>VDFB02000017.1:321574427-322174427 GCA_007258455.2 Sequoia sempervirens
GACAAAACAAATCCTTAGTATGAAAATTTGTAGAGATAGGAAAAACAGAAAATTGTTTTTATCTCAGGCTAATTATGTTGAAAAGGTGTTGCAGAGATTCATATGGAGAATGCAAAAGCAGTCAGCACACCTTTGCCTAGTCATGTTAAATTGACTAAGGATATGTGTCCAAAGACACAAGAGGAGGAAGAAAAAATGTCCAAGGTACCATATGCTTCAGCTATAGGTAGTTTGATGTATGTCATGGTATGCACAAAACCAGATATTGCACATGTGTTGTAGGAGTTGTTAGCAGGTATATGATTCATTCTGGAGTTGAGCATTGGAATGTAGTAAAATGGATTCTTAGGTATTTGAGAGGTACATCTAATAATTGTTTATCTTTTGGGGGCTCTAATACTGATTTAAAAGGCTACGTTGACTCAAATTTGGTAGGGGATATAGATACTAGGTGGAGTACCACAGGTTACGTATTTATAGTTGGTGGGACAATAGTGAGATGGATTTCTCGATTGCAGAAGGTGGTTGCTTTATCCACCACAGAGGCAGAGTATGTTGCTGCAACAGAGGCGGCAAAGGAGATGATATGGCTGCAACTTTTCATGGATGAGTTGGGAAAACAATAGGCTGGAAATTACTTGTTTACAGACAGCCAAAGTGCTATACATCTTGCAAAGAATTTTTCTTTTCATTCTAAAACAAAACACATCCAGTTGAGATATCATTTCATTCGGTAAGTGTTGGAGGATGGACAGATTAAGTTGGACAAGATACATACAGATGTCAATCCAACAGATATGTTTACGAAGGCAGTGACAAGGGAGAAGCTGAGCTCCTCTTTAGCTTCGGTTGGTCTTCAAGGTTGAATTCAAGTATAACAGAGCAGCAAGGTCCAAGGTATTTATTTCCAGTGGGAGTTGTAATTGCAGCAGTGTCGTCTAGGATCAGTCTCCAAGTGAGAGATTGTGGTGGTGTGGAGCTTGATTAGTCTCCAAGTGGGAGATTGTTGGTATGTGGTGAATGATCATGCTATACTGTATAGCCCATGGTATACTGTACACCCTGGCCCCCTGCCCTTGCCGAAAAAGGGAAAAATCAATGGAAAAAGAAAAATTCAATTTTGTAGAACCATAAAATCTGGAAGCTTCTAAGCTTGGTAAAAAGGGGGTTCGGATGGGTATTTCAGTATGATGAAAAAAACACGATTATTCGCAAGATTGTAATAAGGTTTTTACTAGATAATAAAAGTATTGGATGGCTACGGTTTGGTGGATGTAGCTCGGATTGGGTGAACCACGTTAAATTCTCTGTGTTATGATTTATTCTGTGTATGTTTTAGTTTCTCTATTTATTATATAAAATCTGCATTTAATTGTTATATCTGCCATCTCTAACCCTAACAAAAAATTTCCCCAATAAGTTACCAATAGCTTCAAAGCACAATCCAAACCATAAGCGTGAAGGGAGATTCAAAAGCCTTATCCAAAGTGGAGCCAAATCAAAGGATTTCATGGTTGGAAAGAAGGTGGAGTGCCATAGCTTCAACACTAATAGATGCTTGTCTTCTCAACTCCATTGGTAATTATAGAGGACAATGTTTGTGTCCTTCATATTATGAACACCACCATGAAAAACCCCCTTGCATTGGAGTATATCTGAACTTCACCATTTAAAATGGGGCACCAGATATTAGTGATCTAGCGATGCAAATCAGCAAGGCATGGCCAAAAACCCTGAAATCTTCCAATCAAACCCAGCTCTGCAAAATACTTAGCATTTTCAGATATTTCAGCTGAAATGTCCCCATCTAGAGAAGCAATGGGTGAATCTCCAACATAATGCAAGGATCTGTGCGCTTTATCTACTCTCAAATCCTTACATTTTACCCCCAAACTCCTCCCATGTCTCTTCTCCATATCCCAGTCCTCCTTTGTTTCAGACGCGCGACTGAGAGGTGCCTCCCATGTGCGATACTGAGATCGAGCAAAGCCCCCATTCTGCCTTGCAAAAGAGTTTCCTCTACACTGCTTCGAGTAACCCCTCACAAACTCTATGAATGGAATCTTCCAACTTCCTTCACAGCGATCAAAACCAATAATCCCATGCCCTTCCCGACTGTAGGAAACCCTAGTCACAGTGGGCAGAGGCGTACACAGTGAAGGCATGATTTTTTTATTATGAAAAGTGTATTCTTAATTGTGTTGATAGTTGCATGATTTTCATAAAGCAAGGAAATGAAGAAATTGCTACTAGGCAATATGGAAATACAAGAGATAAAATCCAATTTAAGATAGGGTGAGAAATAGAAAAGAAGCAAAATGAAGAATGAAGAAACAAAGATAAAAGAGAAAATATGGAAAAACAAAGAAGAAAGATGGAGAAGTATTGATCAAATATCAACCCTAAATTGGAATAAAAATTAGACAACATGGAATAGTGAAAAATTCTATTGGTGGGAAGATTGCTTTCAAAAACCAATGCAGAAGTAATGGAGAAGAATTCTCACTAATATCCCTAAGGGTTTATGAAAAACCAACATAATTCTATTGGGTGGAGTAAGGAGGAAAGATATATGATGTGGTCTTGTATAAGGTGACAAAGACACGTGCATTGTTTGGTAGTGTGTCCAAGGATGCGATGGAATTGACAAAATGCATTTGAATTGTAGGAAGTTGGCAGAGGTTGATATGTTAGAAGAGGATGAATGGAAGGTAAGATTATTAAATTATCTTTTAACAATTTTAACAATTTCTACATCACACTATATAAGTATTCAAATATTTTTGTGAGTTGTCTTCACTACTAAGGAATAGTAATAGAAACATTAATAGTCAATGATGTATTTATTATGTTTGTGTTTTGGAAGAATAATTTTTTTCTCATAAATTTGAGAGGAAGAAGCACCACCTTGGGTATTAAAGGAAGTCAATGAGGTAGAACCCCCAAATTGGCTCACTGACTATTGATAATCAGACAAGACTGCAAAAATTAGTGAAAGAATTATATTTCATTAATAAAATCCTGTCACGCAATGTTGGCTACAAGTTTTCGATGAACACTCTTTGTACATAAAAATCAAGGAGTGCATACATTATCTATGAAAATAAAGATTGATAATGAAAGATGAAATTGGTCACCTTCTTAGCATGTCCTTGCTTGTAGTGGACGAGATATGTAAAAGTGACCTATAGTCTGATATTCGCTTGAAAGTGTTGGAGGAACTGATTTATCAATTTCTCAAAAGTGTAAATATGCTTATTAGGAAGTGAGAAAAACCAATCTAATGTGATTTCTTTTAATGGCCATGAGAATAGATTTTCCAAAAAAGCATCCTAGAATAAGAAATGATTGCATAAATCAATGAAAGAAAATATGTTATTTTAAGGGTCTCCTATCTCATTATATTTATTATTCCTTAGCATCTCAAATCCAATAGGTAAGGGGTAGTGAGAATAGCTAATGAAAGAAAACTATATCTATAGTAAGAAGTTGAGACGAAGTGTTGGTCAAGGTGACAAGTTGATTTTACAACTAATCAACATTTTTATTAATTGATTAAGAACATGATCGGTAGAATTTGTATGGATTGTGGATGTTTGTAATCCAATGGGTGTGAAAGCACTAGTTCCTAAAGGTTGAGAGGTTCCAAAGGCTCTTTTGAAGAAATCAAAAGAAAAACTATCCATTGGAGCAATTGTTTTGGCCATGGGCATAGTGGTCACCATGTGCATAGTAGGTACATGCATCAACATAGAAATGTGTGTGCTAGTAACATTAGATTGTGAATCTATAGTGTTTAGAATTACAAAAGTGTAGGATGGAACATTCTTATGAATAATATGCACCGATCTTCTAAGAAATTCAATTAGTCAAGGGTTTGAGACAAGCATATTTTGAATAGCATTGATGAGAGGTGTTGCCTTAGGGAGGTTATCAATTTTTATAAATGTTTGAAAGTTATGTAAGTTTTGATCTAGTGTTTGTATTTGTGTAAAAGGAGCCCTCAATGTAGCCTCATGAAAAAGTCCCCCATCTAGAGGAGGAGAAAGACCAAGATGGGAAACTAGGATCAAGGGTGATTGTGGGTGGTGATTATAACGTCCCATAAGTATATTTTTCTTTTGAAAAATCAAGAGTTGTTTGAATAAGTGTTTAAAAAGGTTTTGATTGGCATGTTTAAATTGTGAAGGATTCTTCTTACTATGTCTCTTGAAGAAAGATATTGGGTTGTAAAACTCATAAGGGACTCTAAGACATACAATCTTACTATTCTTTAGATTATGAGAGAAGAGGTCTTGTGTAATTTTTTATGTTTTATGTTTTTAAAATGTTTGTTTTTGAGAAAGAAAAAAATGTTTTTGTGTAAGAATGTCGAGTTCACCAAAATGTACTAAATGTAAATGTGACCTATGAAAAGTACATATGACTTTTGAGATCAATTCTTGACTTAATACATTGGGATGAATTGAAAATTCCACAAATTATTCTAATTATCCTCTTTACAATGTATATAATTGAAAATAAAAATGTAAACTATTCTATTACAAAGTTAAATATTCAAGTGTAATAGACTGGTGAAGATAAATGTTCACACACTAATGACTACAACTTAAATTAAGCAAAAATGTAAAATAATTTTTTTGAAGATAATTATGTGAGTTGCATAGAGTCTCAACCTTGGACACAAATGCTTCGCATGAACATCCCTGCAACTTGTTGTCGTCCAACACGAAAAATATAAAATACACAAAATGTGATCCTACATACAAAAAAATACCAAATTCAAACAATATGAGACATGTTTACAAACTAAAAATGATAAAATAATCTAAATACTATAATGGAGAGAAAATAATAATAAAGAAAAATGGATGTGAACACTAGATTACACCTATCCTTCTTCAATGGAAAACTTGCACATAAAAAAGAAAATAATTTTTTCTTTTGGTTTGAATTTTTAGGGGCTTTCCTTAATCAAACCCTATTTTCAATATTCCTACCTCCATGACCACTAAGACTTTGATAGATATTGAAAATGATATAAAATTTAATATTATTATTAAATTAAAAATGTTGTAACGAAAGAAAAAAACATTTTAATGGAGAGACATTAACACTTGGGACATTCAAATTCCAATGTGAAAGTAAATAGAGTGACAATATAGAATGAGATCACCTTGAAGCTTTGAAGAATCCTCAAGGGTGATTTTTTGCTTCAAGAATACTATTGAGAAAAAGAGATAGTGACATGCATTATGGATAATAGGTTGTTGTGTCTTGAATGGTGAACAATATTGCTACTTCAAAAAAAAAATTCAGCAAAAGTCTATAGAAGAGTGAGTGATCATGCGTAAAATTTAGAAACGTTCTTCCATAACAAGTTGGGTTGGTTTTTTGTTCGATGAGACTACGTGTAGAGGCATTGTGTGCAAAAAATTCATAGGAAGGTAATGGTCCAATGGCCACTGGAATCAAAAAAATTACAACACACTAGCATGTCATGTAGATGTCTACATGAAACACTAGCATCCAAAAACATTTGCATACAAAAGACAAGAAATGGCATGAAATTAATAAAAATGCAAAATTCAAGTGTTAATATTTTAAAATTAAACAATTTGCATCAAAAGGCTAAAGAGACATGGTTTTGTGCAATATGAAATTGCAAGGGTATACAATTTATGACACTACACGGATCTACTAGGAAATTCAAGAAATATATTGACAAAGAGGTAGCATTTCCAAGTTAGAGACAATTCAAGAGTCAACTCCACATCAACGATCATCCATTCTTTGGCCATAGAGCTAAGAGCTAAGTACTCTTATTCATTCCATTTACTTTCCATATTTTAGTATTTAATCTTAGAATATAAATAATCCTACAAAAATTACAACCGTCAATTATTAGTTTGGTTTACTTTGTGATATAAGCATTTCATTTGAATAACCTAGACTAAGCTCGTAGAAAAATTATTTTCCTTTACACATGTCATTCATTAGACTCAATTATATAATAACAATAAATTTAATAAAGTAGCATATTATGTATATACATACATACAAGATTACACAAATGAAGCAATAAATTTCATTAACAACATGAAAATGAATGGTTGCCTCATTCATGACGATATTCCACAACGTGTTGACTACAAAAATATCAGAAAGCAACAACATAATGCAGTCAACATTCTCACATCACATTACCAATCACATCAAAATACATTTCCCCTCTATATGATAATTCAAGGCACTTTTGGAATAGGTAAGTCATATGGGATTGGTTCCATTACTCAAGAACATGAAAATTTATCTTTTTCCAATCATCCTCTTCTACGTCTACTCGTGTCGACTGGAATTACAACATTCAACATTAGAGCTTCAAAAATTCATTCAAAATTAAGAATACCAATAAGAGATTTCAAAGAATTGGAAGGGACAAGACTTACAACTTTCCAAGAAGATATATCACATGTTGGATACATATTGATAGATGAAATGAGTTTCCTTGGAGAGAGGTTTCTTGAAAACATAGATTTCAAGCTTTGACAAGCATTTCCAGAAAACACTAACCAAAGTTTTGGAGGTAATTTTTTAATTCAAATTAACAATTTTCTTTACTTTATATTAGAATACATTTTATTCAATTTTATTATAATTTATTTTATACATTACATAATTATCAAGATATTTATATATTTTTTATTCATACATCTCTATGATTTTAGTTGGAAACTTGGCACAATTACCTCCAATAAATGACAACTTCATATGAAAGAAAAAGACAAGAAAAGCTATTATGGGAAGAATTTAAAATAATGGTTACGTTAAATCATGTTTTTAGACAAGATGGAAAAAATAAAGAATAAAAAATATTTCATCAAGTCCTAACAAATATAAAGGATGCAAAATCTGCAATTAACGATTGGATGTTACTTAAATGACAAGATCAAATGCAAAGATCAGTGCATCAAAGAACAAAGAATTTGAAAGTAGCATTTATTTGTTTTCAATAAATGATAATGTTCACAAACATAATAGGAAAAAAATATATGCATTATCAAATCCATTTGCACAAAGCTTTTTCATAAAAGTTAGAAGTCTTAGTGCCATTGAAGGAGGTGCAAATAATGAAATTGCTATGGAATTATTACTCAATAAAAATGCAAGAGCAATGTTAACATCAAACTTATGGATAGAAGCGAGACTTGTAAATGGAACACTTGGATATATACAAGATATATTGTATATACACCTAGTACTAGCCACCCCAACCACCAACGTATGTACTTGTTGAGTTTAAAAGTTACTTTAGAATAATGTTTCAGGATTGTCATCCACGTATAATTCAAATTGCAACAATTCAAAGGGGAAGCCAAAAATAGATACCATTACGATTAGCTTGGGCTCTAACAATACACAAGTCACAAGGATTGACTCTTCAAAAAGCCACAATTAATGTAGGACTCACTAAAAGAACTAGATTGACATTTGTAGTGATTTATTGTGTAAATTATTTGGAAGGACTATGAATTATTCCACCATTCACATATGATAGATATAAAAAATGAAGAAAGAAAAATAACTTCCAAAGAGAAAAGCTGAACAAAATAGGCTTAAAGCCTTAGAAATTAATTAATTTAATATGTAATCATCATTTTTATACATAATATAATGTGTTCATTTTGGATTTCTATATTTGATAATGGCTTTAATATAAAAATTTCTTCAACATATTTTTTTAATTATTTGTAATGCTGAAGGTGTTCCCTCTATGAATGAGGCGACTTGTAAAAGGGTATCGATGACTATCTTGAGTCTATATCAATGCAAGACAATTAAACGAATCTCAACGATTTTTCAGTTGTTTTATGTCATTTTTTGTTGCTTTCCCCACCAATATTAGTTTTCGCTCTTCCAAACTCTTCTTCATTTGTATTGACCTTTCACTTCTCCAATTTGATGAGCTTCACCCTGAAAATAAGGTTTCAATGAGGGTTTTAGAGTATGTTTATTAAAATGAAAATTACGGCCAAGATCCTAATAATAAGCACATTTAAGTTTTAACATTGTGAAATCCGTTACCCTACGTAGTTACGTATATATATTACCATAATTAATATATAATGTATATTTTATATGATAAAAAATAAATTATAAATAGTATAATTATACTATTTATTATTATTATATATTACATTCTTTATCAAAACTATTAAATGAATATAATTAATAATTATTAATAATTATATTTTTATATAATACAAACAATAAATATATTAATATAATACAAAATATAATTAATATATTTTATATAATATAGATTAAATTAAATATAATATAATTATATTTATTATTATATATAATAGTATATATAGGTTATATTATTATATATTATATTTTATAATAAAAATTATTAAATATAAATATTAAATTATTATAATTAATATATTTTTATATAGAACAAATTAAATTAATATATAAAAAATTGTTTATATACTAGCACTTGCACCTAAAGGAGGTTCAAGGATTACATTGATAGAAAACTATATGTATGGTTCTATTATACATACCTCATACTTATGAATGGTTATCAATTGATGAGCTAAAGGGGCTCTATTATGAATGGTTCATAAAGCACAACACTTGCTGAAGGTTTTGCAAATGGGGTAACAACTCAAGCGGGCTTAACCTTGGAGAAAACTCCCTGGTTAAGCGCGCTTGAGCTGGAGCAAGATCGACCTGTGACCTCCTGACTTCACCTCACTGTGAGCATCACCTAGATGCAATGAGTGCTAAGTGGACCATTCGATATCATGAGAGATGGGTTCTTGTTGAACCACTACTCATGAAACATGGGTCAATGAGTTTGACTCGAAACTACACGGTTGAATCCTGATAGCAATATCATAACTATATGTATGTTAATATGTTAGAGAGTATGTGTTTGTGCATGGATGTGCTGCAAATTTTAGTTGCATGTGGCTAGATTAAATAATTAATAATAAGTGCTAAATAATGGAATTAAATAAATTTAGATAAATTTAGATTTTTTCTTTCAAGAAATTAAGTATTATCTAATTATGAAATATTTGCATATAGATCTAAAACATAAACTAATGCAAATGAAAAAAGAAAGTTGCCATGACAAAAAATACTACAAATGGAAATAGAATATTCCCATCCAGATGTCAAATCAATATTTATCTGGCTTTTATGTGATAAGTGAGATTTTGGAGGCTTTTACCTGATATTTTAGAGGATTTTACTATTAAATGATAGTTAATTTTTTTTTCCAACAACTCAATAATGGTTTGTAGGCATGAGACTTGTTTCAAGCTCAAATCTCACACTATATATAGCCTATCAGCTAATAAAGAGAGAGAAACTCAAAAGATAGAGAATGGGAGAAAGAGACAAATTTAGATAGATAGATATCGATATAGATAGATATATATATATATATATATATATATATATATATATATATATATATATATATATATATATATATATATATATATATATATATATATATATATATATATATATATATGGAGAGAGAGATTGAAAGAGAGAAATAGACAAAGAGAGATAGAGCATGAGAGGGAGAAATATAAGAGATACAAAGGAAAAGAGAGAGAAAAGAGAAACTAACTTTTGATTGGGTTTTTCATGTCAACAATCCAAGGATGGTGTATGTCCTTAGGGAGTTATGCTCAAGGTAGCATTTCATTTGATTAAAGATATGATAATTCACCTTTAAGATCTCTTCAATGTACCCATTTCACACTTAAGGAGACAAAAATGTAGAGAGAGAAAGGAAGAAAGAGACAGAAAGAGAAAATGGAGAGGGAGATAGAGATAAGATATAGATAGGTGGAGAGAGAAAAAGAGCAAGAGAGCAAGAGAGAGGGAGAAAAATGAGACAAAGGAGGGGAAAGAGATGAAGATAGATAAAGAGAAAGGAAAAAAGATAGAAATGAAGGGATGAAAAGAGGGATATGGAAAAAAAGAAGAGAAGAGAGAGATAGAGATAGAGATAGAGATAGAGATAGAGATAGAGATAGAGATAGAGATAGAGATAGAGATAGAGATAGAGATAGAGATAGAGATAGAGACAGAGACAGAGACAGAGACAGAGATAGAGATAGAGATAGAGATAGAGTTAGAGATAAAGATAGAGACAGAGACAGAGATAGAGATAGAGATAGAGATAGAGATAGAGATAGAGATAGAGATAGAGATAGAGATAGAGATAGAGATAGAGATAGAGATAGAGATAGAGATAGAGATAGAGAGAGAGCGAGATAGAAATATAGAGATAAAAAGGGAGACAAAGAGAGATAGAGAGATAGATATATAGAGATAGGTAGAGATATAGAGGAATACAGAGGGACAAAGAAAGAGGTAGAGATAGTGAGGGAGATAGAGAAAAACAGATAAAGAAAAAGATAAAGAGAGAAGATGAGAGAGACATAGATATCTAAGATAAGGTCACATAAAGAGATAGGGAGATAAAGATAAATAGAGTAAATAAAAGATATATATATAGAGAGAGAGGGAGGGAGGGAGATAATGAGAAACATATAGATAGAAAGGCAGACAAAGAGATAGAGAGATAAAGATGAATAGATAGAGATATAGGGAGGGTGATTGATATATCTCTCCATATTTTTCTCTATATATCCCACTATCTATGTCAATCGAGCTCTCCCCCTCTCTATTTATTGAGATATCTCTCCCTCTCCCCCCTCTATCTCTCTCATTCACTCAATCTCTCTCTCTCCATCTCTCCTACTCTATATCTCTATCTCTATTTATTTCTTTATCTCCCTCTCACTCTATCTCTTTCTATCCATATCTTTCTCTACCTCTATCACTATCTCTCTATCTCTTTCACTATCCCCCTCTATCTCTTTATATCACTCCCTTTCTATGTCTCTCCCTCTCCCTCTCTATATATTGAGCTATCTCTCCCTCTCTCTCTCGTCTTCTCTCTCTCCCTTTCTATGTATCACTCTCCCTCTCTCCTTCTCTTCTTTCTCTCCCTCTTCTACCTATCTCTCTCCCTATCTCCCCCTCTTCTCTCTCTTCCTCTTCTACCTCTCTCTCTCTCTACCTTCCCCCTCTCTCTATCTCTCCCCATATCTCCCTCCCTGTCTCTCTATCTCTACATCTCTCTTCCTTTCTCGTCCCATATATATCTATCTCTCTCTCTCTTTCCATATATCTCTATCTCCCCCTACTTTCTCCCTTTCTCTATATCCTCTTATTTCTCTCTCCCTCTCTCCATCTCTATTTACCTATCTCTATTTCTCTTTATTTATTTATCTCTTTGTCTCTCTCTCTCTCCCTCCCCTCCTCTCTCTATATCTCCTTATATCTCTATCTCTCTATCACTCTATCTCACCATCTATATCTCTCTATCTCCCTATCTCTCTCTGTATTTATCTCTCCCTCTACCTATATCTCTCTATCTATTTGTCTCCCTCTTCCTCTCTCGCTCTATCTTCAACTCTACCACTATTTTTCTCTCTCCCCCTTTATCTCTAGACATGTCTCCCTCTCTTTATCCATCAATCGATCTCCCTCTCTATCCCTCTCTATATATTTATCTCTTCCATCTCTATCTATCCCTCTCTCCTATCTCTCTTTATCTCTCCCTCTCCTTCTCTCCTTGTCTCCATATCCATCTCCTTCTCTATCTTTATCTTCCTCTCTATCTCTATCTCCTTACCCCTCTCTATCGCTCCCTCTTCCCCTCTTTATCTCTCCCTCTTTCTATCCATGTCTCTCCCTCTCTCTCTCCCTCTCTCCTTATTGCAAATATAACATGAGCCTATTGATAATGGAGCCTAATTGTCTTCCTGATTTAGAGGTTTTATTTCAATCATGTTTGGATCCCTATAAGTGGATGCATAGTTTATTTGAAGCTATCACTTCTCCATTTAAACCTTTTTTGCACAAACAACATCATTTGATAAATGGCCTACCGATTCATGACCTCATGTACTACATAAATATATACAAGAAATAGACCAAAATTTATCCTAATTGACCTTCCACACTTCTTTGATGTACCCATTACACACTAAGGTGTGATTGCTAGTATTATATATTATTAACCTTAAAGTAGATGTACCTCTTCAAATATACTATGCGGTAATATCTAAATCTACTATATTTTGATTAATCATTATATATTCAAATATATAACCTTTTAAGATATATCTTAAACATTAATATTTAAATATTATCAAATAAATATTTAAAATATTAACTAAATTATATTGTGATATATCATTATCTATTTAAAAAAAAAACTAGAACAAATCTAACACTATCTACCTAACCTTATCTACTCTCATAAGACAAATCCCACTTACCTATTCTTATCAAACACAATCAATAGCAAATCCTATATTTCTAATTTTAGTATTGTAAAAAAGCTACAAAAATCAAAAGTTAATCTACCTATCGTAATATACTATCAAAAAGCAAATCCCATAAACCTATTCTAATTGAAAATAATGATAAAAAGTTTAAACTTTCAAAACAACACTAAATAAAGCAACACAAAATATAACACCATTTAGATAACCTTATATATTGAAAAAAACCTCCCTAATACCTATTGTTATCCAACACAATCATAACAAATCCTAAAATTTTAATTTCACTATTATAGAAAAACTATAAAAAAGTCACAAATTAATCTACCTATGCAATTATGCTATCAAAAAACTAATCCCACTTGCCTACTCTTATGGAAAACAATCATAAAAAATCTTAACTTTCTAATTCACTTAATAAAACAAATTTATGTCTACACAAAAATAATTTAAAATAATCAAATATGCATTGATTTTTTTCCAAAATAACTAGCACTAGACAAGTTTCTATTTTGATTTTAAATGAAATCTATATAATTATAATGGGCTATAGACAAATGAACACAATTAAAGTTTTGAAGATTATTGTGATGCATAGAATCAAAATGTTATAGAATTCAAAGAAGTATAAGCATTAACATTTGGTGACTGTGACCACAATTATGTTTTCATTAAGTTACGACATTGTTTGAATGATGCTTAATATCGGGCTTTCAACAATGCAATAAATATCCTTATTTCAGATGTAAATAATCTCTTAACTCATATTTGTCAATTTATATTATTTGAAAAAAAAATCATAGATTCGTCCCTTTCTTTTAAATATGTCATGGTTAGTTATTTTCTCAAGAATGGAAAGAAATTGTTACGATGAAAATTAGTCAATTGTGACTTAAATTTAAAATTAATGAAAGAATATTAATAATAATTATAATTATAATATAATACTAATAATATTATTATTATTATTGATAAAAAATAATATAATAATAATAAAATATTAAAATTAAAAATTAATAGAATAGTTAAAATATAATTATAGCAGTATTATAATAATATAGCAGTAATATTATATCTATTGATTTATATATAAAATAAATATTTGAAAAAAATTTAGCGGACAGACGGGAGCGACAGCGTGCAGGGTTTTTGTTGTGTGTTGTGGCCTACATGGCTCGCGGAAGGGCGTGCATGCATGTTTCACGATCATCCTTGGCCATTTTTCCTACCTTTGCTTCATTTGTTTCTCAAGGGAGTCATTTGGGGGGTCATTCTTCTGCATTTGGGGCTATGTGGGGGTGCAGTAAGGGCTTGTGTGGGACTGTGTTTCTTTCTTTTTGTTGCTAGTTCACTCTTCAGTGGTTGGTATAGGATTTTGTGTCATTTTTCTACTGTGTTGCATGTGTTAGGTGTGAATGGAGTCTCTTAAGCAAATTACATCTTTCCATGAGGTCTTGTGTGAAAATATTTCATCTTCTTCTTTGCATGAGTGTTATGAACTTCTTCGGCAAAGTTTTGACTGGAGAAAGTCATCCAATGAAGGGAGGTACATGTATCTCCAAAGTTAGTGGATGCTTGGAAAGGAGCCATGATCACCCAATGTTGGTGATTCAACCAACTTCCATTAAAGAAGATATTAATTATTTGGCTAACCATGTGTTGATTTGTAAGTTTATGGGGATTCAGGTTTCACTTCCCTTTATGGATTCTTAGGCTCAACGTACTTAGAACCCTAAGGGTGAGATGGACATCATGTTGGTGGCTAACAACTATTTCTTGGTGGTTTTTAATTGCATGGATGATTGAAATAAGGCTTTTGAAGGTGGTTCGTATTTCTATAACTAGGTGGGTCTATTTATAAAACCATCGCATGTAGGTTTTATCCCATCGGAGGAGCTTCTATCCCATATTCCTATCTAGGTTTTCTTGCCTTGGTTTCCTCTATAATTTTGGAGGAATGATGTCTTTCATTCCATTGCTATGTTGCCTGGTAAACCAGTGGGCCCTTCCCAACAAACACTGGGAAAAAAGGTAATTTCTTATGCTCACATTTGTATTGAGATTGATTTGAATAACCCTCTGTTAGATTCTCTTGAGATTCTCCTTGGTTCCACTTCTTAGATCCAACAACTGGATTATGAATCTCTCCCTTTTCGGTGTCGAATTAGTCATGAATACGACCAATTGTAGAAAAAGTGTCCCATAATCCATTCTTTTGTGCACTCTCCGACCCAACCCTCTTTTCAACCCCCCAAGGTTGATAAGGGGAAAGCTCCTACTTCAGGTAATGATCTAGATAAGGAGGGTTTTATTCCTATAAAACCTCGCAACCGATACAAAGGGTTGAAAAGAACTCCTAAAGATCAGTAAGAGGATGGGCTCTTCAATCATTTTGATGTCCTAGATAATTTAGGTTAGCAGGAAGTGAATCCTAGTTTGCTTAATCTGGGGTTAGATGCCATGGAGGGGAGCCTTGATACTACCAATGTTGTAGAGGATCAAATGGCTCAGGAGGTTGGTTTGGCAAATGCTAGTATGGCTATGGAACCTCCTTCAGTTTCCCCTAGTGCACCAGTTGGTTTAGAGGCCTCAAGTAAAGCTATGGATCAGGTCATGGAAGGTAGTGCTCTTCCTACAGGTAAGGATGTTCAAGAGTCAGAACAAAGGGAATAAAACCCTTCCTCTCTTGGACATCAAATGAAGAATCTCAAAAAGGGGGTTATTGAGAAATCTCTCAAGGTTGGGAGGAAAAAGGATCCAGATAAAATCAAATTAATGGGTGAGATGTTGGTGGAATTTGTGATTCGCATTTCTCCAAGTCTCAAAAATGGTTATTCTCTCTTGGAATGTAAGGGCATGAACAATGAAACTAGACAAAAGGTTGTTCAGGATTTGGTGAAAGCTCGTGTTCCTAATGTTTTATTTCTTTAGGACACTAAGTTGTCAGTGGAGACTATGGGTAACTTGGCTCCCAAAATTTGGTGGCGCAGTCAATGCCAGTGCATCAAAGCTCATGGTAGTGTTGGGGGATTAGATTGATTTTTGGAACCCTTTAAAGGTTTCTCCTCTTTGGTGGTTTTCAAGTAGGTTTTCTATCTCTATGGTTGTCTCTTGTTTGGAGACTAGAGAGTTTATCTTACTCTCTAATGTCTATGCCCTGACTAACATTTCTGGTAAGATGTCCCTTTGTTTCATATTCAACATATCTACTCTATTGTTCCTTTTCATCCCTGGATTTTAGTTGGGAACCTCAATGATATCCTCAATTTGGAAGAAAAAAGGGGTGGGATGTACCTTCGTCATTTCTTCTTAGAGATAATATATCTAGTCTTAATCTTGTGGATGTGAAGCCTAGCAATGGCCTATTTACTTGGAGTAACATGAGATGTGGTAAAGAATCTATTTCTGAAAGACTTGATAGGTTTTTGGTCTCCTATTTTTGGATAGGCAGTAATTGGACTACCAGTTCTGAAATTTTGGATTGGTGGGGATCAAATCATTCTCTACTTCTCATGTTATAGTCTCTAATAATCCTTCTTTTAAGTTTCAACTTATGTGGTTGCATGAACCCCAACTTTAAGATTTAATTTCTATTTGGTGGCCCTGAGGTAAACCAACTTATGGTACTGTTATGTATTCTTTTGTTAAGTAGTTGCGGTATATTAAACTTCAACTTAAAAGGTGGAATAGGAAAATTTTTGGCAATTTGTTATGAGCCATGTTGGAGGCTCAAGACCATTTGAATGCAATCACTCGTGAGATAAGAGATTCTAGTCTTTTTCATATGAGCTTCTAAAGGAAGAGGCTATCGCCTTAAAGAATTTGGAGGAATGAGAGCCACATGAGGAAATATTTTGGAAACAGAAGGATCTTGTAGAGTAGCTTCAGGAAGGTGATAGGAAAGGCTCTCTTGTTGTATAGGTGCTTTATGTTATCTACCCCTGCCAACTTTTTCAAACTTTGAGAGTTTTTTTCATCAGTTTCTCTGGTTTGTTAATCTCCTCTCAAGGAAGTGTAGTCTTGTTAAGTGGGAGGACGTGAGTCAGTCGAAGCAGGAAGATGGTCTTGGGATGCGTCAGGATGATCTGAATGGACAAGATTTGGAGTCTTGATGTTTTAATTTTCTACAAATGATTCACCTCCCTTCTTATTTGTCTTGTTCATTCAATAATTTATATCAGAGCAAGGTTCCTTGGAGAAGAGCTTAATCACTTAAGGTAGATTTGGGATGGTGAAGCAAATTGATTGCCCTATATTTGATAGAACACACTATGCATTTTGGAATACAAATATAGAAGGATATTTGGTAGCTCATGAATTTGAAATTGAAAAAGCAATAAATAATTAGTATGTTGCACCTTTGAATGGTCTGTACACATAAGTGACGAGATCAAGGAACATGAAATAAATGGTAAGGAAAGATTTATTCTAATGAACAATCTTTCAAATTATGAATTGGTTAAAGTTATGAATCTTAAGACTACTAAAGATGTTTGGGATAAGTTTGAAAGTATTTATGAAGGAGATGAAAAGGTCAAACAAGCTAAGTTGTAGAATCTGAAGGCACAATTTGATACTATGTGGATGTTTAAAGATGAAACAATTTCAACCTACACGTAGAGAGTTGGTGAACTAGTAAGTGTTATGAGAGGTCTTGGTGCACAAGTTAAAGAACCAGGGGTGGTAAAGAAAGTTCTTAGAACACTTCTAGATTCATATAGTAAAAAGGTCTCTGCTATTAAGGAAGTTGAAAATTTTAATACTTATTCTAGAGATCAGTTGATTGGTACACTAACTTCATTTCAAATGATAAAGCTTGGTTTGAAAAATGGTACAAAAGTGGAGACTTATTTTAAGGCTGTAAAATCAAAAAAGATTGAAGATTTAGATGGAGATGATCTTGATGATGTGGAAGTTAACTTTGTAAGAAGGATTAAAAAGGGCATAGGTAAGGATAAAGGTAAACTACCTTTCAAACGTTTTAGCTATGGAAATGTAGGTCATTATGCTTCTAGATGTCCAAACAGAGCTGTAAACAATAAGAGTAAGGAGAATAAAGGAAAGATGATTAGAAGAGCTTACTATGTCAAAGAAGATGTTGGTATTTCTGATGATGAATCTAATTGTGGAGACTTTGATGATAATGAATGCTTGTTCTTGGCTATAAAAGAAGAATCTAGTTCTGCTAACTCTAAAATTCATGTGAAGGAAAGTGTTTAGGAGAAGTAAAGGCTCTCCCATTGCACAGGTGCTTTAAGTTATCTCCCCCTTCCAACTTTTTCAGAATTTGAGAGTCTTTGTCATCAATTTCTCTGGTCTAGTAATCTCCTCTCGAGGAAGTGGAGTCGTGTTAAGTGGGAGGATGTGTGTCGACTGAAGTAGGAAGGTGGTCTTGGGATGCGTCATGCTGATTTGAATGGACAAGCTTTGGTGGCTAAAATTTATTGGCGATGGTGCTCTCAATAGAAATAGACTTGGGCTTAGATCCTTACCTCAAAATATCTTGGGGGTGTGGAGAGTGCAGATGTTCCTAGATACAACCTTATGGGTAAAGGCTCTATGGTTTGGAGTGCCCTCAAAAGGGGTGTTAGGCTAGTTAAACAAGGGTTGTTTTGGATTTGTAACTAGGGTTCAGATGCTCTCTTTTGATTTGACTCTTGGTATGGGCACCCTCCTATTATGTCAACACACCCTCACTTGCAAAATTTATGTAGGAATTTTCTAGAGGCTAGATGGATTCGTGTGGAGGATTTCAAAAACCCTCATGTTCTAGATTAGGTTGTTTTGTACAAATGGAAGGATCCGCATGAGTGGCATCCTAGGGGATTGATGGAGGATCGTTAGGAACTCGCTTTCATTTTGGCTGGTAGGGTTTGCAATTCTCTTCTAGAGAGTGATGTGATAGCTTGGAAAGGTAAATTCTCTATTACCTCTAGTTACCAAGCATTGGATAGATAGATTTATGGGATTACGGGGGTCCCCTAGTGGAAGAAAATCTAGAATAAATTCTCTTGGACCAAGTACAATTTCTTCTCTCAGATTATGATTCATAATAGATGCCTGACCTGGGAGAATCCCTGAAAGCAAGGTTTTCAGCCCCCCATGTGTGTTGTGTGCACTAAAAGTGATGAGAACTCCTCCCATCTCTTTTTTTAGTGTTCATTTGTCATGGACATTTGGAATCTCTGGTGGGATGCCTGGAATCTACCATGCACATCGCCTCCTCTTTGGGTGAGTTCTAGTTCAAGATGGGGAATTCTCCTACTAAGACTTCTTTCCTCCACATAACTTGGACAATTGGTCCTAGCTTGATTATCTGGAATATATGGTTGGAGCGCAATCACAGGATCTTTTTGGATAGGAAGCTTTAGGTGTGATGTAGGTTTGGATGAGAATTTTGGGGGTTCTTTAGGAGACTTTGGTGGCTAAGTGTGATCGTTCAGTCCCTGGGATCATGGAGACATAGGAGTGGTTCAAAATTTGGGGCTTCCAGTTGGTATTAAGGATGGGCCTAGGCTAGGTCTATGTCAGAGTGCTAGAGGAAAAGTTTTGAGAGATGGTCATTGGAGGCCACCTCCTTTTAGGGTGTTGAAGATTAATACTAATGGGTCCCCTAGAGGTAAACCTGGTCATGTTGGGGTTGGTGGCATTGGTAGAGATAGTTCTAGAGTGGTTGAATTCTTCTTCTTGGAGTATAGGGGTAAGCACTTTAACAATTTCATCGAGGCACTAGCTATTCTCTTGGCTTTGAAAAGGGCTTGTGCCATTGGTTGGAAAAGGGTAATTTGTGAATCTAATTCATAGATTATGATTGACTTGTTAAATAAGTGTCAATTAGAGGATGTGAATTGGCAGTTAGTTGTGGTGGTTAGGTAAATCATCTCTCTAGGTGGAGCCCTAGATTTTATCACCTTTTTCCATATCCTACGGGAGTGGAATAAGATGGCCAATGGTTTGGCTAAATGGGCATCTAAGCGGATGGAAAATTGGAATGTGGATGACTGGAGTTGTCTTCTTGAGAATCTTTCTCAAGAACTGGTCATGGAGGAAATAGTCATGGAGGATATGAGAGGTTTCTTGGGAGTTGCTTGATGACTTTGTTGTTGGTTTTTGACCCTTGGTGGGTTGGTTGTACTTTTTGGCTTTGTATTGGTTTCTTGGATCAATAAAGGTTTTACCCTCTTTTATTAAAAAAATATAATAGTAATATTATATCTATTAATACATATAAATATTTGATAAAATAATATAATAATATTAATAATAATATACAAACAATAAAATATTAATATAATATTAGTAATATAATAATAATAAATTATTAATATTAATAATATTAGTGTAAGAGCACTTCGTACGGAATGGAGTTACCCTAAGGATGTTGTGGAAGTTATTCATTGGTGCCTCAAGTACTGCGGAGGCCCCCGGCTCCAGATGCCTGTTTCCTTTGATGCATGCACATTTTTCCTCTTGGATCTATGGTGTAAAGGTGCTAGCTAGAGTGAGGGGAGTTTGTTATGTTCAAGGGGGTCTTTTTGTTTTCTTTTTTCTTTAGTTTGGCTATGCAAGGCTTTGTTTCAGGCTAAGGGGTCTATGCGGGGCTCTTCTAAAAGCCTTCTATTGCGGGAGTATCTGTTTGGAGGGGCAACAAAACTTTGTTTCCTGATTGTTGTTGTGTTTTTTGGAGATATCGTGGTTTGATGTGTGGGGTGGGGATTTGTTTAGGGCTGTCAAGTGCGGTGATCATGGACTTGTGGGGTGGCTTGGAGGAGGTGAAGAGAGATTATATTTTGACGGAGGCTGGGGATGGGGTTTTCAATCCCTCTTCTTCTCACGAGGGTTTTTCCAGGATCAATGGCTTTAAAGTACAAAAGGTGAATGGTTGTTTGGAGAGGGCTCAAGCACGCCCAGTGGTGGTAATTTAGAAGGAGGTGGTTGGAGATGATCTAGAATATTTCAATAACCATGTTCTAATTTGTAAGTTTTTGGGAATGCGGGTCTCCTTACCATTCCCCGAACCTTGGATTCGAAAGACATGCAATCCAGAGGGGGATTTTGAGATCATGCTTGCTGAAAATAACTTCTTCCTAGTGGATTCCTCATGCATTTCAGATAGAAAGAGGACTTTTGAGGGTGGCCCATATTTTTACAATCAAGTCAGCTTGTTTATTAAACCATGGCATGCAAGTTTCATTTCACCAGAGGAGTTGCCAACCAAGGTGCCAGTCTGGGTACGCCTACCTTGAATTTCACTTGAATGTTGGAGGAGTGATATTCTACAATCTACTGCAATAGAATTGGGTAAGCCGATTGGTCCCTCTCAACAAAATTTGGACAAGAAAATATTTTCCTATGCTCGTGTTTGTGTGGAGATTGACTTTAGCCAGCCTTTGCTTGATTCTATTGATCTGACAGTGGGATCTAGTTCGTGGACACAACCCCTGGATTATGAAACCCTGCCATTTAGATGTCGTTTATGTGGAGAGTATGGTCATCTTCAGAGAAGGTGTCCACATCCTTCTGGTGTGGGTATCTCAAGGAATGGGAAGGATTCATCAAACTTAGGAATTGAGAAGGGAAAAGGACCCATGTAGGGAGTGACTCTGGATAAAGATGGGTTTGTACCTGTTAGGAAACAAGATAAAGGTCAAGGGATGAAGAGGACTTTTTAGGACCACCAGGAGGAGGGGGTGTTCAATAGGTTTGATGCGCTGAATGATTTAATTCATGAGGAGGGGGTCTCTCCTGACATGCATGTAGATGCTACACCAATTACTTCTCATAATATGGAGCCTATGGATCTTGTGTCTTTGGCTTCTAGTCCTATGACAACTCATAGGGAAGTAAAATACTCTTCTTTTCCTCCCCCTGAGGCTGGGCTTGGGGATCTATGTGTGGGGACTGGTACTTCTTTGGTCTCTATTGATGTAGGAGTAGGCTCAGTTGGAGGTTTGGGCTCTGGAGGCTCTGCAAAGAGTAAAGCTTCCACTTCTTCTCACATTTTGGGTGTGCATCAAAAGTCCTTGAAAAAGAGTACTCCTGACAAGTTCCAAAAGGTGGGTAGGAAGAAGGATCAAGAGAAATTTAAGTTGGCTGGTGAGACGTTGGTTGAATCTGGGTTAGTGAAGACCTTGGATACTCACTTCGCCCAACCTTAGCAATGATTTTTCTTTCATGGAATGTGAGGGGTATAAATAGCATCCCTAGAAAAAAGTCTATTTAGGATTTAGTTCATGCTCATTCTCTAGATTTGGTTTTTCTCCAAGAGACAAAGTTATCTATTGATAGCATGATGTAGAGTGTTTCTAAAATTTGGAATAGAGGTTTATGCCAGTGTGTGGGTGCACAGGGGAGCTCAGGAGGTCTTGCTTGTTTATGGGATCCTTGACGAATCTCTCCTATTTGGTGGTTTTCTAGTAGATTCTCCATCTCTCTTGTTATGTCAAGTTTGGAGACAGGGGAAAGAATTTTCTTGTCCAATATCTATACTCTATCGGATGTCCCTGGTAAGATTATTTTATGGTCTCATATAATTTTTTTGAGATCGTTGGATCCCTTTTTACCCTGGATCATGTTAGGAGACTTCAATGCAATTGTCTCTCTTGAGGAGAAAAAGGGGGGAGTGCCTCATCTGGACACCTCCTCTGATCTTCTGAGGGAGAATCTGGCCCGTCTTAGGCTTGTGGATATCAAACCCTTAAATGGAACATTTACCTAGAATAACAGGAGGCTTGGGTGAGAAGCTATTTCTAAAAGATTGGATAGGTTTGTGGTATCCAGTTTTTGGGTTAGTGACAAGTGGCTAACAAGCTCTGAAATCTTAGATTGGCGAGGTTCAGATCACTACTCGATCAAATTCTCTGGTCATCTAGCTGGCGGTTCTAAGAAATAAACTTTCAAGTTCCATATTATGTGGCTTAGGGAGGAGGGTATTTTTGAATTAGTGTCTAAATGGTGGGTTGAAGGTTGACCAGCTTTTGGGACTGCTATGTACACTTTTATGAAGAGGCTTCAATATGTGAAGTATAAGTTAAAGTATTGGAATAAGCATCAGTTTGGCAATGTGTTTCAGCAGAAAAGGGTTACCTAAGAGTGCCTAGATTCTATTACCAGGCAGATATGGGAGCATGGGTTTGATGCAGCTTTGAGTAGGTTAGAGGATGAAGCAGTCAAAGTACTTGAGGAATGGGAGCCTCGTGAGGAGAGTTTTTGGAAGCAGAGGGCTCGTATTGATTGGATTTAGAAAGGGGATAAGAATACCTCCTTCCATAGCTCAATAAAGGATAAAAGATAGGGTAACATTATCTCTTCTTTCTATTCTTCTGAGGGATCTATTCTTTCTTCCTCTTTGGAAATCTTGAATGAGGTAGTTCATTTCTTCTCTAATCTTTTTTCTGAAGATACCCCCCTAGCTAATGAGATGGAAGATTTTATCTTGGCTTGTGTCCCTCCTTTGGTGACTATGGATATGAATTCCTCTCTTCTCCAGCCAATCTCTTTGAAGGAGTTAGAGGATGTGGTGTTTCAGCTGAAAAAGGGGAAGGCTCTTGGTCCTGATGGGTTCCTTGTCGACTTCTATCAAGAATTTTGGGAAGTGATCAATCTTGACTTGTTGGAGGTTGTGCAAGAATCTCTAAGGAACAAGAAAATATTGAGAGCTATGAATTCCACTTTTCTTGCCCTTATTCCAAAGCGTGATGGTGTTGATTCTCTTGATCTCTTTCATCCAATTGCTTTGTGTAATGTGGTGTATAAAATCATCACAAAACTAATTGTCAAGCACTTGAAGCCTTGGTTGGATAAGCTTGTCTCGAAGGAACAAGGGGGCTTTGTAGAAGGTAGATAGATTCTAGATGGTGTTGTGATTGTAGCGGAGGCTATTCACTCCATGGCCTCTTTGAGGGATAAGGCTATGTTCATAAAATTGGACATGTCAAAGGCCTATGACAGGGTCAATTGGGGTTTTCTAATCAAAATTCTTAGAGCCTTTGGGTTCAGTAGTGAGTGGCTTGATTGGGTCATGTGTTGTGAGAAGATGCCCTCATTTCTGGTTCTCATCAATGGGGAATCCTCTGAGTTGTTTGGTGCCTCAAGAGGTCTGCAGCAGGGAGATCGTTTATCCCCTTATCTATTCATTTTGATGGTTGAAGGTTTGGGGAGGCTCATTAAGTCCCAAGTTACTGTTGGGCTTATTCATGGATGGAACTGGAACAACTCCCTTTCTCCTCAAATCCATCTTTAGTTTGTGGATGACTCAGCCCTGATGGGGGTTGCTAAGGTGGTAGAAGGAGTTGTTTTTCATCAGACTTTGTATTACTACTTGGTTGCCTCAGGACAACACATTAATGAAAGTAATTCTTGCATTTATTTCTGTAATAACCCAGGCTTATACAACAAAATATTGCTAGGATCTTAAGGTTCCATGTGGGGAAACTTCCCTTTACCTATCTGGGTATCCCTTTGGATGTGCGCCCACCTCCTAGGCATTTTTGGTAGGAGGTGATTGATAAATTCTGAGGACTAGTTTGTGATTGGACATATATATGGTTATCAATGTTGGGCAAAGTCACTCTATTAAAATTCTGTTGTGCAAGCTCTACCTATATATAGATGTTTTGTGATGACTGCCCCTTCAAGTTTCATCAAGGATTTTAAGGGGCTTTGTAGGCAGTTTCTTTGGTCGAGTAATCTCCTCTCTCAAAAGTGGAGCTTAATTAAGTGGGAAGTTGTCTATCGGCCAAAGCAAGATGGTGGCTTGGGAATGGAATGGTCAAGCATTGGTGGCTAAGTTGTACTAGAGGTGGTGTTCTCATTAGTATTAGAGCTGGGCTAAGATCCTTACCTTCAAGTATCTTGGAGAGGTGGATGGCGTTGAGGTTCCTCACTTTAGTCTTTTGGGAAGAGGCTCTATGATCTGGGAAACTCTCAAGAGGGGAGCTCCACTGGTTAAACAAGGCTTTCTCTTGATTTGCAATAGAGGTTTTGATGCTCTCTTCTAGCTTGACTCTTGGAATGGATTCCTGCCTATCCTCTCCTCACATCCTCACTTGGGGAATTTAAGTAGGATTTTTGTTCAAGCCGGTTGGAGCAGAGTGATGGATTTCAAAGCCCCTTAGGTTTTGGGGTAGACTATCATTTATCAGTGGAAGGATATGCAGGAGTTCCCTTTGGGTGGAACTTTGGAGGATAGGAGGGAGTTGTCCTCCATTTTAGTTGATAGATTGTGTTGTTCACTTCCAGAGAGGGATGTGTTGGCTTGGGGCTCTGATCCTAAAGGGAAGTACTTCATTGCTTCAGGGTATCATGCTTTGGATAGACACGATTTAGGCAGTGCTGAGGTTCCTAGGTGGAAAAACATTTGGAATAAATTCTCCTGGCCAAAATGCAATTTTTTCTCTTGGCTAGTAGTGCATGGCAGGTGCTTGACTTGGGACAACGTCTACAAGCGAGGTTTCCAAGGCCCCTCTTTTTTTCTTCCTTTGTCACAAATATGTTGAGACCGCTTCTCACCTTTTCTTTCAGTGCCCCCTTGCTAGGACTATTTGGCATTTCTGGTGGGGGGATTGGAATATTCTGTGTTAGTATCCTTCTTCTCTTGGTGAGTTATGGCAGAATACTAGGCCTACTACAACAAAGACTTCTTTTTTGCACACTGCCTAGCCTATTGGCCCTAGTCTAATTATTTGGCAGATTTGGTTGGAGTGCAACCGAAGGATATTTCTGGATAGGAAGTTACTGGAAGGCCAAGTTTGGGCTCGCATTCTCAAGGATCTACAAGAGATGTTACATGCTAAATGTGATTTGTTTATATCGGTTGACCTTAGGGATACTGGAGTAATTCAGAAGTTGGGGATTTCTGTTGGTAGCACTGGAAGGCCCAAGGTTGGGCATGGCAGGAACTCTAGAGGGAAGGTCTTTAGGGGAGGGCATTGTATGCTTCCTCCCACTGGGGTTTTGAAAATCAACACTGATGGGTCTTCAAGAGGTAATCCTAGGCACACTGGTATTGGAGGGGTGGGCAGGGATAGTTCTTGGGTGGTTGTGTTCTTTTTCTCATAGTATAAGGGGCAACACTCCAATAACCTCATGGAGGCTTTGGCGATTCTTTTAGCCTTGAAGAGGGCATATGCTTTCGGCTAGAAACATATTAGATGTGAATCTGATTCTTAGGTGGTGGTTGACTTGATAAATAGACAACATTTTGATGTTGTTAGTTGGCATTTGGTGGTGGTGGCAAAACAAATTGCGAACCTTGGGGATTTACTAGATTCTATCACTTTGTCCCATATCCCTCATGAATGGAACAAGGTGGCTGATTGGTTGGGAAAGTTAGCCTCTAAGAAGAATGGGGCATGGTTGGTGGATGATTGGGACAGTTTACCAAGGGACCTTGCCCAAGATTTGGAGGGTTGGGTTACTGAGGATGTGAAATGTTGCATGAATGATTCTTGGTCTCTTGCTTGGGGTCTTGGGGCCCCTTTGGGTTTTTCTTTTGCTTAATGCTTTGTACTTCTCTTGTTGATTAAAAAAAGTTTTTACCCCTCTTTTTATTAAAAAAATATTAGTGTAATATTACTAAAATAATAATTTAATATAATATTGTCATTTAATATGATCAATAATAATTATTTAATAATATAAAAAATTATAAATTAATAATAATATATTATCAATATAATATTAATAATAATATTAAAAAATATTATTATTATATTTTAATATTAATAATATAATAAAAATATTAATAATAATATAATATAATATAATACTATCATTTAATATAATCAATAATTATTGTTAATAAGATTAATAATATTAACAAGAGTGGCAAAGTAGTGAAGTTCTTGCCTGAATGTGCCAGAATAATTTTGTTTTTATTTGTTGTCTGCTATGTTTTAGCAACAGTGTTGATAGAACTAAAAATGAATGTTCTAGTTCTATTGAGACCAATCCCTTTGTTAGAAAATGAACCACTAACACAAAATATCTAGGCTAAATAAATAAACAATCAATTGAACAATGGGTATATGGTGAATCTTTTGATAAGTTCAAAATTGTTTGGAAAGTATATTATTTGAAGTAAAAAATAGTAGAATGTGAATTGGGGTTTGTTCGGAATTATCAAGAAATCAACTAGAAATAAGTGTAGGAGGATGAAATGGAAGTGAGTAAACATTGAACACATTAAGTTTATATATTATAAAAAGAAAGTAAAAAATGTAACAATTTTTTATATATAATTGAATATATTTTTCTTTTGTAATAATCATGAGCAAATAAATCATCTTCAAAATATAACAATGTATGCAATGAACATCATATTATACCATTTTGGACAAGATTAAGTTGAATTTCAAGTTCCTAAAAAAACCCCTCCCCTGGGAAAATATTCAATGCGGTTTAAGGGAAAAATGTAATTTAAATGTGAACGGTTATTGGTCTTCATAAACCATTTGTTATAGTGATAAATTTTGTTTTCTTGGAAAAATAAAAAAATGAAAATACTTGAAATTGTGCAAGATCAGTTGAATAACAACTCTAGTTTGAAATACAGACTAAATTGAAAGAATTGCAAGATGAGTATTGTCTCTAAATCAATACACAAACTTGTATTCCATAGAAAAAATGATTTGTCCATTCAAGAGGGTGCCTAATGCAAGACAGGGTGGTATTGGAATCCAATCAATGATTCCCAAATAGTTAGGAAGGTCTCAAACAACTCTAGGGGTGACTTCCTTCTTTAAGTCACCTATTTGCTTGTAGTCTTGGAAACTCACTTTTCCAACAATCACTCCAACTTCAGAGCACTTCACCACTTCTTGTGCATAGATTCAGGAACCCTTTTGTTTGTTATTTAACATATCTAATCATCTGGTAGGGTTATTTTAGAAAACCTTCACACAATTAGCCCTTCACCGCATTCCAATGGCCTAATTAGGCCTCTTTTACAAAGGTCTCCTAAATATCACTCCTCTATCCTCCAAACCTTGATGGACACTATGAACCAGACACAAAACTAACATTTCTTACATTAGATTCCATCAAACAATCTATAATCTCATTGTCCTAATCAAGAACCAGTTGTTCCACCATTGGCAATCAACTTACCAACCTTTCAAGCACATGCTACAGGCTTGTTTTCCACACCATCTACAGGCTTGTTTTTCACACCATCCTACCAAAAAAACAAAGAAAACACTTTCCTACATCCTATCAAGCCCATTCCACCCATTTATTAAGTTGCAACGAAGTGGAATGGCCTTATCTCTTCATTACTTAATCAAAACCCTAAAAACCCTAATTAACATAGCACTTTCACAAAACAAAGCTTTTCTCCCTCAAAATCTAATGAAATCCCCCCAAATAGGAATCAAATGAAAGCTTACTCGAGGCTCCACAAGATTTCAAAGGTTTTACATTGATTGCAGATGGTACAGATATGTTCAAAACATAGAAACACAAAAATTCTTAGAAAATATCACCAAAAATAAAGCAGAGTGTATTATTTCTTAAAAATTTCAACATGCCAACCTGCCTTGAGAGTTTTGGAGGCCTTTTATGATGTTTTTCAAAGGATACCAATGGTTCACAACTAAAAATAGAGGTTGTGAACGTTGAACTTCCAACTGCCATTCAAATTTGGCACAAAACAACATTAAGCATCCATTAAGTTATAAACCAATTTGACCTCACACACACCTAGACCTATTATTTACATCAATATTTGTGGTCTCATGACCTTATTACAACATGACAAAAACACCCTACACACAAACTAGACTCCATTATACTTAAGAACCCAAGATTTCCAATGTGGTGCTCTTGCACCGGTGTCGCATGAAACACAATCATAGTTATTGCAATCCATAAATTTCATAATAGAGTTGATTGGTTTTAGTTTTTCTAGAAGGTCTAGATCTAATGGGGTAAGCTACAATACTTGAATTTTCTTTGAGATTAACAAATAATTGTCAATTTTTTCATCAAGTTAGTCAATACTCAAGGAATCAAAAGATACCACTCTTTCTATATTGATACACTCCTAAAGAGTAAAATCATGACATGAGTATGTCATTTATGCCTATTTATGTTAGAGCCATAGTCTAGAAATCATCAAGTGGGGGGAGAAAGGAGGTCCTTCCACCTAAGGCGACAATCCCTCTACTACATGATTTTCAACTTGAATAGAAGTTGCCTTGGGGGCTTCCAATGACATTGTAAATCCTTACTGAAGCTTTTGTTACCCACTCCATTTGCAACTCAAAAATTTTATTAGTTAGTTTTTTTTTTTTTGTAATCCACCAATACTACTTACTTTTTGTTTTGTCATAGTTTTGACTTCTTTTGCAATTTTTGTGTCTCACTAGTATATCACTGTGAATTTTATGCTTGATGTCTTTTATTGTATGATGTCCTCACACCTTTAGTCTAACACTATTTTTTTTTCTATTTTCTCTTATGGTTTCGAATGCTTTTAAAATGTTTTTGTCAAACTAATCTGTCACTCTAAGTTTTATGTTGGATGTCTTCTATCCTATAGGTATTATCCTCACACTCTTTAATTTAAGAGAAATCTTTTCTTTTGATACCTATGGTGTTACCATGGGATCAGCTTTTCTAATTTCAATACCTTCATATATACACAAATATTTTGAACCATATTCAAAGAAGAGAATTTGGAAAGATCTTAACCGAAGAATTAGCAGCCCCTATGTCATTTAACTAAAAGCCGGTGGATGTTGAATCTAAAGCCACTAAATCATTGTAGGATATTTGATTTATTCCTACAACCTTTTCTTAAATTCTTCAACCAATACATGAAACTCTTGATGCCTTTCTACCTCAGATTTTGAAGGGAAATAAAACCTATAGAATGCCCCAGATTTCACAAAATCCTTGCCCCAATTACAGATTCTCTGAAAAGCTGAGAAAGAATAGAGCAAATAGTGAAAGTAAAACTGCAAGCAAGCATTAAATATGTCAAATTATATATATAATGAATTCCCTACTTCATCAAATTAAATATTGAAAGTCATTTAACATACCACAAAAATGTGTTAGCCCTGGGGCATCATGAATTGTCCATACAAGCATTGCATGGAATTGAAATTGTCTTTGTCCTATTGGTTTGGAGACGTCATACATAGTGATGCCATTCCATAACTTTAGTAACTCGTCGATAGGAGGCTCGATATATACATTCATATCTTTAACTTGGTACTTACCTAGTTGAATCAACATAAACATTACATAATTATTATAACCATTTTACTGCAATATATATAAATTAATGTACATGACTATGGAGAGATGAAATGCTACTACGTTAAAGAAAATTGATGTAAAAAAATACCTGGAACAATCATTGACAACATTATGTGCTCCCTCTTTATTGACATCCATGGAGGAATGTTATTGTTGATAACAAAAACATGCCACACTAAGTAAATAGATCGCAGCTCTCCAAATGGATTGACACCGTCCGCTCCTAATGAAAGTCTGACATTATGAGGTTCTTCTTTAAAGTGTGGCCATTTTTCCTCCATGTCCCTAAATGCAGAACCATTCGCAGGCATTCGAAGAATGTCATCTCCACTTATATTCCATGCATGGTAATCCATAAATTGCACTAAGCTTTCACACCTAAATAATCGTTGCATACGTGGAATAATGGGAATATAACGAAGAACCTTGCGAGGCACCTTCTTTGTTAGTTGATTTGTTCGATATCTACTAATATGACATTTTGGGCATTCTTTTGCAAATTCCTATTTGTTATGATATATAATATGATCATTGGGACATGCATCTATTGCTTGATACTCCATTCTAATATCTTTCATAATGGAACATAAATCTTGGTATGATCAAGGTAAAATATTTTATGGTGGTAACAAAAATTTACCAATCAATCTACAATAAAAAATATTTATGGTACATATTTCATCCTTTATTTACTAGTGATGAACTAACAACAATTAAAATAGATGAAAAAAGATGACATATATGACATACCTTAACATCCATGAGATTGCTATGTTTGAGTTCAACAACAACAATACAAGAGAAGAGAGATTCATAAAGATTATAAATCATGAACATCATTACATCATCATTAAAAATCATGGATCAATGTATAACCTTCAACATGATCATATACGAGATGTTCTACATACAATTCTAATCATAAACCATGATCATTCAAGTGATTACTATAAACATTGAGGAGATAATCATGGTGACCATTTTGTAATTAGGATTGCAATGAAGTACCATCACCTTGTCTATCAAGTGTCTCTTCATTTTGTTCTCGAGACATGATTTTTCTTTACCAAGCTTGACTATTTAGATCTTCAAAAAATATCAAACTCACACTCCAATAATTTTTATTCATAGACAAAATAATCTAATAATTCATATTTTACACCAAAAAAATTTGGCATGCAACCACCCCTGCAAAAGAGAAGATAGTCTGAAGTTAATGACCCCAAAAAACACTTTCAAATGCTAATTCCAAAACTTATTAAATTCTGATTTTAATATGATTTCCAACCGTTAAGACTCCTAAAATCAGAATATCGAACTTGATCACAAACTTCCTACAACAATGGAGGTAGCGAGCTAGTAATAGCAAGTGACTCATTCCTAAGGAGCAACAAGTCGGAATCATCATTGCTAATGTCAATACGGATTTATCCTTTTAGTTAAAGATGCAATGTGTCACTTCTTATGATGAGCTTATCCATAGGGCCCTCAACATTGAGAGAGCCCTAATAAAAAACAACATAAGCATTGGTAAGTGCATGATTAGGGTACAAACCTTAGGCCTCCATAGAAACATAAACAATAACTATAGCGTATTAGTGAGGTTGCAATACCATAAAGATTGAGACATTGTAGGTAATAACAAAATCTTGCAATCTAAAGATTGTAGCCAATAACAAGCACACTTTGTAGCTTAGTGACATTTGTAAATGCAATCTACAGTAAGAAGAATGACATTCACTTGAGATGTGACAGTCAAAAAGAGGCTGAGCAGTGACAAAATAATAAAGCTCAAACCTTGCATAGTAAAGTGGAGATTTTAACAGTGAGTTTCTTTACCCCCTTGCTGACCTTAAGGGTTTTTCAAATGCTTTTGGTAGTGTTAGACAAGGTAAATGCAATCAGGGAATGACTGTCCAAATGAAGTAACAGTGGTAATCATAGGTTCAATGTTTCTTCTTAGCCATTAATGTATAATGGAGGTAGTGGATTACATGTTTGAACAATGTTTTGAGACTCATCAAAGATGGGAGAATAGTGAATAATACCTTGTGGACTGTGAAGTAGTGTCAATAAGGTTGAAGGATCTTAAGAACTACAATACCATGATACAATGAGTTCCATGTAGTAAGTAGGCAGTCTATAGGGCATAGTTTGATTTTATAGAAGGATGTTCATGAAAGGAATTTTCAAGTGATAGTGAGTGAGCTGTTTAAGATTGCAGATGGGGGTGCAATACCCAGTCTTAAAGGAAGTTAGCAAAGCAGTAAATGTGCAAGAAAATTGAATCGTACACAACAAACAATTCACAATGTTATCTTCCATAATGCCTTGAGTTTTAAGACAAAAATCTCATTGTATCTTCATGATGAAAGTGGTGACCTTAATGGTCAATCACTGGCAACCATATTTTAAAACATGCTATTGTGCTTATGGAGGCAAAATTTTAAGCAAGGCAGTGAGTGGTGGTTTGGAACAATGGTAGGTATGAAGGACTTGCGCATACTATGCTCTAGCTTAAGACAACGTCTTAGAAGAGATCAACTCAAGGGTTAATGAGGATTAAAGTCTATTTAAATACATAAGATATAAAGATGGCAAATAGTATAATGAATATGTAGTAGATTTAAGAGATCTCCATTATCTAATTACAAAATACATCATTTATTTATTTTTTAATTAAAATAAATTATTCTAAACCCTATATAGGATACATTGATACTTCAAAAGCCTCTAAGGAATTTGAGATTATGCAAATATATGTCAAGTAACATTCATAAGGTTTAGAAAATCTTGATCACTCTCTAGAATAGCCCATTAAACATGGGTTGTGCTTGAATGCACTACATAATTGATATAACACAACCACTCTGCATATCAACCAGAGTTATAGGCTCTTTATTGCAGCAAGAGGTAATCACTCTTCGATCATTCTAATTACATCCTAACTTGTTAAACTTTAGACAACTTGAATGCACCCAATGATGATTGACACCTACATTATTCAACCTGAATTAACTACATTATATGAGTGCCTCCATTTCTATCACAACAAAGCAACATCAATTGGGTCACACATGAATGCATCCTGTATTTGTTATAGCACAACTATGCCACATGACCAATAGAGTTATGGATCACATAATTACAGTCACAAGAATATGTTCCTTGGTTGTGATCTTATGGTGATTCCACACAACAAAATCTGGACATGAAATTCTCAAAACCCTTAACCTCTAAAAATGAAATCTAATGAGATGTTGCTTTAAAATATGATTTTCAAACCTAGAACTACAAATCTGACTTCACAACTGAATTCTGCAAAAAGACAATGACTACCCTCAACCTAGTGATATCCTCTTAAATTTTTTATGATTTTTCCCAAGAAAATCGTCCTTAGTTCTCCACAAACTGTCTCAAGTAGAGCAAAACACTGTCGCAATAAATCAGGCGTGAACTCACTTTTCTTTATGTCGGCCACAATTTGTTTTCTTTTCTATTTTTCATGTTTGTCAAAAATTCGACGAAAATGATAGCCGGCTTTTCGACGAATGTCGGGGATAAACTTTCAAAAATTGAAAATTACATATGAAATTTTACAAGCACCCGACGAACATTGAATTTTACATATTTTGTCAGACAATTTCGTTAGATTTTGCAGTCAAATGTATTAGTGATTTATGTTAGAGCCGTAGTCTAGAAATCAAGTAGGGGGGGAAAGAAGGTCCTTCCACCTAAGGCGACAATCCCTCTACTGCATGATTTTCAACTTGAATAGAAGTTGCCTTGGGGGCTTCCATTGACATTGTAAATCCTTACTGAAGCTTTTGTTACCTGCTCCATTTGCAACTCAAAAAAATTATTAGTTAGTTATTATTATTTTTTGTAATCCACCAATACTACCTACTTTTTGTTATGTCATAGTTTTGACTTCTTTTGCAATTTTTGTGTCTCGCTATTATATCACTCTGAATTTTATGCTTGATGTCTTTTATTGTATGATGTCCTCACACCTTTAGTCTAACACTATTTTTTTTCTATTTTCTCTTATGGTTTCAAATGCTTTTACAAATTTTTTGTCAAGCTAATCTGTCACTCTAAGTTTTATGTTGGATGTCTTTTGTCCTACAAGTATTATCCTCACACTCTTTAATTTAAAAGAAATATTTTCTTTTGATACCTATGGTGTTACCATGGGCTCAGTTTTTCTAATTTCAATACCTTCATATATACATAAATATTTTGAACCATATTCAAAGAAGAGAATTTGGAAAGATCTTAACTGAAGAATTAGCAGCCCCTATGTCATTTAACTAAAAGCCAGTGGATGTTGAATCTAAAGCCACTAAATCATTGTAGGATATTTGATTTATTCCTACAACCTTTTCTTAAATTCTTCAACCAATACATGAAACTCTTGATGCTTTTCTACCTCAGATTTTGAAGGGAAATAAAACCTATAGAATGCCCCAGATTTCACAAAATCCTTGCCCCAATTACAGATTCTCTGAAAAGCTGAGAAAGAATAGAGCAAATAGTGAAAGTAAAACTAAGCAAGCATGCAAATTGTTCCCTAGATCATTTCTCATACATTGAGATCAGACTAAATCTTCATTTCCAAAACTCTCTTGGTGTCAATCAACAACAGTCTAACTCATAGAACTATTGGAGAGATTGTATTTAATTTTTATTATATTCAAGGAACAACGACTTAAAAAATTTCAAATGCTTCTCTCAAGAAATAATAAGAATAGTAGCCTCAATCCTTTATTAAATTGCTCATTACTTCAAACTCTTTGTCACCTTTAAGCATATTCTCAAGAAGGTTTGTATTCTTAAAGCTATAGTATAAAAGAGGAGATAAGATTATCCTATTACAATTTAAATCATAAAATAACCTTCCATTTAACGAGAGTCTACATACAATTTAATCATAGATATTAATGTACTATTTGAGAGGGATTTTTAAAGGATTTGAGTACCACCCTTGTTTCACTTCAAGACAAACACTTAAAATGAAAAATATATCAGACATGTTACCTCCTCTTATGTGAGGAAAGGATATTCTAGGCCTTCAATGGTTGTGACAAGAAAAACAACAAAAAAAAAATCGAATCAATTTATTTTCTTATTTTCTAAGTACTTTCCAACCATCTTGAGCTACATATATACAAAAATAAAAAGTTATAATTCAAAAACAATCTTATGTGTCATGAAAATTCATCAAAATCAAAATCTTAACCCAATAAAAAAATAATCTGCTCTGCATTTTGACCAAAACAAGAAAAACAACCAAAAAAATAAAATCTGAAAAATTGATTTATTATCTGGTTTTTATGTACTTTCTCACCTTTGCATAACAATTTCAATATCCTCGGCTGCATTTTCACCAAAAGAGAGTTAAAATACATAAAATATGGCAAATATATTTATGTGGGTTGAGAATTCATCATGATTGATATCTTAACTCAAAACACAGAGTGTCCCTATATTCTTTCCTTTTCCCTCGCTCATTAGTATTTACTCACCTCTGCCACATCAATTTAGATAGCAATTGTATTTAATGATTGTTCAGGTAAAATATCTTTGTGCCACAGTTCATCTTTGATTTTTCTTAGAGACATTTCATCAAATAAAGCTTGTGAATTTTGTGATTTTAGGTTAACCAAAGAAAGCGGCTTTAGTTGCATGAAACCTCTTTCATGCTTGTTCATCACATAATATAAAAACTTATCTAAAAATCAACGGTCATGATTTTCACTATGTCTGAGATTTAATTGCATGTTTTTATGTATAGGGATGCCTGTCGTAAACAATTGACAATTTCTAATTTTAACTTTCTCATATTTTTTTGCATTTTTTGACATGCAAACATTAACTAAGAAGTGGCAAAAAAAAATGCCTCAAAAAAAGTCAAAAAATTGCAAAATAAAAATGTTAAGTTCAATTCCCTAAAATTGTCCTTTTCGTGTAAATTTTTTTAGACAATGATATTCAAGAAAAATAATTTTGAAAATTAGAAAAGTTAAAAACGTGCATTTAACTTTAGAAGAAACTTCAAATATAATGATAAAAGAAAATAATCAATTTTGATTGGTTGAGATTCAAAACATTAATCACTAGTTACGATGTGGTGATGGCAGGAACTAATAATATTAATAATCAAATAATAATATTAATATGAATAAAATAAATATAAAAAATAAAAATAAAATAATTATTTAAATATTTAATAATATAAAATAATAAATTAATAATAATAAATTATTAATATAATACTAATATTAATAATATAGTAATAATAACTAACACTTGTACTAAAGGAGCTTCAAGGATTGTGCTCATAGAAAACTATATGTATGATAATATGTTGAGTACGTATTTGTGTATGCAAATTCTAGTTGAATGTGGATTAAATAATTAATAATAAATGGTAAATAATGAAATGAAATATTTGCATACAAATTTTTAATATAAAGCAATGAAAAAAAAAAGTTGCCATCAAATTGAGAAAAAACACTACAAATGAAAATAGAATGTTGTCATCCACTTGGCAAATCAATATTTATTTATTTTGGAGGCATTTACTTGATATTTTGGAGGATTTCACCATTAAAAAGTAGTTGATTTACCATTAAACACACCTGAAGCTTATTTTGAGGGACTCAAATCTTACACTATATGTAACTTATCATCTAATAATAATAACAATATAATATAATCAATTAATAATATATATTAAATCTAATATATTTAATATTTAATATAATATTATTAACTGTAAACTAGCATATATCTTGAATATTAATTTTATAATATATAATTAAATATATCATTTTTAAGATGTATTATTTCTAATAATATTATTTTCAAATTTTTAAAAAGTACAAAATACATCTGAAAAATGATATATATAACTTAAATAAAAATATATGTTTTTCTTTTCAATTTAATACTCATATTATATAAATACATATTATATAGATATATTGTTGAGATATATATTAATATACATTATTCAAATACCTTAAATAAAAAGGACTTTCCTTTCCAATTTAATACTCATAAAAATATTTCCAAATATTAACTTACTTGAAAGGCTGTCTAAAGACGCGATCATTGCATAGGCGTTGACACCGATGTAAATAAATTCATTTCGATTTTGTATGTTCACACTATTCACGTCCCTTTCAATATACCACAAGCCCAGCCAAGCTGAAACCTTCCAAAACTTAACACAACATTTTCACCTTCGTACGAATCATTTGATTAATGGAAATGTTTGGCCCCCAAAAATCATTGAATAGGACATCATGACGCCTTCTCAAAATTTACACCACAAATTCCTAGTGCCCACTTATAAAATAAAAATAAAAAAGTTAAGAAAAAGACTATAGGACTAGGTAGAGTTTAATTGATGAGGATGATGGTATATTTTATGGATATGTTAGTTATGAGTTTCAAACCCATTCAATTTATAAATGATTTTGACGAGTAGATTTTCCTACTCATAACAACTTTTAATTAAAGAATGGCTTATGATTTAGATGTATTATCTCTTGTAATATTATAATTTATTATAGGTATAGAAATACTAATATTTATAAAGATTCAATTATTTTTATTTAGAAATTTCAAGGGCCTATTATTAGCACACAACATAATTACATTTGGATGGTAAAATATAAGAGCTTATCCGGTTTGTATTTTTAGTTGTAAAAAGATTGCTTGACAACTAGGTAGTTTGTTGGCATAATTTATCCATTTAGTGCATTGAAAATAATTGTTGAAATTGCTTAAGTAGGCTAATTATATTTTGACATATCTACTCATTGAATATTTACTTTGTATTTTTTGTATGTCAATGAATGTTGTAAATTTTTTTGTGTTAAACTGTGATGATCATGATGTGCTTGTTTAATCACTATTATAATTATTAATATATGTTTCTCTAATTTTTATCTTATTTAAAAAATTAATTTGAAGAATTCATTACATTGTTTTAAAAATTAATTTTATTCTTCTAGATTCTAGAATCATGTACTTTTCACTATATTAATTTTAATTTCTAAAAAATATTATAATTTTTTTGATACAAAAGCTAGTATTTTATTGATATTAGAAACCGAAGTACAACCATCTGTCATGCAAGTAAGAGGGAAAAATTGAAAAGCCACTAAAAGCCAACACTCAAAGCAACTATCCAAAACATACTAAATATCTAACCACCAACAAGGAACCAGATAATTAACAAAGCCATACCACATTACAAGCGTCTATGCATCCTTGGGAACCAAAACCAGACCGAACCAAACCTCTTTAATGGCATTTATGTAGCCATAGCCACCAAAAACCAACCAAGCTAGAGCAAGCAATGACAAACCAAAAAAAGAACTTCACCACCTTACAAAAAATTATTCAGTTTAGCGAAATCTTCAAATTCCGCCTTCCACTCCACATTGTCCACTGCTATTAGCTCGAATAATTTCTTGAGAAAGATAATCACGACTGCTGCAATCGACCAATGCCACATCATACCTGGTCCCTGCAAATCCAAAAGGAAGGGATAAATTTTCACTGTCTCCTCCTAGCTCACCCTTTCCATGTCACAAGGCCTCAAACATCCCCTACCTTCTATCGCCACTCTAAGAACCTCATGTGATGCCCCGCCATGTGAACCCCAAAGGACAACAAAACACCACAATTTTTTTTTTAAGTAGAACAATACATAAGATGAATATAAACATATATTACATATAAAGCAATAATACAAGTACAATGACCATTACGACACGACATCACGAAATCCTAAAACTAAAATCATAACGTTCACGAATGAATCAAGATTGCATAAAAATAACATACAACCATCCATGATCCAAAAAGATGAAAAAGATACATACAACATTTTATTAATAGTTCAATATGACAATTGTGGAGTATATTTCCATAGATACAACACATCAAATAATAGCTACCACATAAGCTTTACAAAGGTAAATTAATACATTATAGCCATTTTAGGAGTACATTACAACACTTCAAGAGTACATATGCACCTTTTCGTGTAGGGGAAAAGATACATCAAATACAAAAATGATACATCAACGAAGAATAAGGTACAAAGTGAAGAGTAGTCTTCAACCAAGTGAAGCTTTAGAAACTTTGTATCCACTTTTACATCACGAACACAACCTGGGAACCCAATGGGGTGCATAGCACGTTCCACTCAACTGTGTGGACCTGAAAGACCACCCCCCGTGCTAGGAGTTAACAAGAAAGATCCCCATTCCTCAACCAAAATAGGCAAAAGAACTAATAGCAAGCCAAACTCCACAACAAGGACAACCACCGTACAAGATAAAAACCCATCTAGCATTTCCATCACATAGCCACAACAAAATAATGAAAAGTCTAACAAAACTAAAAGCCAATATTATAGATCAACACTAAATAACCATAAGAGGTGCTAACAACAATAGGATCCAAAGCCTTCAAATGAAATCACAACATCAACCAATAATAAATATTAAGGACACCTTTCATTAACATCAATCAAGTTGCCATGAGGCATGTGTGCAACATTAAAGATAGGACTTGGAGGCTTCAACAACAATCACCAAGAACCAATTGCCTCAACAATATCAACAATTCAAACAACACTCCCAGAGGCAACCAACCAAGGGAAAATAAATGAGCATTGTAGGAGAGTGTCATCACATGGCCTTACATGGATTAGCCAAGCAACCTATCACAAGGTACCACCTCCATCTATGATTATTCAGGCTGCCTATCTCAAGGTGACCACTCCATAGGGTGACTCGTGTAAGACCACTTACCTTTCATGAGGACAAGGCAGTGATCTTACCAACTAGGTCTTCTCATCCCATCCTTAGCCTGTGAAGCACTAGCAGTATGGCTGAGGCTCATAATTAATCTTGTTTAGTGTTTATCTACCCAAACCTACTAGTTCATTAATTATGTTATCACTTGTTTAGGAAACTCTTCGATGGGTTACCCTAACAACCCCTTTGTGTGCCAAACCCCCATGAAGAGCCACTCCCTACAGGTACCAAACCAAAACACACAAGGGGTGTACCTCATCTCACATAAAAATAAAGGAGTACATATCACACAACATGCGAGGCAAGAACCATCTCGCAAACCCATTCCATATCACTGAAACAAGAACAAAGGAGGTACCACCCACAAAACTCAAAAATCAGAAATAGGATCAATGAATCACAAAGGTCCAACCATGGAAAATCAATATAATTCAAGTTTTCTCCATTGCCTCTGGAAGTCTAAAATACCAAAAATCCACAAACTCCCATTGAGGGTACTTCAAGCATATAAAATTCCAAACCATCTCAAAATATGACTATAGGAAGGAAAATGCATAAAGTCTCCTCAATCAGAATTAACACCAAAGAAAGAATCACATCATGGAACTCCATAATGAACTATGAAAAATCTATGTAGAATGAAAGTAATAACCATGACAATGATAACAGTCAACCGAGCACATCTCAATTTGAAAACCAATCCAATGATTCAGCACGAACAACCAACCAAAATCTTCACACTTGCACTACTCAACTACTTATATAATGAGAGAACTTATTCAAGCATTACAACCAGATAGTAAGGCACCAACAATCAATGAAACATGATTGTGAGTACATTCGCAACTCATGAGATATTAAAAGAAAATTACGTAACTAACATATTCAACAAGCTCATTAACCATAAGGGAAATACTTCTTTTATTACAACATTATTTTCACATATTTCCCCTATTACCATTTACCATAAACTATCCAATCATTATCTACTACAATAGTTTTAATCTCTTCAAGAACATTCTCTTAACTCTCTAACCCTAATACAACCTACATCTTCATATACATATATAGATAGTCAACCCATTAAACTAGACCAACATAACCTTATACTATGATTAGAAAATCATTATGATAGAATATAGTTTGCTTAATCATGTCCTAGGTATAATTAAATCAATTCCCCTTACCCTATTTACATCATTAACTGGTAAATATTGAGCAATCACATAAATATTAATAACACACAAATGCATGCATATAATTATTTTTTTATATAAATTTATTTTACTTATTCTTTCCCAATTACTCACTTGAATAAAAGAGTTATTTTATTAAGTAACCATCTAGTCTTTACTAAAAGCATTATCTCTTAAATCTTTAACCCTAAAACTACTTTCCAATAAATAAATCCACTATAGGAATATATCTATCTTGAATTAGATTATTTGAAGAATACTAATCTTCATGATACAATACTATATTTACATAATGCCACACGTAATAAATAAAAATACTTGATAGAAAGTAACACTATTAGATGTACAAAATTCAATAAATAACGAGATTTCCAAATTCCCATTCAACACCATATAAACATAAATTCTATATTTTCTTTTAAACTTAACTTAATTCACTCATTCTCTTAAAAAATAATCACTTAAATATTTAATATTATATAAAGGCTATATTTACTCATATTTTCTAAAAATATAACTCTTTAACTTTAATCCACGAAATACCTTTCTTTCATAACAATATAATTAAAGATTACTTATAAATTTAAAATTCTATTCTATAACCTTAATTCACTCAACCTAATTAAATCTTTTAATCATCAATATTTACTTATTTGATTCCTAAATTTACTAACAAGGTAAAATGGGACCCTATTAAAATTACAACTTAAAGAAATAATCTCAAATAACTTCCTATTTGTAATACCATATTTAAGGTAATAAAATTATCATTCAAATAAATCAAATATGAAATTCCTAATATTTTGAGAATGAAACATTAATACTAGTTTTAACCAATAATAATATTACTACTCTATTTTTTTATTAAATAGTTACTGTTTTAAATTCTCATTTTCCAATTTTTCCGTAACCACCAATCTACTTTATTCAGTTCTAAATATAGGAATGTTCACATAAATATTAATATCATTGAATATACATATGAATTTCATTTGTTTAAACTTTCTAATATACTCTTTAATTTTAATCTACAAATTCACTAATTTCATTATCAACTAATAGACACCATTTTTTCATTTACTATGTGTCATAGAAAAATGGCCCTTTGCCATTTTCATGGCCTTTTAGGTCTTGTTTCATGGTGTTGGAACTATGTTGCTTTGATTTTATGTTGTATCATGACTTGAGCATGCTTATTTAGGTACTAAAACTCAAAGAATGATGTCTTGTGAAGGTGTTGTGAAGTGTTGTAAGACATTTCCACATTCTTCTAGACTCTATTTAATACATTTTACCTAAAAAATCACCTTTTCACTCATCAACAAGTCCTAAATTGAAGTATTGTAAATTCTTGTAACAGGCCTTCACGCTTTTCTAGGCACCATCTCCTTATTTACACCTTTCTCATGCTTTATTTTGTCTCTTTATGCCCTCATATGCTTAATTAAGTGTATTTTTTCATATTATCTTGACAAGTAACATTAAACACAACATTATTTCTGACACTTGTTTTTAGGTCCTAGGTGGGACCCATTCGCCATGGGTGGCGAATGAGTCCCCCTTGGACCTTGTTATGCCTTGCATAACTACCCCATTTTAAATTTGATTAAAATGGGACCCTCTTTTTCTTTCACTCTTTGTGTTTCGTCCCCTTTGATTTTGAGGTTTTTCTTTGCCTTGGCATGTGCTTAATATGCTCATATCCCTCATCCAATTCGTTCCCCTAGGTTGCATGATTGAGAAACTTAAGTTTTGAACAATTCGGGTTTTCAATCTGGGTCAAGATTATTCATCCCACCAAAATTTTCCTAGATTCCATCCAAAGCCCAACGAGGTAACTTTAGAGCTAAGGTCCGAAAAAATTCAGGACTCCACAGAATTCTGCCTGGTTTGGATTTTTTCGGATTTTGTTTCGCCGTCGAGTTCTCGAATTTCTCCATTCCGTCTTGTCTGCACCATTGGTGCACTTGGGTAATATTTCTAAGGTAGAATTCAAAGGGATTTGGGATCACTTGCTCTCATCTTTGTTGTGCATTTGTTCTTACATTTGAGATTGCATGAGTTGAGGCTTGAATTTCTTGATTTGCTTGCTGGTGCATGGATTTTTGGTGTTTCAAGTTGATTTGGTCATTAGGGCATCCGAGTTGGCGGCTCATTATGTTTTTGGTTGAATTTGATCTATTCATGGTATGTGGTTTCAGTCCTAACTCTCAAGGTTGCTATTGATTTTTGATGCTTTATGATTTAAATCCATCTGGGAGCTAGACTCTATGAGATTGATGATTGAATGTGTTAAACTAGGGTTGAGTTTAGGGTTCGAGGATTTTCAATGCTTATCTAGTATTGCACCCTAGTTCTTTCGGTCAAAACGTTCAACTGTATCGCATGTCGGTGAGACACTAAATTATGTCTCCTCGATGCCAAAGTATCCAATCACAGCTCCATCAGTGAGACATTTGTCGTTTCCATGAGGTATAGGTTTCATTTCGACGGAACAAAGGTCACGCCGATCTTTAGGTTTTTTCCTAACTTCAGGAGTTTCCTTTCTAGCTAGATTTTCCCAGATTCCTTCAGTCTCCTGGAAATGTGTTGGTGTTCAGAGTTTTGCGTCCTTCATAGAATTCCGGCCCAGTTAGACTTTTCTGAATTCTCTACTATGCTTTGTGGAATTTAGGAAATTGGATAAATTTGATGAATCTAATGATGAATTCTTAAACATATCTTCCTTTAGCTTGATGAATTTTACTGATTCACACATTCTTTTGTTCATTTTGATAATCTATTTTTGATATTGGTGCCTCATCAGGAGAATCCTCTTGGTTCAGAATTTTTGAAATTTCTCCCAGACTGGTTTTCCTCGGTTATCTCAAAATCCTGAACTTCTTAGTTTTGATGTTGAAGGGTTGATTTAATAGTTTTATCATGATTTTGAGCTAACACTTTGATGAAAATGTTGTCAACAATTTGAATTTCATGTTGGAATTTGATGGAAGTAGGCTGAATCTAGCAAGGCAGCGGTTGGAAAGGCTAAGAGAGACACAGGGGGATCCTCCATCACTAAGGCAAAAAGAATAAAGTTGTACATAAAGAGTAGGATTCCTGAGAGTGAGGTAACCTCAGTCTGGTCTGAGGTTTCAAACACCAATGCATGAGGAGGTCTACATCATTGAAGACTGTTGTTGAAGAATATGGAGGTTCAGAAAATCTGGGCAATGGTGGATTCCCTGAAAGAACATAGCTTGGGAAAATCCTTCTATGCAGAAATTTTGAGAGAACTCTAAATCCCCAAGTAGTATAAAGCCACCATCTTATGCATTCTATGAGTATCTGAGATCCTCGAGCTAATGAAAGTGGCACAAGGGAAGCAATGCTAGGTTTAGTGATTTGAATCAAGGAATATATTGTGGAAATGAATGATATTGTTGATGAACCAAGGCATCTTAGTCTAGAACGATTGAGGAAGTGGTGGCGGGATGTTTACTCTCCAGTCAATGAAAGATCCAATAACTGGACATCGGCTGGGTGACGCGGCAACCTACAGTGCAATCATTAATGAATGTCAATCCAACAAGAGGGATTGGGACAATGCGATGGGGAAGCTGAAGAATAATATTAAATGCTATTGAATGGGGAACTAGGGTTTTTTCTATGCCACTTGTGAATGGCTTGCAAAGGACGTTCTTGATGACAAAGTCCAAAATGGAACGAGGTATGGGTGAAGTGGGGGAAGTAGTTAATGCAAAACTGCATTGAAGATCGTGCTTCCTCATGGTTTCTCTTTGCCTCTTCTTCACACGTTTTGCTTTGAGTTATGAGGGAGATCCTGGGCTGATCTGGTCGGTGCCCTTGCATTTAATGCATGCTTGAATTTGTTTCAAATTCTTCTAGGGTCGACATGTTCTATGACCGACTTATTGTAAACCCTAACTGGGCTGATGCATCTGGCATGTTTTATAAATATGGTGTTTCCCCTCTTTTAAAAAGGTTAGAAGGGTTAGAAGAAAAACCTAGTAGATTAGTTAGCAAGTTAGGGGATTCGGAGGGTAGAAAAAAAACTCAAGAAGTAGAGTAGGAGTTAGAAGTTATTTTATTCTGAGTAGTTGTTGTAATACAAAAGACTCAAATTATTGCTATCTTTGGGGATTCAATACAACTTAAGACATTGTGTTCTTGGTGAATTCGTTGTGTTGATCTATCTTGCACGATTCTTGCTATTTATCTTTTGTGAATTAGGAGAGTAGAGTTAGAAAGGATAGAAGAAGCAAGTTAGGGTTTTTAAGTAAATTAGATGTTTTTTTGTAGTTCTTACAGGAGGAGGAGGTGATGTGTCTTTCTGATTTTCTTAGCATAGATGGAGATAATTTGAAGACATGGGTTTATGTACATTGGTGATCTTGCCAGATTTGTAAATGTTGCTTATCTATTTCATTAACAGTAGGAGTAGCCATACTTAAACCTACTTTATATTATGCTCTAGAATGGTATTCATTTTGGGTTAATCATTTGATTTGAAAAGCTTTCAAGGAATGAAATTTTATCTTCTATTTTGTTTGAATGATTATTTGCAATCTACTGTTAAAGTTTTCACTGTGAATGAATGAAACTTTGTATCAACTACAAGTTAATTTTATTTTGTAGTTCTAGTTAGGAATTCCTTGGAAGGTAACAAGTTTGATTAGTTGAATGAATCAACATTCTTTTCAGTTTAAAAACCTTGATCTATCTTTTTCTATTTCTTTAAAACCCCTGGTTAAAGTAAGTTTAGATAGATGTTTGATCTTGCATCAATCTAGAAGCTCAAAACTAACAGGCCCCTTGAATATTACAGCCATATTGACCACTTCGTGAACCAACATCAAGGATCTTGGGAGGTGATCAATTTGATTACTGATTGTCTCTTTCAGGAGAGGTGAGATACTTTTACTTTTATCTTACCTGCATGTCGTGGGTCAACTTGGCACCTCAACAACCCCAAATTCAAAATATTTCAAATTTCCTTTTGGAATTTTATTAAAATTTGTGCAAACCCCAATCCTAATACCTACAAAACAATAAGAAAAAACACATTAGATTTTCAAATGCAAGCAAGAACAAGGATTCCCCATGAAATCCATTTACAAAATTCAAATTAGGAAAAAAGCAATGAAGAATACAATAAGATAACAATAAAAGAGATTGAATCCTAATTAAAGTAGCAAACTCTTGATCCCATGGGGGAATTGGTGCCAATTTGATGTGAAAATTGGCCCTTTCCCAACTCCTATGATGCAAGCTTAATGAATGTTGATGAATGATCCACTTTGATGAAGAATGGTGAGTGCTCCAATAGAAAAATTTGCATAACCTAGCTAAGATTCAATGATAATGGATGAGGATTTCTAATGATTTGAGCATGGTAACTTTACTCAAATTGTGGATGATCAAATGAGGAGATGAGCCTCTTATTTGTAGAATGAGAATATGAATGAATGTCCAAAATTGAGCAATGTGGGACTAACATTCAACCAATGGAAAGATGTCACTTGTCAACCTATGAGTGGATGGAGGATGTGCAAGTTTTGAGGATTGTGCCAATAAATTCCTATTTTTGAATTTTGAATTTGTTAAAATGACATGTAAGAGGGAAGAAAGAATGCATTGAATGCTACTTGGCTCAAGGCAAAGGACATGTAAGATAGAGTAAATTCCTTGTTGGATGTACATGTCAACTTAGATTTTGAATTCAAACTTGAAGAACATTCCTTAAAAGATGCCTTGTTGAGGAAAATAGAGATTTAATAAATCAATTAAATCTATTTTCATGTGCAAGTGGTAAAAGATGGAGGATGGGACATGATAGGAGATTAAATTAATCAAAGTTAATTAATTTAATGAGGGGGATTAAATGATGTGACCTATTTGACTTAAATTTGTGGATTTATTTAAATAAAATATGAGAGGAATGTGATAAGAGACTAATTAAATAAAGATTTTGATTTATTTAATTAAAAAGGATGATGTTAGATTAAACTAAATAAGGTCTTAATTAATTTAATTTAATAGATAGACTTTAGAGATTTAATCAAATAAATTATTTAATTAAATCAAATAATTAGATCAAGATGGTTAATTTAATTATCGAGAAGAGGTGACTTAATTAGATAATTGGTTTATTTAATTAAGAGAGAAATATTGATGAATTTAATCAAATAAGAGGATTTGATTAAATGGTTAGACCGAAGGATGATTCAGGATGAAATGATGTTAGTGGTCAAAATTAGATTCACAATGTCAATTGGTACATTTTACGTGTCTACATTTTGCCCCTCTTTAAAGCAATGCACTCATTGCATTGGTTCAAAGAATAAACAATCTCGATTAAAGCCAAAAAAATTATTTTTCAAAAATATTTCCCCAATGTTGCCCGATGAGAGAAAACATACCAATATATTTCCCACTCGAGAGATTGGATGAAAATTTCAAATTTTGGGTGATCTTGTGAAAAAAGAGGGCAAGGTGCCTAACAGGTCCAAAAAGGCTCCACGAGGCCAAAAACATGTCTAAATACAATAAAACAATGTAAAACAGGCCTCAACTAGACAAAAATAGGTTCAAGGATCCAAAACCATAGCAGGATAGCTAATTAGGGTGAAAAAACCCTAATTTTCAAGACTAAAAAGGCTCTAAGGGGTCACTTTCAATTCATTTTCACACACAACCATCTAGCAACCCTGAGATTTGAGCTCTAACCTCCTGGCAATTGTAAGGAAATATAAGGTGCGGAAACAACTCTCCTAATTTCAAAACCTTAGGGAAGAATGTAGAGGTGCTTTTAAATTTTCAATTACAGTCCAATTAAGATACACTTGAAAGAAATAGTAGAAACAAAGAAATTAACATACACAGATGAACACTAGATTTACGTGGGAAAACCCTTACGGGAGAAAAATCCACCACACCAAGAAAAACCCCTTTGTATTACAGTAATGAAATTACATACAGAGTACGGGCTTCACTCTCTGATGTCAAATTACAATAGCATACACAATAATCAACCTTGTACAGAACATTCAAGTTACAATACTCTCATAATTGAATTCACACTAATTACTCAACTGCTCATCGAACTATTCATCCACTGATCGTCCAACTGATCATCCAACTAAACTGTACGCTGAATAAATCAACTTCAATCTCTAAGTATATCCATGTCATCCCTGGTTTGTTGAACTTCCTCACAGAAATAGTTGTAACAGTTCAACTGCTAGTGATTCCCATTCTACTCCCTGATTGGTTGAAGTCACACCATGTAGGACAATCTTTCAATCGTTCAAGGCATTCAAACTGTGTTCGCATGTCGATGAGACACTAACCGTGTCTCCCCAATGCCATAAAGCCCAACTGTCGATATCGCCCAGAGTCATCACCTTCGGCAAGAGGTTACACCAAGTTCAAAAACAGTCGCTCATACTTCCCCCTGTCGCCAATACATCATACCGATAACCACCACATGTAGTGCTATTTAGTATGACTATCACTATTCGGTGAGAGGTCATACCAATGTTCAAAAGGTCACATAGACACTAGCATTCCCATCGGCGAGACAATCACTATTCGCCAAGAGAACATATCGAAACAACCATGTTACTCTGAAATCTCCCACCATCGGTGAGACTTCATTCATCGCTAAGAGTTCTTACCAAAAGCCTCCAAGTTACCCCGAGACCACCTTTCGCTAGGAGTCATACCAACAACAGTCAAAGCATCGGTGAGACAAACACCCATCGCCAAGAGCTCTTACCGAGTGTTCAAGTCTCTCCCTGATGACTCTGAGTGTAACACTATCGGCGAGACATCTCAAATTGCTAGAACTTCATACCGAAAGAAAACCTTTCAACCAAGAGTCTCCCCGATAACTGCAATCGCCATGAGTCTCCCTGACAACCGCTAGGAACCAAACCATCGGTAAGACCAACCCACTCGGTAGAGGGTTACAATGAACACAACAAGTCACAATGATAGCTCTAGTCGGCAAGACAACAACAAGGTTTCAGCGACCTAAAAATTCCACAAGGTATTACAACTGTTAGTTGGCCAGACAATAAGGATGTCACACCGACTTGGCTCTTTCAGAGGTTTCAGCCTGTGAGATTGAGACACATAATTCCAACAATCTCCCATTTGATGAAGATCACACAGGCACCTCCAGAGCACAACAAAACTACTGAAATTCATGAGCACTAAGGCCCATCGAACTAGCACACCACTTGAACTTGTATGTGCTCCTCAACTTTGTCAATGCATCTGCAACATTCTCCATAGTATCCACTTTTTCTAAAGAGACCTTTCCATCCTCCACCATATCTCATACAAAATGATACTGCACATCAATATGTTTCGTCCTGGCATGGAAAGTAGGATTCTTTTCCAAAAAAATAGCACTCTGATTGTCACAGTAAATTTTTATTTTCCCTACATCAAAGCCATTGTTAGAACAAAAATGTTTTAACCAAATTGCTTCTTTATAGGAATGCGTTACTGCCATGTATTCTTCCTCTATAGTAGACAAAGTGACTACAACTTGCCGCTTACTCATCCAACTAACTGCACCACCATTCATCATGAAAATATATCCACTGGTGGATCTCCTGCTGTCAATGTCCCCTGCCCAATTAGAATCCACATAGGCTCGAATACTGAGAGTCCTCTATGATTCAACAAAGTTCATATGGTAACACAAAGCATATTCTGAAGTTCCCTTCAAATATCTAAATACTCTTTTCATAACATCCCAATGTGTTCTTCCAGGATTAGCCATAAACCAACTAAGTACTCCCACTACTTGGGAAATGTCTGGCCTTATACAAACCATTGCATACATAAGACTGCCAACCGTAATAGCATAAGGTACACTGGTCATGTCCTCCATCTCAATAGGAGATTTTGGATAGTCTTCAACAGATAGCTTCATTCTGAAAAAAACTGGAACAACTAGCTGCTTACAATCATTCATGCAAAATCTCTATTGAACAGTCTTGATATACTTACTCTGACTGAGCCAAAGTTTTCTACTATTCCTATCCCTAGTTATTTCCATTCCTAGAATATACCTCGCTACACCAAGATCTTTCATTTCGAACTTTGCAGACAACTGAGACTTAAGATTAGAAATCATTAACTTACTATTGCCTATGAACAACATATCATCAACATAGAGAGCAATAATAAGAACTTGATCACTTTTAGCTTTGTAATACACACAATGATCAGATTTTGATCTTACAAATCCCAATGGAAAAACAAAAGTGTCAAACTTCTGGTACCACATTCTAGAGACTGCTTTAATCCATACAAATATTTTTTTAACTTGCAAACCAATTTTTCTTTACCTTTCTCCACAAAGTGCTCAGGTTGGGACATATAAATTTCTTCTTCAAGATCACCATGAAGAAATTTTGTCTTCAAATCCATCTATTCAACCTCTAAGTCATATGCTACTGCAAGTGACAAGAGGAATCTGATAGATGTCAGCTTAGCTATAGGAGAAAAAATCTCCCCATAATCAATTCCCTCTACCTGGAAATAACCCTTCGCAACCAACCTTGCCTTGTATTTTTCCACACCCATCCAGACCTATTTTATTTTTAAATACCCATTTACAACCCACAACTTTTCTACCTTTAGGAAAGGGCACCAAACTCCAAGTATCATTCTTTTCTAATGATGCCATTTCTTCATTCATGGCTTCCAACCAAGAGTTTGAATCAGACATTCTAAATGCATCTTTCATAGTCCTAGGCTCATCAGTGCTAGAAATTAAAGCATAGGCACAAGTAGAATCTATCAAAGAAAACCCATACCTATCGTTGCTTTCTTTCATGAGTTGACCTCCTCACTTGTTGAGGGTTCTTCTTCATCAATCCCTAACTACTTGAGCTCTCCTCCAGGTACACTTTGAATTTTCAATTTCTCTTTATTTGGTGTGGAGGAATTTCAACTACATCCTTTTTGTTTTATGATTTTGTCTCTGACTACAGATCCAAGGTAGAAGGCTTCAACTCATGAAAGATAACACTTCCGCTATATAGAACCTTCTCCGTATCAGGATTCCAAAGCTTGTATCCTTTTATGCCAGCACTATAACCAATAAAAATACATTTGACAACCTTGTTCTCCAATTTATATCTTTTCTCATTCGACACATGTGCATATGCCTCACAGCCAAAGACTCGAATGTGTCTCGAGAGGGCTTCTTTCCGGACCATGCTTCCAAAGGTGTTTTCTCAACAAGAGAAAATTAGGAGAATGATTTATCAAGTAACATGTTGTAGCAAATGCCTCAGCCCAAAACTTCTCCTCCAAGCCAGCACTGCTCAGCATACTTCATGCTCTTTCCATCACTGTACTATTGAACCTTTCTGCAACTCCATTTTGCTACAGAGTGTAAGGTGTATTTTTATGTCTTTTAATTCCTTAATCTTTACAGTACCTCTAATTCATCAAAAAAAAATTCACTGCCATTATCAGTCCTTAAACATTTTATTTTTCTTCCAGTTTGATTTTCTACAAGGTTCTTAAATTCCTTAAATCGACTAAACACTTTTGATTTACTTTTCAAAAAATAGACAAATGCCCTTCTTGAATAATCATCAATAAACGATACATAGTACCTTGAATTAGACAAAGAAGGAACATTCACTAGACCAAAAAATCATAATGTATATAATCAAGCAAACCAAAAGATTTGTGAGGACTGGAGTAAAATGAAACACGGTGTTGTTTACCATATATACAATGTTCACAAAACTCAAATTCGAGGTTACAATCATCAAGCCCTTCAACCAGGTTTTTATTCTTCAGTGTTTTTAAACATTTCTCTCCAATGTGGCCTAGCCTATGATGCCAAAGCATAGTCTTTTCTGCTGGAAGTTTAACTTCCATAGAGTTTACACTATTAATAACTTTTACCATCTTTTCTCCATGAGTATCTTTCTGTGACTTTGCATAGACACTATTGCATTGTACATCATGTGCATCCAGCTTATACAAGGTACCAATACGAGCACCCCTTGCTAGCACCATTGAGCCTCTATTCATCTTACAACCATGTCTAGAGAATGTGACTTGCACTCCAATATCATTTAGCTTACTAATAGAAAGTAGATTTCGAGCCAGACCTAGTATATGCATTACATCATTGATTCCCTTCACTTTTCCATCAGGGAATTGAATTTTGACTCTTCCATGGCCAACAATTTCCAAAGATGAATCACTTGCCAAATACACCTTTCCACCATCATTTTTTCATACTTCGTGAACCAATCTTTATGAGATGTCATGTGGAAAGATGCTCTAGAATCAATCAGCCAGACATGATCTGATGCCTGTGTAGCCAAGGTTGCAATGAAATCATCTGCATCACTCTGAGAAGAATCATTATTCTAGAAGAATTATTCTTCTTCTTTTTCTCCTCTTTACAATCCTTTTGGACATGACCAGGTTGCCCACAATTCTAGCACTTCACCTTGGACTTCTTGCTAGGAGACTTTGATGTCCCTTTTGATTTTGATTTGGACTTCTTGTCCTTCTTGCCTTTTTCTTTCAATCTACCTCTAACAGTAAGAGCCTCCTTTGCCATCTCAGAATATTTTCTTCTCATCTCTTCTGATAATAAAGAAGCAACAACATCTTCCATCTTAAAAGTGGATGTCATACTCCCAATAGCCATCACCAGGTGATATTGAGAATTTGGAAAAGAACATAATAACAACATATAACAATCTTCATCAATCTTCACACCCATAGATGTTAACTATAAAATTGACATGTTGAATGCGTTCAAATGATCAGCAACAAATCCTCCCTCCTGCATTCTCAAAGAGTACATCTTCTTCCTTGAGAATAATTTATTCACCAAGGACTTGCCATGATAAATTGTTGCCAGTCTTTTCCACAAGGAAGATGTCTTTTCTTCATGAACATTCAGGAGAATAGAGTCTGCTGAACAGAGCCTTATCAGCCCCTTTGATTTTCTATCTGCAAGGTCCCAATCCTCTTGCTTCATGCCTATAGGATTCATTCCAGACACAGCAAGCCACAAATCACAATCAACCAACAGATCTTCCATTTTGAGTTTTCACAACTCAAAATTGTTGCCATTGAATTTCTCAATTTCAATCTTTCTTGAAATGCTCGTCATCTTAACCTGTAATTCAAATTACCAAACTTCTACATGACTCCCACTGAACAAAATTGACACAAAAAACCCAATGTATCCATAAGGACAACACAACTGGCCAGGCTCTGATACCACTTGTAAGGAAAGCTAAGGTGCGAAAACAACTCTCCTAACATCAAAACCTCAGGGAAGAATGTAGAGGTGCTTTTAAATTTTCAATTACAGTCCAATTAAGATACACTTGAAGAAATAGCAGAAACAAAGAAATTAACATACACAGATGAACACCAGATTTACGTGGGAAAACCCTTATAGGAGAAAAACCCACCACACCAAGAAAAACCCCTTTGTATTACAAAAATGAAATTACATAGAGAGTACGGGCTTCACTCTTTGATGTCAAATTACAACAACATACACAATAATCGACCTTGTACAGAACATTCAAGTTACAATACTCTCAAAATTGAATTCACACTAATTACTCAACTGCTCATCGAACTGATCATCCAACTAAACTGTATGCTGAACCAATCATCAACTTTAATCTATGAGTATATCCATGTCATCGCTGGTCTGTTGAACTTCCTCACAGAAACAGTCATAATAGTTCAACTGCCAGTGGTTCCCATTCTGCTCCCTGATTGGTCAAAGTCACACCATGTAGGACATTCTTTCAATCAGTCAAGGCGTTCAAACTATGTTCGCATGTCGGTGAGACACTAACCGTGTCTCCCCGATGCCACAAATCCCAACCATCAATATAGCCTAGAGTCATCACCTTCAGCAAGGGGTTACAACGACTTCAAAAATAGTCACTCAGAATTCCCCTTGTTGCCAAGACATCATACTGATAACCACCACATGTAGCACTATTCGGTAAGACTATCGCTATTTGGTGAGAGGTCATACCAATGTTCAAAAGGTCACATAGACACTAGCATTCCCATTGGTGAGACAATCACTATTTGCATAGAGAACATACAGAAACAACCATGTTACTTTGAAATGTCCCATCGTTGGCGAGACTTCATTCATCGCTAAGAGTTCTTATCGAAAGCCTCCAAGTTACCCCGAGACCACCTTTCGCCAGGAGTCATATTGACAATAGCCAAAGCATCAGCGAGAAAAACACCCATCGCCAAGAGCTCTTACCGAGTGTTCAAGTCTCTCCCCGATGACTCTGAGTGTAATACTATTGGTGAGACATCTCACATCGCTGAGACTTCATACTGAAAGCAAAGCTTTCGGCCAAGGTCTCCCCAATAATTGTAGTCACCATGAGTCTTCCTGACATCCACTAGGCACCAAATTGTCAGCAAGACTAGCCCACTCGACAGAGGGTTACAATGAACACAAGTCACAACGATACCTCCAGTCAGCAAGACAACAAGGTCTCAGCGACCTAAAAATTCCACAAGGTTGCACAACTATTAGTCAGCTAGACAATAAGGTTGTCACACCAACTTGGCTCTTTCAGAGGTTTCAGCCTATGAGATTGAGGTACATAATTCCAACAATGATATGGCACAACGATAGCTTCTGATGCAGATTTTTGACCAAGTTCAGACATACTAGCGGCCACCCGACATTTGGGCACCGGTAAGTGATCCTCACTTGAGATTTATTTTTTTCTTTTAGCACTCATTTAATGCTTTCAAAGTCAGTCCTTCCGTAGCGGAGCTATATAGTGCCACTCAAAAATCAAACTACGCCACTTGGTGTCAAATTTACATAGCGGTGGTGGAGTTTGGAGTTTCAAAATAAACTCTAAACTACGACGTTGAGATCATGGCCAATAGGGTCATTTCTAAAGTGCGACGCACGGGTTCTTTATCAACAAGAATCTTTGAAAACTACACCACTAGGAAGGAAAGTGCATTGTGGTAGTGCGCTTTCAATATTTTATGCCCTAGCATCGGAGTTTGATTAAAAATTAAACTGTGATGCCTTCATAGATTGCGACGCTAGAGTGGTTTCTTGGACACTCGATAAAAAGTTTTCAAAATTTTTAACATGATGACCCTTCCTGATGCAGGATGCGGCGAGGGAGCTCTATTCCTGAGAGCATAGGTTTCCGGATATCTTCGGTTACTTGCAGGACCTGAGTGAAAGAGATCAAGATCGGCTATGAGACATGGGGTTATGGTATATCACCTACATGATTCCCATTCACACCCACCTTGGGATGATGCAATGCTTGTTGAGAGATGGAACAACAAGACCTCTTCTTTCCAACTTCCCACTAGTGAGGCCACCATCACCTTGGAGGATGTTTGGCGCATCTTGAGATTGTCGATTCATGGTCGACATGTCATTTTTGATATAAATGAGGGGCTAAATTTCTGTCACATAGTCCTCACCATAGGGGACATTGTCATTTGTGAGGGGTAGATTGAGCTTGAGCATCATAGGGCCCCAAGCCCTCCCTTCTGCTTGGTTGTTGCAGCCATTATTTCAAGTCTCATTGCCCCAGATTAACAAGGTCGGTATTTCAGTCTCTGCTAGGGACTCTGCTAGGAGCGCATGGTGATGCGTGACAGGCCTACTTGCTTTGCTTGGGGGTCAGTTCTTCTTGCATCCTTGTACAAAGATCTTCATGAGTATGTCTACCTAGATGGTAGAGCACTCGGAGCAGGCGTTACTCTTCTCCACATATGGGCATGGGAGTACATTATTGTCCTTTGACTATGATTTGTTGTAGTTTCGATGGGGGTCGATGATCCCCTTGTATGGCGCTACAGAGGTGGTGTGTCCTTCACACAAACAGGTGAGCACAAGATTCCCTATTGTAGGAGGGTCCTAGATGAGATGCAAGTGTTCATATGGCATCTGTACCTTGGTCAACCCAGATGGGCTGAGGATGTACATCAAATTTTCTATGCCCACCAGGACAGCTTCATGCAGGGGCGAGAGCACATGATGATAGAGAGATATCTGTCTGGGTGCTTTCAGCATCAGTTTGGTGAGCCTCAGGGTCAGCCAGACGATGATTAAGTGGTCATATTTTCCTACACCATGTCACAAATTTCATGGGGGCGATACATTCCTACCTTTGAGGCCGTGGACAGTTTCAAAAAGTTGGTGGCTCATCCATGGGCTTATGATCAGGGGCATGTAGATCCAGGAGTCACATAGGCCTACAGGGATTGGTTCCAACCTCCCCTACATTTGAAAGCTCCAGGTGTAGTCCCTAATAAACAGAGGTTGAGAGGCTAAGGGGGAGGACGAGGACAGAGGGATGGTGCACGACAAGACCAATCGACCGAGCCTCCAATTTATCCAACTCCGGTCAATGTGTAGATGCAAAATCAGCAACAGTTTCTAGCAGATGCACCACCACAGGTTGGGGGTGAGGATCAACCTCAGGTACAACCTCCATGAGCATAGCTAGCAGTGCAGCCAACAGGGCAGGTGGATCCCTGAGATACATTGATTGCACAATTGCAGGCCTAGGTGCAGAATTTGACAGGGGAGAGAGATTAGGCGTGAACCAAGAGAGATCTGATCAGGGCCGAGAGGGATCAAGACATACTACAGAGACAGGATGCAGAGTTACAGGTAGCCATAGAGTTGGGTCAGAGACAATAGTTGGAGAGCATGGCAGCCTCCTCCTCTAGGGGTACAGTGTCCATTCAGTCCTACAGGGAGGCCATCTGAGAGGCCAAGTATTACTGTATGCATTATCAAGAGGTCGTACCCAGAGCAGCACGAGTCCTGAAGTACTCACAGCAGACCAGTTTCAGACCAGTAGAGGGTCACGATGATAGAGGCGAGGGCAGCAAACAAGAGGGTTAGGCCTCCTTTTGATCGAGATGATATCATTTTTTGTGCCTTATGGGCTCCTTTTTGATAGCTTGATGGGCCTTTTGTACTGATCAACACACATGTACAATGATCTGATTATTTTGTACTTTGACAATTACACGATGATGATATATATATATGAGATGGTGATTTTGATATGATGCGATGTAATGTGTGTCATTTCTTTATGCATGTATGGATGATTCTACGTCTATATGTTGTGCAATGATTGATATGATGTATTTATGGATGTATTTATTTTTGATGATATATGCATTATGTAATGATTATGAATAACAAATCTATATTATGATTTGACTTATGATATGCAGATGTATATATGTGATGCGTAATAATGTTGTAGTCTATATGATGATTTTAAATGATATGATATGTAATATGCAATATGCAAAATGATATGGAAATTATCTATGTTGTACATGCGAAATGATATGTGAATCATGCTTATATATGAGATGATTATGGATGGATGTACGCTTTGCATGTAATAGATTTTTGTGTTTCTATTTATGCGTATAATGATGTGGAATGATAAATGATTATGATGTTATTTATGAGATGAAATGGATGATTAGTGGGCGACATAATGCAATGTAAATGTTTTATATGATGTGTATTGATGATGCAAATGAGATGGTTTTTTAAGATGCTTAGAATAACAAATATTATTATCCTAATCATATTAAATGATAATGTAATGTATGTGATGCATTTAATGTGATGTAATGCAATGATATGTTAATATAAAGTGGTATGATGATGTTTTATGCCAAATGAACGTAATGTAGGAGATGACCTAATAGTGTTATGCGAGTATGTATGCAATGGATTACCTATAATGCTTATGTACTTATTATGTATGATTATGTAGTAGGTGGTAATGTGAAATGGTTATGAAATGTTTATGCAAATGAATGTTATGCGATGATTTATGTGATGAATGCAATGTGGTGCAAAAAATGGATGCAATGTAATGAGAAAGGGATACACTAATCTATGAAGAATGCTTATGATAACATGTTTATATGATGATGGAAATTTAGTGCATATGTTTCCTATATGATATGTTTATGCAATATGCTAATGATTTGTGGATGCAGGATCGATGACGATGATGACGACGATGATGATGATGATTAACTATCATAGTACCTTTGTTAGTGCGAGAAGCAAAAAGGGATGAAAGAGAAGAAGTCATTTCAACAAGACACAAGATGATGAATATGCAAGTGATGATTTATTTTCGAGGAATTAGGATTTTCAAAGGGCCAATTTCCTTATGTTTGATGACACACATGGTACAATGCATCAAGGTATAGAGAACCGGGATGGCATTTTACCTAGTGTGATGGACTTTGACTTGACAAACAGACAGGAGTATCCTTGTTCACACCTGACATATGGAAACCTTGCTAAGATGCACATTAGAAGTTTCAAACACCTTAGTCCAAAACATGGAAAGGTATAACCTATCAATGGAATAGTCAACAAGTTTCCCAAAACACCCTCCATACATACCTAACAAAGCAAGTATTCACCAAGGTTATATTACAAGAACATCCAACAAGCAAAGTAGACAAAAGATAATGATCGTTGCCCAATTCCTATTTCTATAAATCCTCTACTCGGATATCATCGAGGGGTCCTTGGAATGAGCACAATAAGATAAGTCAAAAGATAAGGACAAAGTAAACAAACAAGTTGATGTTCTTCAATACCGCTAACCAAAAGAGGATGTGTTTTCAAGGATAAAAACCGAAACTATTACCAAAAGATAATGCCCATTGTAGGAAGGATGCATCCTATAACATATTAGTGGATGGCGGCACGTCATTTCATTTATCCTAAGTGTTCTTTCAAATGATTGATATGGGACCAAATTGGAAGATAGGTTATTGACACAAAGAGTTAACCAGCTTGTTTACGTACTGATTTAGACTTGAGACTTGACATTTTGAGTTTTCACTTTTCGCTTGCTAGACTAGTTTTTGATTATCTTACCAAAGATTGAGGATGACGATTGTTTATTATGAGTGATGTTATTGTGAGTGAAAGTGAGATGAGACAGATGGATTTTTTCAAATATTTGGATGTTTTTGACGTTTTGTAATATTTTGAGGATGTTTTTGGTATTTTTGAGATTTTCAAATGTTTTGATTTTTTTGATTTTCCAATGTTTTGGGGTTTTTTGAGATTTTAACCAAGAGACTAACCTAAAGACCTATCCTAGGGGCCTCGGGGGCTGATCAATACATTAGCCTTTCCTACATTATACACGCAAAGACCACGTAGTTCGACTGACAACTTGACCGATTTACAGATGAAGATATACATGACGAGATGTCAGTTTATTATGATAGACTCCTAAAGGACTGACCTAAGTGTCTCAGGGGATGATCAAAGATCAACCTTGCCTATGTTCAAGGCTCAAAGATCCATAGTTCGACAAGATGAATTTTTTTTGACTCTTTGACCTTTTTTGGGGATTTTGATATGTTTTGATGTTTTTGGATTATTGGATTTTTGATGTTTTGACTTTAAGAATATACATGAATCCAATTTGATGAGAACATGCCCCCAACATGATGTAATAGACTACTCTGATAAAGGCAAGACAAACTGACCTTGAGGATGAGCTGAGTAGTACTAGGAGGAATCATGATACGAAAATAGGACCAAGCCATGGTGCAGATGCAGGTGGATGGAGATCTGAATATGATGGATGATGGAAACATGATGGATGGATGATGCAGAACAAGCCGTAAAGATCCTAGTGGATGGAAAGTGCTCATTTACACAAGGTGCCTATTTGTTAGGTTTTCTCCTAAGTAACCATTTTTTTAGGACATTTTCTAATTTTTTTAGATTTTTTGGTTCTATACCTTGAATTAAAGATTTAGGCATAATTTTTTTTTGAGATGAAAGTTATTCATGGGGTCTTACAGAGGTTCCCCTTTGGGTTTCGACAATTGATATTACCCTAACTTATAACTTGTTGTGATAACGAATGGTCCCAACCAATTGGGTTCAAATTTTCCTTTCCTACTTGGGATTGGTACATTTTTCTGATTCTCCTTTAATACCAATTCTCCGATTTGGAAATTCCTGCTTCTGATTTTCTTATTATAGCTCATTTTGAGTCTATTCTAATAGACTTGAAAATGATTCAAAGCATCTATATGTTGTTCATACAGTAGCTCCATCTCATTCAATCTTGATACACGGCACTCTTCATCTGTGATGAGGTTTTGCAAAGATGTCCTAAGTGATGGGAGCTCAATTTCAATGGGGAGTACTACTTCTAATCTATAGACTAGGGAGAAAGGGGTGGCACCAATAGGTGTGTGGATGCTAGTTTGATAGGCCCAAAGGGTGGGATTAAGCTGCTGATGCCAGTCACATCCTGCATTATTGATTGTTTTCTTGAGGATTTTCAAAATGGTCTTGTTTGTAGCCTCTGCTTGGACATTGCCTTGGGGATAGTATGGGGTAGAGAAGCGATGTTGGATTTTGAATTTTTCACATAAGTCATGGACCTCCTAATTCTTAAGTGGTGTCCCATTATTTGAGATAATGGCTTGTGGAACACCATAGCGGAAAATGAGATAGTTCAGGATGAACTTTGAAATCTGCTTCCTAGTTATATATGTCATGGGTATGGCTTCCATCCACTTAGTAAAGTATTTTCTAGTGGTTATGATGAATTTGTGGCCGTTAGATGAAGTGGGCGTGGTTTTCCCAATAAGATCAAGTCCCCACTATGAAAAGGGCCATGGTGTGATGATGGGATGAAGCTCTTGAGCTGGAGCATGGATGAGTTCCCCATGTTGTTGACATTATAGACACCTTCTAGCATAGTCATGTGCCTCCCTTTCAATTGTAGGCCAATAATACCCCATCCTTAGCAATTTTTTGGCTATGGTCATTCCACTCGAGTGTGAACCACAGATACCATTATGTACTTTAGTTAGAGTAGTCAATGCCTCCTTGGCTTTTAAACAGTGTTGTAGGGTTCCTTCTATGCTCCTATGATATAGGGTATCTCCTAGGATGATGAATCGAGATGCCTTTTTGAAAAAGGTTCATTTTTGGGTTGAGCGTAAATTGAAAACTATGAATCCTATTCGAAGGCATGTATAAATTTTGTGGTACCAAGGATCACTGGGACCAATTATTTTGCACACAAATTTTGATTCTGGTACCTCGAATGCAAGCACGAGAAGCTACTCTAGCAGGATTTCATATTTTGGAACGTTGTGAGGGATGTCCAGTAAGGATCCAAGTGTTTCCATGGCATCTGCTGCTCTGTTGTTGGCTCTAGGAATCTGCTCAAATGTAATTTCGATGAAGGATTCTTTGAGAGTCTCCACTAATTTCTTGTATGGAGTGAGCTTATAATATTTGGTATGGTATTCATCATTCACTTGATTTATTATTAATTGGGAGTCTTTGTATACTTTGAGAGCTATAATGTTCCACTGCACTGCTATTCTAAAACCTATAGATAAAGCCTCGTATTTTGCAATGTTATTGGTGCAGGGAAATGACAGTTTGTAGGATCTTGGTATGCAATCCCCTTGTGGGGTGATAAATAAGATGCCAGCTCCTAATCAATGTTGCGTGTGTGAGCCATCAAATTATAGTTTCTAGTGGTCAACTACATTGAAATTGAAAATAGATTCATCTGGAAACTCTAAGATGAGAGGATTCTCTGAATAGATTGGTGCTTCTACAAGTTGATATGTGATGACTTGGCCTTTGATTGCTTTCCGCTCCACATATTCAATGTCGTATTCTGACAATATCATCACCTATTTTTCCATTCTTCCTATGAGCATTGCCTTTGACAGTAAGTATTTAAGAGGGCCAATTTTGGCGATGAGTTTTATTTTATGTGCCAACATGTAATGTCTGAATTTCTATGATGCAAACACTACTGCTAGTCATGCTTTCTCAATGAATGAATAGTTTAGCTCATGCCCAACCATTGTTTTGCTAGTGTAATAGATGGCCCTTTTTGTTCCACTTTCATCATAATGAGCTAGGAGAGCTCCAAGGGCTGCTGTTGTTGCTGACACATAGAGAATTAATGGCTTTCTTGGGATTGGTGGCATTAAGACTGGTGGTGTTAATAGATATTCTTTGATTTTATTGAATGCCTCTTCACACTTTTCATCCCATTTGTATGCTACTCCCTTGTGAAGTAGGTGAGAATATGGGTTTTTTTATCTCCCAACTGTGCTATGAATCTTTGAATGGATTCGATCCTACCTTGGAGACCTCTTAGTTGCTTTAATGTTTTTGGTGCCTCCATCTCAAGGATTACTTTTACCTTTGATGGATCTACCTCAATACTTCTCATTGGCACTATATATCCTAGCAATTTTCCTGATTGAACGCCGAGGACACACTTCTTTGGGTTTAATATGACTTTGTACTCTTTGAGCCTGTCAAAAATGACACCTAGGGTTGCTATGTGATCCGTTCTCTTTTTGGATTTGGCTAGAATATCACCAACATAATATTCAACCATTTTATGGATCATGTCATGGAATATCAATTTCATGGCCCTTTGATATGTTGCTCTGGCATTCTTTAAGTTGAATGGCATCATGTTCTAGTAGTAAGTCCCCCATGGACAAATGAAAGTTGTTTTACATTGGTCTTCTTTGGCTATCATGATCTGATTGTACCCTAAGAATTCATCCATTAGTGACAAAATTTCATGTCCAGCTATCATATCTATGATCATGTCAATGTTTTGTAGTGGGAAGTCATCTTTCAGACAAGCTTTATTCAAGTCCTTGAAGTTTCTACAAATTCTAATGCCCCCATCAGGTTTTGCGACAGATATCAAGTTTGACACCCATTATGGATAATCTATCAGTCGGATGAATCCCGCATCTAATAGATTTTTTAACTCCATTTTGACTAATAAGGTTATCTGAGGGTGCATTTTTCAAAGCTTTTGTTTAATAGGATTTGCTTATAGGTATACTACTAAGTAGTGGACCATGACCTCTAGATCAAGTCCAGGCATGTCAACATAGCTCCATGTGAAGTTTATTTGTCTCTCTCTTAAGAAGGATGCTAGAAGTTTTTGTTCTTATAATAGTAATGATTCTGCATAGAATGTGATATGTGAGGTCTCCTCTGTTCCTAGATTCACTGGATTGCATTTTTCTACTAGGACTACTAGTTTTTCTTGATGAAGAGCTCTAAAAGGAAGATTGAATCCCCCATCCCCGAGCACGTTGAAGAGGTTTTCACCATTGGATGCATCCTTTGTTTTTAATTTTTCTAGTTGGAGAGTGCCACAGTGTGGTTTTCACTCAAGGACTTAGATATTATTCTTAATTTTTTACTTTTGCGACTGAGGGATTCAATCATTTCCCCATAAAAGGCATGTGTATCTAGCTCGATTAGGAACCCTGCTTTGTGATCCCCACATGGAATGTTATCTCGTAGTCCCATGAATTCCAAGAGTGCCTCATCATTTTCAAATGTATCGAGAATTGGTGGTCCTCATTGGTCATAGTCGATGAGTTGGGGGTATACTAAACGGATTTCATGATTTTGGTGCTCTAATTCAAAAGATAGGGTGATAATAATTCCAAAGAGTGGTATCCTCAAATAGCCTAGGTAAATTGGTCATGGGATCCTCATCATCACTACTACTATAGATGTCGGTTATATCAAATGTGAAGTTATCTATGATGCAACTTGTAGATACTGGTAAGCGTAATTCTGCTACAGTTGGATGAGGAGGATTATTAACCCTTCTAACTAGAGGACTTCAGTCATGTATAGTTATACTCGTAGGGGTACATCCAAGGCCAAGATTTTTTATCACTTGCGTCTCAAGAATGATGTGTATTATAAGCCCATTGTTGTTTTTTGCAAGTCTTTAATTTATGTCATAGCCCATTGTGAGCATCATTTGTAGACCCTTACTTCTATCATCCATTGGTAAATCAACTACTGGTCTCTCATTTTGATATAGCATATGAGATGGATCTACCTCAATAACTTATTGGCCAAGATCTCCCCAACTTGTAAAGTTGGGATAGTCTTTAGGAGATGTTTGAGATGTGGAGGCTTCATTTATTTGTGGACCTCCCCATGATCTAGGAGATTTTGGTAACTCTCCTACCAAAAAATATTTTTTAGGGATCATGTAGTTTCGACAACCATTATCTTAGATGATAACCTTAATGTCTGAAATGGTGGGAATGGCGGGAGTGATGGGTTTCTCTGTCGCAGAAGTGGATGCAAGATTGGTAGGATCAATGTATGGTGTAGATGGAACCTCATCATTTTTTGGTAGTTTGGGGAGTTTATAGTACTTTGCTTCAAGGCTCTTGAAATAGGAGAAGGGTTTGAGATCTCCATGAATGGTACTTCTTTTCCTTCATGTGTAAATTTCACACATTAATGGAAAGTTGACACTATTTCTCCCATCGCATGAATCCATGGACATCCTAGGAGGATGTTATATGGTAAGTCGAGGTCTAGGACTTGACAAGTGGTTTCCATGATAGCAGGCCCTACCTGAATAGGGATTTTTATTGTGCCCTAGGGCACTCTTTCCTTATCATCATATGCTCTTATTGTGATACCCTTTCCTTTGTCGATAGAATCCTCTGAGATTTTCAATTGTTTGATGAGCTTGAGAGAACATATATTCAAGCCCGCACCCCCATCCACCAAGACCCTTTTGACATTTCTCTTTTGTATGATGAATTCTAAGTGGAGTACATGTTTGTGAGATGGTTAAGCAGAGAAATATTGGTCGAAGAATGTGAGAAGATTTGGTGTAATGATATTTCTGACCATAGCTTGGAATTGTTCTACATCAAGATCTACGGGGATAGTGGATGAATCCAATGCTTCCTAAAGTATTTTCTTATGGGCTAATGAGATTTTAAGTAACTCCATGATGGATATTTGCACTGGCATTCTTTTGAGCTTATCAAGGACATTATATCCATTAGGGATAGATCTAGATGTAGGGACTCTATTTGGCTGGGATGATCCTGCAATGGTAACTTTGCTGCCTCTTGTGGTGACTCTACAATCGACATGGGTGCCTTTAATGGTGATGACTGTGCAGTACTCATCTAGGGAGGCAACGATAGTTTCATACACATGATTCACATTTGTGTATGTGCCTTTCCCCTTATCAATGTTATTATTAATCCCTTTATTGCCATGGTTAGGCATCGGATTCATGTATATCTTATAGTCTTGGTTTCCTGTTGGTTGTTCCACGTTTATAATTCTTTGATCGATGAGATCTTGAATTATGTTTTTTAGCCTCATACAATTGTTTGAGGTATGCCTTTTTCTTTTCACAAAGTTGATTCTCATTATACCAAGGAGGTTTCACATCCGGCTCTTGGTAATTCTAATAGGTGGGCACTTTGATGAGTTTTTCATTTATCAACTTCTTCATGATGACTTCTAGTGGTTCCCCAAGAGTGGTGTACTTTTTCTTGGGGTAATTCTTGTTCCATTGGGGTGGTCCCCTTTGATCATTGATATTGTTAATTGTTGGATTATTGTTTGGTTGTTGTATTGCTTCATGATTGTTTTGGTGTGGGATTTGGATTTGTGGCATGGGTGTATTTTGGCACGGGGCACTGATGACCACTTTGGCATCGACAACACCATCATTAGTAAAATTTTGTTCCTTTCCCACATGCAAGGTTTATCATTGTAATTGGTGGGTGGGCGGTTGTTTTTTTATTCAGGGTATGAAGTTGATGCTGCAGGTTGTGTCATAAGGGCCCATTCGATGTTGAGTGCCTTGGAGATCAACTGGTCATATGTGGTGATCCCATGTACCTTGAGATCAAATGCTAGGAGGACATCAAGATTGGATATAATGGTACAAAATTCTTGTTCCTCAGGCATGGTCCATTTGCTTCGATTGGCCTTGGATCCCCATCATTTTAGGAATGAAGCAAATGATTCATTCTTTCCTTGTTTTAGAGCTAAGAGTTCTTCTAGACTGACTTCCATTGCAATGTTACATGCCTCATTTTTAATGAATGTATCTATAATTTCTTGGAATGTTCTAATGCCTGTAGGTAGGCGAGAGAACCATTCCATAGCATGCCTAGCTAAACTCCTAGGAAATAGACGCATTAGATAAGTATCATTGTATGAAAATTCCATGCAATGAACCTAGAATTCCCTGATGTGATCTTCAGGGTTTCCCATCCCATGATATTTGTCAAACTTGGGGATCTCGAATCCCTTCGGGAATGGTTTCATCACAAGGATCCTATCAAATGGATAGGGACACAAGTTGGTGTTTTTGTGGTTCACCCTGATTGAAGATCAAGCACTTGTTGCGAGAGAAACCTAATTTGTGTCATGTCATTTTGCAGATTAGGGGGTGAGATGAAGGTGTTTTGGGGTGTTTTGATTATGGGTTGAATAGATGGGATTTTTGGTGTGTTGTTTGATGGGATTTGCACATTTTTCTGAGCTAGGTATTCTTGCACTTCTTGTTGTATAAACAACACTTGTTGATGTTGTTGTTGTTGTTGCTCTAAGATTGCCTGTTGTTGAGCTTGATGTTGTGCTCATTGTTGTTCCAACAATTCTTGTTGTTGGGCTGCTAATTAGGCCGCTTCTTGCTGCTCTTGATATTGTTTTATTGCTTGTTGATATGCTTGCAGTTGTGATGCTTTTTTTTTTGCAAGAAGTTGTGCTTGTGCTTTCCCTTGTTGTGCTTGATATTTTGCGTGCACTTGAGATTGAGATTGGGCTTGTGTCACTTGTTGTTGCAATAGAATTTGGGCTTCATAATATTTTTGTGCTTGTAATGCAGCTTGGGCTGCTTGAGCAACTTGTGCAACTTGTGCAGCTTGATCAGCTTGTTGTTGTTGTTGCAATAAGGCTTAGGCTTGTGCAGCCTGTTGTGCTTGTTGTGCAATTTGGGAGTCTTGAGCATTATGCGCTGCATGTGTGGCTTGTTGGGAAGCTATTTGTGCGGCTTTTTTCTTTTGTATTTGCAGGAATAGATTTTGATACGTAGCTTAGTGAACAATTTGCAATGCCATGTTGTATTGGCTTGATAAATTGAAGTTTGGTGGTGGTGGGGGTGGTGGTGGATTCATAATGGTGCTTGTGGTGGTGGTGAGTGGTGATGTCATGTTGGTAGTTTGAGCGGTGGATGGTGTTGATGATGTGATTGGCCCTTGAGAGACAATTCTTTGAGATATTAGGGGTGTGGTGGCTAATGTTGTGATTGCTTGTGTAGTTGTCATATGTGGTTGCAATATCGATGAAAAGTTTTGAGATTTTGGCACAATGTTTTGATTGGTGTTTGGAATGTTGGTTTGATTGATATTGATATTAGGTAAAGGTGGGAGTCCCAAGCCAAGTAGAGGTGTGGATAATGGTGGTAATGGTGGGAGAGGTGAAAATGTGAGGGGTTTGAGTTCCTGAGAAAATGATGTGTCAAAAATGCCCCCAGGTATGAACATGTCACCCTCTTCTTGTGAATTTGTGAGGAGAGGGATTTGAGGTGTTGCATGAAAGAATGATGATGATGGATCCTTATGGAAAGTGAGAGGGATATTCTTATGTAATGGATTTTTGGGTACATTTTGTTCCAAAATGGTATTTTCCTCCAAGTTTTGATTGTTTACAAGAGGATGTGTTTGCAATGCATTGAGAAATGCACTTCCTTTGTTCACAATGGGCTGCATTAGAGCAATGGTTGATGTGATTTGCAGGATGTTTTGAGTGATGCTTTGAGATGGGGGTGTAGATAAGATGGGGAGTGTGGATGAAATTAGAGGCATGACCTCTAAAGATGGTTCCACTATAGAGCTCGTGTTGAAATCAGAAGGCAATTTTCCCCCTTGTTTTGCTAGTTCGAGCATGTATAGTGAAGGGTTAAGCCTCATCATGATGTTCATAATCTTATGATTTTCTAGATTTTGGAGCATTTCGGTTATTTATTCGAGTGAAATCCCAAAGGTAAGGTCTTCTTGATTTTCCTCTTGTGGGTTTTGTGATGATGAAGTAATCAAAGGATTGCTTGATTCAACGAGATTCATTTTGACATTCGTTTGGCTTAGATCACTTGAAGCGGGTGTTTCTTTATCAACTTCCATTTTCTTCTTGTATTGAGATCTAGTCTAAACCATAAAACAAGGATCAATTTTCAAGAATAGGGGAGATGAATCTCTTAATTCTTTGGATTGATCTTTACTTTATGCATAAAAGAGAAAATTTTAGGATATCTTGAGGATCAAAAGGTGATACAATGACGATGTAAGAGATGGATGGTATGGATGTTTTGATCTTTTGATAAATATTGAGGGGAATGCTAGACTTTTAGGACTTTCGGATATGTTTTGGATTTTGATTTTGGTTTCCTTTTGGGATTGTCCTTGATTTGATTGATTTTGGTTTGCTTTGATTGAACAAATAGACCCTAAGATGTTGGATGTTTATCTAAGGAGTAGATTTTCTCAACAGATAATAATTTGAATATGTGTAGGAGAAGGATGCATCTACCCACACCTATTCAAATAAGATGATAATTTAAGCAAGAATATGAAGAAGGATGAATCTACATACACCTAGCTAAATAAGATGGTTTGATAATTTTGACTAAGTATATGCAAAAGGATGCATCTACACATACCTGGCCAAAGATGATTTGATAAAGATTTCAAGGATTTTGTCTCAAGGATTTGGTGATTTTGATTTTTTCAAGAAAGCCTAGCATGAAGGATAATTTCAAGATTTTTCCAAAAGGTGATGATGAGATGATTTCTTGGTTTGATGTTTGAAGGATGAATGAAAAATATTTGATTTCTTTTGATCCTAAGATGAACCTAAAAAAGAAACTTATTTTACCTAAACTTGGTATTGAAGAACATGCAATGCTTCTATAGACCTTTATAACCAAGAAGTGGTTCAATTTGAGCATACATTTCTAGATTTTGAATCAAATATTTTCATTTTGGGGATTTGAATTCCTTGGAGATTGTGAGGTTTCACCACATGTGAGGGTTAATTTTGTTATATTTGCTTAGTGACTTTATTTTACCACAAATACTTCTTTGATTAAGTTTTCCAAACTAGATGTCCAATGTCTTAATTTCTTCGCATCCCACAAAGTATGTCATGTGGAAATTTGATGAATTCAAGGCAAGGGTTACCTATTGTTTAACTTTAGTAGACAAATTGAGATGTAATCCAATGTGTTTAGAAACATCTAAGGATGCGAATCCCAAGGGCAAGCAATAACACATGAATTGGGTATATTATATTTGTCTCCTAAAGGGTTTGAAATTTTGATGATGTTTAAGTGTTTGTTTCCAAGATGTTTTTGCACAAGAAAAGTATTTTGTAACCAAGAATAAGTACAACCCATGGATATGGAAAACAATATTTGTTGAGTCCCCACTTGGACAAGTCCAGCTATGCTTATCTTTAGTGAATGGTTAGATGCTTGACCCCACTGGTTCCCCTCCATGACACTCACTTATACAAGGCAGCCAAGCATCAACACCCATGAAACTCCCATGGCATGCTTTCCATTTCTACTAAAAGACTGTAAAATTGTGGGGCGGCTTTAGAATGACCATTCTTGAACCAACAAATAGATCAAGGAGTTTGGAAATTCTAAAACATGGTTTTTAATTAGGACTTTCTATTCATGGAGATTAACCCATACGACAAGAGTCCCTTTTTAGATCCATCTCATCGAAGGCAACCACATGATATTGGCATTTACTCCAATACCCACATTTATATCCTGGTTGGAAATACTCTTGGTTTTAGAGTGTTACCAGTTGAGTCGTTCCCTTGGGTGAGTACTTTTTCCCCAAGGCAGACCCTCTAAGATAAAAAAAAGTGAGTAAAGACAATATTCGTAACTCGATCAATCTTTGTTTGCAACACAAAGAAAGAGAATGTATGCAATAATGTTCTACTCACACTCGCACAATGCTTTGTTCAATTTTAAATCCAAAATGAAGTGTGGAGGTGATTGTTTTATCTCACCCTAAAATCACAAAAAAGGCCTTTTGATTCTCAAGATTGCTATAAAGTGCGAGAGAAGTGTATACGTCCTTTTTCAATGAAGTTAGTTTAAGTAAGCTATCAAAAAGACAAAGTTGCACTTGTTCTTTTTAGAGCCACAAAGGAATTGTAAGTTCTTTTTAAAGCACCAAAGGACAAATGAGAGTTGTTTTGTTCAATTGTTAACCAAAAAAACAAACTCTAGTAAATTGTAGTCCTAATGTTCATTTTAAGCCTTTGCAAAAAATTGAAAAGGTTCTTTTTAAAAGCCCAAACGAAATTAGTATCCTAAGTAAGAAGAGATAACCGTTTCCAAGAGTGTTAAACAAACACTAAAGTGTTTAAAAACACTTTGATTTTGTGAAATACCATCATCATGCTTCTCTTTCTTTTGTTTTCAATTGATCCAACCTACAAGAAAGAAAACCACTCAAATTTTGCAAAACACGAAGGTTAAAAAGTAGAAAACAGAAGATAAGCTTATCGTTTGACAAAAAGCACGTGCTAAAATGAAATTTCAATTTTTTACTCCCTTCTAGTGGCACAACCCGTGATTGTGTCACAGTTTGATTTCTTCAGCGGTGTTGTATAGCACCACTTACCAGTCAACGACACTTTGTATCCGAACTAGTGAGCTCAAATGTGTCACATTTTTTCTCAACGTTATTTTTTTTTTTTTTAAATTCTTGCGAGTTAGATTGGTCAAGCGGCATGGTTTGAAATTCAAACTTTTGGGTGGGAAGACTTCAACGTCATAGTTTGAATTTCCAATGGTTTTGTATGGAGATGCAAGAGAACCAACGGTACTGAACAGTGACGCTAAACTTGTAAACAAAGAAAAATGCATAAATTTGATAGAAAATATGATTGAAAGGTGAGATTTCCCTCCTAGCACCAAATGTGCGAACCCCAATCCTAATACCTACAAAACAATAAGAAAAAATACATTAGATTGTCAAATGCAAGCAAGAACAAGGATTCCCCATGAAATCCATTTACAAAGTTCAAATTAGAAAAAAAACAATGAAAAATATAATGAGATAACAATAAAAGAGATTGAATCCTAATTAAACTAGCAAACTCTTGATCCCATAGGGGAATTGGTGCCAATTTGATGTGAAAATTGGCCCTTTACCAAATCCTATGATGCAAGCTTGATGAATGTATACAAATGATCCACTTTGATGAATAATGGTGAGTGCTCCAATAGAAAAATCTGCATAACCTAGCTAAGATTCAATGATAATGGATGAGGATTGCTAATGATTTGAGCATGGTAACATTACTCAAATTGTGGATGATCAAATGATGAGATGAGCCTCTTATTTATAGAATGAGAATATGGATGAATGTACAAAATTGAGCAATGTGGGACTAACATTCAACCAAAGGAAAGATGCCACTTGTCAACCTATGAGTGAATGGAGGATGTGCAAGTTTTGAGGATTGTGCCAATAAATTCCTATTTTTGAATTTTGAATTTGTTTAAATGACATGTAAGAGGGAAGAAAGAATGCATTGAATGCCACTTGGCTCAAGGCAAAGGAAATGTAAGAGAGAGTAAATTTCTTGTTGGATGTACATGTCAACTTAGATTTTGAATTCAAACTTGAAGAATATTCCTTAAAAGATGCCTTGTTGAGGAAAATAGAGATTTAATAAATCAATTAAATCTATTTTCATGTGCAAGTGGTAAAAGCTGGAGGATGGGACATGATAGGATAAATTAATCAAAGTTAATTAATTTAATGAAGGGAATTAAATGATGTGACCTATTTGACTTAAATTTGTGGATTTATTTAAATAAAATATGAGAGGAATGTGATAAGAGACTAATTAAATAAAGATTTGATTTCTTTAATTAAAAAGGATGATGTTAGATTAAACTAAATAAGGTTTTAATTAATTTAATTTAATAGATAGACTTTAGAGATTTAATCAAATAAAACATTTAATTAAATTGGATAATTAGATCAAGATGGTTAATTTAATTATTGAGAAGAGGTGACTTAATTAGATAATTGGTTTATTTAATTAAGAGAGGAATATTGATGAATTTAATCAAATAAGAGAATTTCATTAAATGGTTAGATCGAAGGATGATTCAGGATGAAACAATGTTAGTGGTTAGGATCAAATGCACAATGTCAATCGGTACATTTTATGTGTCTACAAAAGTCACTTGGTGTCGGCTTGTGATGAGGTATGAACAGATAGTAAGGCACAAGAATTGTATAAATAAGTGTTTTTCACCTCATTTTACATCTCCTAAGTCATTCAAGAAATCCTCCAATAATCCTCTATGTAATCAATTCACTAAAGTATTCAAGCATTTTACATCAACAATTCAAGCACTATTGAAGCACTTTAAAGCAGCCATTGACATTACTTCAAACTTACAAGATTAAGGATTTGGTGAGTTAATAGCATTTTCATGTTGTTAGTTTACATTTCCTTTGCATTCCATTTGTTTCTATTGAGTTTGATTACCAAAGTGGGGTTTGACCAAGGCAAACCCCTATTTGCTAACCCTCCAACATTTTTCCCCTTTGCATGTGTCTTCTCAGCCTTTGTTTTGCAAATTTGATAGGTTTAAAGGTGTTGAAAAGTGGAAATCAAGTCAACTAGGCATTTCAAGTCAACATATCATTATTTCAAGCTTGTTGAGTGTTTTTGTCTATTTCTTGCAAAACTGACTTTGGCAACCCGACATTCAAACATTCCTAAATCTGGTGTTGTAGAGTTGTTGTCTGATTTTATAGAAATATAGGAGTGGTTTTATTCACCACCCTTGGAAAATGAGTTCCACTTGAGGTCTGAAAATCTGTATTTTGTCAGATCTTAGATCCTTATTGTCATAAATCAGTTCCCAACACTTTTTCATCAGTAGGAGGACTGATTTTCCACCTTAGGCGAATGAGTCCCATTGTGAAAAACCAGTAAAATTCATCAACATTCCAAATGACTCATATTTCATCAAGGTGCACTCATATTTACCCCTATACCTTTTGTTTTGCATTATTTCTTCATTTTCATAATTATTTGCATATCACAATGTGTTTTCAAAGATAACTTAAATTGCACTCTTGCATTCATTTTAGTTCATTTTAATTAGTCAATTGCATTTATTTAAGTTCATTTACATCATATCACATAGCATACATCCTAATTTTAGTGTTACATAAGCATTTTGGGACCTAGATCTCTCTCCTTTTAGGTGAAATACCCTAGAAGTGTAAGAGCAAGCATCCTTAGGGTCCCAAAATCTATGGAACACTATAATTCTTTACTTGACCACTAACCTCACATAGTAATTCTCAAATACCAATTATTCATTTAAACAAAAAATAAACTAATTCCCTATAAACTAATCTTCCATCCACTTTAATTACATACACTAATTTTTCACTTTCTATGTCTTCCTATGTTTTAAGTTCATTTTCTATCTTGATAAATTAAATTAAATAAGTCAACAATATTCTACTATTGCATTTAAATCATATAAATGCCTCTATTTCTACAATATTATACAGTTACCACTTAATTAAAAAACAAGATAATCTTTTTTTCAATGCCATGTTATACATATATTTTGTATAAATGTACACATGCAAATATCAAATGCCACATGTAAAACACAAGGTAGAATAAACTTCACGTCAACAAGAAATTGCAAGGGAAATCATCATTAAATCACAAGGGGAATAGTTCTTGTTAGTAAAAATCATCAACATACTTATTTGACAAGATAGTAAATTAACTCCTAAACTTAACTTTATATTTCCTTGACTAACATATGAATATTCATTAGATTCATTTGCATTGCAGACTAAACTATCCTCTAGATATCCTATGATGTGATTATTTTACCTTCACATCTACATTTTATCGAACCATTCGAGCTATAACTAGCTAAATGTTATTAATGGCAATACATGCGTATAGAATAGTGATCATAATATCAAACCCTAGTGGGGAAAAATTAAAAGAGAAAGGTATGAAAATAGTCACAAAAGGTGGAGGTTAAGTTGAGAGACAAGTGTAACTCTTTTAGAAGCTTTTTACAAGTTTTATTTATTATCTCAAACTTTATATGTATTTATTCTTTATTTTCCTTTTATTCACTTCTTTTTTCAAGTATTTTGAAATTTATAATTATACTACATTCATAAATGGATGATTAATCCATTACATTAACTTTGAGAATAACATTATTTATAAATGAAATTTTATATTTTTATTTAGATATTCATGAAATATTTTAAATTTATAAATAAACTTCAATAATAAGTGGATTATTAATCCATATTAAATTTAAAATACTCATTATTTATAATTATAATTTAAAAAAATTCTTAATAAAGAAATAATATAATCTATTGGATCATTATCCCCCTCAATAAGTTTAATAATTAATTAATAAATTTAATAATTTAATTTAATACTTTCATTAAATCAATGATGCTATTACGTGCAACAAAATTCAAAACAATACCTGAACGATAAAAGGCAACAAGATCTCACAAGTCGCAAATACACAACTTACTCATATGAAACGAAGGACCAAAAACGGAGGGGCACTACAACTCATCAACATTTTCAACCAAATTCGCCTTGAACAATTTAACCAGCAACCTTTTTACTTCCACCTTCGGCTCCAAATTGTCCAAGAGAGAGGCAAGGAAACAGGAAGAGATGTGCAAATTGTCTCTCCTATACTCCTTGCACTCTAAATGTCCAGAACCCAACACCATCTTCATGGCCGCAAGCACCAACAAATCATAATTCACTAAAATTCATTTCAAACATTGGTCTGTCACGTCCCTAAAAGAAGCCTGCCATGCTGACGACCATAGAGAGATTGGGGTGTCAGCCCCAAACTAAACAAGGCCCACCAACAAAACCTCAATGATAAATTTGGAGGTCTTTTCCATACTCTACCCCTCACTGTAAACACTCAACAAGAGAAACAGAGAAAACCCACAACCACCACACACTTTCTTAGAAAATTTAATACCAAAAATGAGTCAAGCTTGCCTTAAATAAACTTGGATTTCCACAACGCTCCCACCCACCACAAATTGTACTCCCAACCGACATGCTAGATGTCATCATTAATATAAGAGCTCTCCTTTCCATTTCAAACGATCATTTCCAAACATTGGAACCAGTGAAAATATTGTTTGACAACATACACCCAGCTTGTCGACAAGACAAACCAACACCACCAAACATGCAAGACTGCTAGCTTGGCACCATGGACCCCCAATTGAACACCATTGTGGCAACCAAGCCCTTTCCCTCCACCACCATAGAGGATCGCCCACCCTACCACCCACAAATGTATTATCTTCTCAAACAATATCTCTTAACTCAAGACCTAATACTCCTATATTAGACAAAAGATCTGCCTTTGAATTTCCTTCCCTTAATACATGGTTAAACATTACTTGATCAAATCTTTTTATCCTTTCCAGAGCAACTTCTAGCAATTTTCCTAACTTCCAATTGGAAATTTGTTTGGCTCTTAGCACATTAACCACCAATGAGGAATCTCCTTCAATTTCTACTCTACTCACCCCCAAATCTACACACATATCCAAACCCAGAAAAAGCGCTTGAAATTCCACAACATTGTTTGTGCCTTTCGGTAAAGACTTCGCTAGCCTCCCCAAAATCACACCTTTAGCATCTCTTATTACACACCCTACACCAAAGGGCCTGGGATTACCTTTGGAAGCCCCATCAAAGTTCAATTTTACCCACCCTAGTTCCGGTGGAAGCCATATTACTTTCTTTCTATCTTCTGCAGTAGTAGCCCCTCTCGAACCCCCAGAAATTGGAGTTCTTAGACCCAACCAATTCTTCAAAATCCACACATCCCACTCCACAAAGTTACCTTTCTTTGGATTCAAATCTTCCAATCTAGCATTAAAAAATTCTATAATGCTAGCGTCAATCTTACACTATAACCTAGGGATCGGAAGCTCCTTTTCCTAAAAGATGCGCCTATTTCTCTCCTTCCAAACTTCCCATAAAAAAATTGACAAGTTTGACACCCACAAATCCCCAAACAGAGATTGCTTACCCTTAGATGGCCACAATTTTAACCAATCAAAGAGGTTAGACAGAAGAGTCGTTTTCCACCGAAGCTTTGAGTATAACTATTTCCAAATTTCCTGAGTGTATTGAAAATTCAAAATAAATGATCCATAGTCTCTTCAGTTGTGTGACAAAGAGAACATCTAGAGGGGCCCTGGAAGCCCAACTTAGCAAATATATCTCCTATTAAAACTCTACCCTGTGCACCTACCCAAGTAAAAATATCTTCTTTAGGAAAGCAAGCCTTGTTCCAACATAGATGTATTGGAAGAGTTGAAGACTCAACCCCAGACGATGCCAGAATAAAATAGCCAATTTTAACCAAATAATCCCCTATAGCTGAAGCATTCCACCTCAACTTATCCCTCCCTTTTCTTTGCCAAATTCTCCTTTCCAAGAGAATTTTCTCCATTAACTCCACCTCTTGATCCGCTAAATCTAGCTCTCTAAAAGACTTCCATTCAATGAGGCCATTAACTGATGACAACGAAGCAACAACATAATCTCTAACCTTCAAACCCCACAATTGTGTAGCTTTTTCTTTGATCCTATTTAGAGCTGGATTTTTAGCTAACTTGGGAAGACATTCCCATGAATCCTCCCAAAACAGAGCCTCCCCTCCATCTTTTACTTCCGAGGTTAAAAAATCCAAAATAAATCTATAGAATTACAAATGAAATTCAAAATTCTACAACCCTTAGGGAGAGAATTGGTTGTAAGAAAGCAATTTGGGTCAGCACCCAAATACTTTTCCCGAAAAATTTTAACCCATTTAAGGTTTGGCTGAGAATGTATCACCTAGGATAATTTCATTCCCAATGCCTTATTTTGCAAAAGAATGTTCTTCAAACCTGCCCCATCATCCTCTTTTTTCTCACAAATCTTTTGCCACTTCACTAAGGGAAACTTTTTCTAATCTGAATTGCCTTTCTAGAAAAAATATTTCATTATTTTGTTCAAGGTTTAAATTATTCCAACCGTTAGTGGAAAATAGGACATCATATAAATAGGAAGGGCAGAAATCACAAATTTTAACATTGTTAACCTTCCTTCCCAAGACAACCACTTATTCTTCCAAGAAGAAATTCGCTCTTTAAATCTTTCAATCAAAGAATTCCAAATACCCCCACTTTTAACTCCCTTCTCAAGTGGAAGACTCAAATACTTGCAAGGTAATTGTCCTTTTTTGAAACCAAGAATCCTTAGAATTTGCAATTCTTTCACATAGGTGGAATTGAAAAAGAAAACCTCTGATTTTGCTACACTAACCTCTTGCCCCAAAGCTTGAAAATAATTTTCCAAAATAACTTTGATCCTCCTAGATTCCCTTGTTGTTTCCGACCTGAACAACATCGTATCATCTACAAATTTTTGATGTGTGATCGAAGGTAAACTACTTGTCACTTGAATACCTTCCACCAAACCAGACCTCCTTGCATTCTCAAATGCTCGACTCAATGCCTCTCTGATGATGATAAACATAAAAGGGGAAAGGGGATCGCCTTGCCTTAATCCCCTTGATGCTGCAAAGAAACCTTTCAGTGACCCATTCACACGAATAGAGTAACAAGGTGATGCAATTCAACCAAAGATCCAATCTATCCAAGTTTTCTAAAAAGAAGAAGCTTCCAAAACTTTAAACAAAAACCGCCAATTCACTCTATCATATGCTTTTTTGATATCCAATTTCAAAAGCATAGCAATTTCTTTTGTCTTCTGAACCGAGTGAATAACCTCTTGTGCTATTATCACCCCATCAAAAATTGATTTGCCCAGAACAAAGCTTGTCCGCTCTTCTGAAATGATACTTGGTAAAATCTTTTTCAAACAATTAGCCACTGCTTTAGCCAGAATTTTGTAGATAGTATTGCAACATCCAGGGTAGCCCGACCACCCAGGATCCCATTCCCAATTTTCACAATAGGTCTCTTGGCTTCCCCATTCTGTGCCTCTTCCCTATCCTCCTCCCATTCCAAATCAGACTTCTTTCTTTACCAAACTTCCTTAGTGAAGCTTTTCCTCCTGCTAGGCTTTCTATCCCAACCCTCTTCTTCCTTCCTTTCCAAACCTCCATTCCCTCTATTTCCATCATCATTCTACCACGGTCTACAAAAAGCATCATTTCTATAACTGCCTCTTCTTTGATGACCCCTAAAACCCTATCTATCATTTTCCTTCCTTCTTCCATCATGACCCCACCCCTCAGCACGAGAATCATTTTGAAAATATTGCTTCGGTCGGGCCCATCTATTAGGATTCCAAACCCCACCATGATCCACCTGTCAAGTACCTTTGAAACCATCTTGGTTCCTCATGAAATGATGCCTAGTAGATGACTGTTGTAGACCCTGAGCACGCGCCATAGTTTTCATGTTCATAATATTATAAAAAATATTATAATTAATATTAACAATGTTAATAATAAATATTTTGATCAAATTCATCTAAATAAATAATAAAAAAAACATAATATATAAAATTATACTGATGATGATATGCTTATTGAATTGTTAGTTAATTTTAATTATTTCTTTTATGATTCAAAATAAATGTATCAAATTCTAGATTCTACAATAATAAAATACATTTCTAAAATAAATTTTTAAATTATAGTTTTTAAAATTAGATAAAAATTGATGAAATTTTGTTTTTTAATTTGTGTTGATAGTTGCATTATATTATTACCATATTGACAAGGTTATACAAAAGAGTCAGGAATGAATTTTCATAAAGCAAGGAAATGAAGAAATTGATGCTAGGTAATATAGAAATGAAAGAGATAAAATCCAAAAGATGGGTTGGAAAATAGAAAAGAAGAAAAGTGAAGAATGAAGAAATAAAGATAAGAGCAAAAATGAAAAAAAAAAGAAGAAAGATGGAGAAGATCAACCATAAATTGGAATAGAAATTAGAGAGCATGGAATACTAAAAAATTATATTGGTGGGAAGGTTGCTTTCAAAAACTAATGCAAAAATAATATAAAATGATTCCAACTAATATTCCTAAGGGTTTATCAAAAACCAACATAATTCTATTGGGGAAGTAAGGAGGTTCATGATCTATGGTGTGGTCTTGCACAAGGTGGCAAAGACACATGCATTGTTTGGTAGCATGTCCAAGGATGTGGTGAAATTGCAAAAATGATTTCAAATTGTAGGAATTTGGAAGAGATTGATATGTCAGAAGAGGATGAATGGAAGGTAAGGTTATTAAATTATCTTTTAGAAATTTCTACATCACACTATATAAGGATTCAAACATTTTTTGTAAGTTGTCTTCACTATCGAGGAACGAAAATAGAAACATTAAATATCCAATGATGTATTTATTGTATTTGTATTTTGGAAGAATTTATTTTTCTTGTAACTTTGAGAGGAAGAAGCACCGCCTTGGGTATTAAAGGCAGTCATAAGGTAAAATCTCCAAATTGACTCATTAACTATTGATAATCATGCAAGTCTATGCAAAGATGAGTGAAAGAATTATATTTCATTAATAAAATCTTGTTATGCAACACTGGATACAAGTTTTTGATGAACAATCTTTGTACATCAGAATTAAGGAGCACATACATTATCTATTAAAATAAAGATTGATAATGAAAGATGAAATTAATCACCTTCTTAATAGGTCCTTGCTTGTAGTGGAGGAGGTTTGTAAAAGTGACATACAATCCAATGTTCACTTGAAAGTGTTGGAGGAACTAATTTGTAAATTGCTTAAAAGTGAATATATACTTATTAGGAAGTGAGCAAAACCAATCCAATGCAATACCTTTTAATGACCATGAGAATAGATTTTCTAACAAAACATCCTAGAATAAGAAATGATTTCATAAATCAATGAAAGCAAATATGTTATTCTAAGGGTCTCCCTTCTCGTTATATTTCTTGAACCTTAGCACCTCAAAGCCTATAGGTAAATGGGTAGCAATAATAATTAAAAAAATAAAACTATTTCTATAGTAAGGAGTTGAGACAGAGTATTGGTCAAGGTGGCAAGTTGATTTTGCAACTAGCTAACATTTTTTTTAATTGATTAAGAACATGTTCAGTAGAATGTGTATAGATTGTGGATGTTTACAATCCAATTGATCTAAAAGTGCTAGAACCTAAAGGATGAGAGGTTCCAAAGGCTCTTTTGAATAAATTAAAAGAGAAACTAGTCATTGGAGCAACTAATATGCCCATGGGCATAGTGTTCACCATATGGATAGTAGGTATTAGCATCAAAAAAGAAATATGTGTGCTAGTGTAAGAGAGGGGGACCAAGCACATCAAGGCTCTAGGTCATGGAGAGCCGAGAGTGGAGGGCCGCCCTAACTTACCTCACTCTAAAGGGATGTTTTGGGAATAGGGATCGATAATGATCAGGACTATAAAGTACTTTAATCACTCTTTAGATCTGAACTTTTGTTTGGGCTAGGTGAGCTAGTTTTTGGAGTCGATATTGTACCTTAGACAATTCTTTGTCCAAGGATGATGGCTCAATTTTGGGATGTCAGTGTGGCACACTAGCGTCTCTCAGGCTTGCTATAATTTGTACAATAAGAAAATAGTGGACAAAACACAAACACCGAAAAATAGACTGATAGCCTAGCTAGTAAATCTAGACGGTGAAAACAAAATGAGGAAGTGTAGGAAATAAAGACTAAGGTGATAAAGCAAATAAACCAGAATTAGGGTGACGAAGATAATCTCACCAAAATGCACATTTTCCAACTAGTTCCAAAATCACGTTCTCCTACACATAAGAAAGAGGGAAAGAATTGTTGGGGTTGTACAAAGGTCTGCCTCAGTCAGACCCCCATTTTGGTGCTTCCACTTCCATAGACAACTAGATAGCAACGATAGAGAAATATATGATAAAGAAGTAAAGTAAGGAATGCAAATAACACTACAAAATAGTAAAGAGCTACTCAACCAAATCATAAAGGAGAGGAGTGAAACGTTACCACCTCCACCAAGAGCTCACTATCCAATGGAGGAGAAAGAAGGCTTGAACAATCATCATAGCCTCAATTGCGATGAAGGGAGGTCTCGCAAAACCTCAAGCCCACACTGCAATGGTTTGATTCACACTTGCTTTGTGGAGTTGACATAGTGTTGTTGCTGCAATGGAGTGTGGAAGTGTTGTTTGGGAATGGAGAGAATGTTGGAACTTGTGAAGAGATTACTAGAGAGATGGAAAAAATATGAGTTGAATGGAGAATGGAAGAATTTGAAGGAGAAGAAGGAATAATCTACCATTTTTAGGGTCGGTTGGTTGAAGAGGGATGTTACAAATTGACTCTAATTGAAAGTGTAACACCTCTACCAACTTTAGATGCAAGAATTCGTTAGGGACACAAGCTTTTCGTGCGAACATTGCGCATTGTGTGCATGTCCCAATAAATATTCTTCTATCGAAACAAAGGACATATGCCAAGTAGAAGGAAGGTAGCTTGCTAATGTGGAATTTCACCTTCGGATTTGGTTTTCTAAGGTGAGGATGTGTAAAAGGGGAATTTGTGTAAGGGGAATTTGCATAGGGGTGAAAATTAGGCTACTTTAACAAGGAAAATATAGGTTCTACAATTTCCAAACCTTCACTCTACAAACCAAAACCCCCAACATACCAAATATGATCTGTACAATTTTTTTTCACAACTACAATTCAATTCCCAAAATCTTCTTAGCAAACCCTAGCACCTATGTCTCTCAATTGCATGAAAAAATGAGAATTTCCACTTACGACATCATCATATTTGGAAAAATTCTCTTTCCCTACTCTTGAAAACAATATGAAACCAAAATATACCCTATCTAACCCCATTCCACCAATTTTCAAACATTTTCATTGGTGGAATGGGCCACAACATTTTTTAAGCACTCAAACCCTCAAAACCATGGTTTCTAGGTAGTTTTTGTAATTTGGTTTTAAAACCCTCCAAAATCAATGAAATCAGACAAAATCAATTGGAAATGAAAGAATATCCACCCCATCATCGATTCCAATTCAACTTAGATCATTAACAACTTGTATGGGGCCATACAGACCTCTATAGTAGCAAAATACAATGAAAAACATAGGAAAAGTGTAGTGTTTGATATTCAAATTCAAAATTACAAACTCCAACCTCCTTCCCAATGTACAAAAATTCCTTTTAAACACACCTAAGCCTCTCCAACTGAAAACAACTAACTTCTTACATTATTTTCATCCTTTGACCCTTCATATTCCTATTTTTACATTTTTTGTAACATGACAACATTTGCAAGAATTGACAAATTTTGCAAAATGTGACAAATTGACCCCACAAACCACCTAGAAACCTAATAAGAACTCAATACACATGTGAAATGGTCAAAATTACCTTATTAAAAAAGAGATGCAAACCAAAACCAAGAAATGACAAAATTGCTTCATGGAGGCATGAAACTAACTAAGTGCTCCTGCACCATACTTCCGGGAAAAAAATTGACTCAAGTCCCTTGAGGACCATGCTACAACACAAAATCATGCTTTATTACATCATACTTTGACCTCCAAGTGGAATCTACATTTGGAAATCCTTTCCAATGAACCAAATTTTGAAAATAGACATTGTCTTTTGGCTTGTTGAACTCCTTAGCACCTTGGATGCAATCCAACTTCAAAGACCTGCTTGATGATTGATCCTTGACTCCTCCATTTGAAAGTGTTGTTGAACTTAAATTTATACCTACAAGCATACCTCTTCCATCCTTGTCATAAATTGTCTTCTTTACTTTTGATGCATGCTTGAACTTGTCCACCTTTCTTTGTAACTTACCCTTAACCTCTTCACTTTTTCCTTTCATCTCCTCCATCTGATATTCTACCCCTATAACTACTACTCTCTCAAATTTACCAATGTATGATATGAAATGACCAACCTCAGGTTTACCGACCTCATATTTACCAACCTTTGAATGACCACTACCCTCTTTGGAAAACAATGAATAGAACACCTCTTCTAACTTCACATCAACATACATTTGAATCCAACTTCGATTCTGCAACATAAATTCATCTTTGACCTTCAACATATCATATTTTGACACTAACTCAATATCATTTCCCTCCAAAATAAAATTATTCTTCAAATCTGTTGTTTTAGTATCTCCATGCTTAGTAGTGGTTGCAATTTTTATATACTCTCCTTTATCTACTTTGATGAATTCCTTTCTACCTAACATTATCACATTGGCTGCCTTAGTTTGTCCCTTATCATCTTCTATCAATGGATTCAAAGTAAAAGAGATTCCATCCTTTTCAATATCATATGTATTCCTCCTACCATCATACATTGCATGCCTATCAAATTGTCAAGGCCTCCCTAGTAGCAGATGTCACACATCCATAGGAAACACATCACATAAAATCTTATCTTTGTACCCTCCTATATTGAACTCAACCCAACATTTTTCATTCACCAAAACATATTGACCCTCATTTAACCAAGAAACTTTATAAGGAGTATCATGTGGAATATTTTCAAACTTAAGTTTGTCAACCATTTCAATGGAAACCATATTATTTGTGCTCCCCAAATCAATTAAAAATTTACATACCTTGATGAGTGTTCTCCTGACCATGAGTGATTCTCCAACTTCTGGAGCAACACGTTGTGGTGTTGAGTTCAAACTTTCACTATTTTCTTCTTGCACTGATTGATTCCTTCTTTCACTGCCATGTGAAGTAGAAGCTTGATCTTCCTTACACTGCCATGCTTGATGTCCAAATTTATCACATTGATAGCATCTCCGGGTATGAATCCTTGTGAACCTCTTCCTTGTCCTCTAAATATTCCTCTAAAACTTGATCCACTGCCTCTAAATCCACCTGTTTGATTTTCCCCTTATTCTTGGCCCTTGATTACATCTTCTTGGATTTCATATGACTACCTTGAGTTGAAAAATGAACCTCTTCCTCTAGAGGTGTTTCCTCTGCCTCTACCTTGTCTCTCTTTCCTTCTTTTCAACTTCTCTTCTGCCCTAACAACCAATTGAAAGCATTATTCCACCATTCTAGGGGTGGAAAGACTCAATTCATCTTGGATATTGAACCTTAGCCCACTCATATACCTTTCTATCTTTTAAAATTCATCCTCAACATGACTTGCTCTAATGCACAATTTGTGAAACTCCTCTGTGTAGGCCATGACATCCATCTCTTTTTGCTTGAGATTTTGCAACTTTCTAAAAGTTTGTATTGCACGGTCACTAAGCAAGAATTTACTCTTAAATTTAGACACCATCCTATCCCATGAATTGATTTTTACTTTTCCATTTTTCACTCTCTTCCTACACATAATTCCATCAAGTTAGGGCATGGCCTTTTAACTTGGTTTTTGCAAAATTTACCTTTTGTTCATCTGACACCTCCTTGTATTCAAAATAATTGTCTACTGCATCAATCCAATCCAAAACCTCTTCACTATCCATCTTCCCACCATACATGGGAAATTCCATTTTCACCTCAGTAGTATCTCCTCTGACAACCTTCAACATCTTAATCATCCTTCTTTCATCAAGGTCCAACTCATCATCACCTTGGACTCCTCTTTGAGGGTTTTCATTCTCACCCTCTTCCTCTTCCTCTCGGTCACTCTCATCTGCAATGTCCTTACCTCTTCTTTGGTTTGTTTCCAATGTTGCAAGTCTGGATAAAAGAGCTTCTTGAGACTCCTTCATCATTCTTATTTCCCTGGAAATGACTACACTTCCCTTTGGAGGCATATTGTCCTTTCAAATTACAACTTTTCCTTCTCCAAACTTCAACCTCTTTCCTTCAAATGATCAAAACCTCTGATTTGATACCAATTTGATGTAGAGAAGAGTTAGAAAACAAAAACTAACCCAATTTAACCTTTACCAAAGTCTCCAAACACCAAACAAGGTGAATTTGCACACAAACTGCCTTTAAACATAGTAGCACAACAAACCGTGTTTTTCAAGCATAATTTTCATGTTAGGCCTCCAACCTAGAATCTAAAAGTTGTTCCAGTCACTAATTAGGGAGTTCTACAACATATCAAATTTTCAAGGTGGGTTACTTTGGATCACAACCCTCAAAAACTTGTTGCTATGCTGCTCTTTATGCCTAATTAGGCTACTTTAACAAGGCAAATATAGGTTCTAAAATATCCAAACCTCCACCCTGGAAACCAACACCCCCGACATACCAAAGATGTATGCACCTTATAGGACCACAAACTTGCAAGGAGGAATCCCCCAAGATCTCTCACATGGAGGAAGCCAAAAGGAGGGAGACTCCGTAGAGTCATATCAGAAAGTGGCTTTATAGGCACACTTGTAAAGTGACATGTTTACCCACAAATAGAACATGCCTAAAAGTGACCACACAAGCAATCAATCACATTAGAAGGCTTTCAAAGAGGTCCCTCGAGAACCTAGTGTGAAGATGGGGTCCACTCAAGGGACGTGTTGTTTGAAAGTGGGGAAGAGATGTCTTTTCTCAAATCGATTCAAAACCAAGGAATCCTTTTGAAAGATGTTCACTTCATCAAGGAATTTGAAAGGAAGATGATGCCCCCCTTGCGAGGGGAAGGTCAAATCTGATCCCACCTTGAAGAAAATTTTCCAAGTTCTTTCTTTGTGAACCCATGATGAAGGAAACCCGTTTTGTTAGGGGTCCAAGTCAAGAATGCAATTATTAAAAAAGGTTTGCAAAGATTCTCAAGAAAATATTTGTCGACAACGAATACATTTTCTAAAAAATCGTAGTGTTATAGAAAAGGATTTGTCACATAGGAGAGGTACAACTTAAGAAAAGCAAAGAGAAAGATAAGAAAGAACTGAAAAATCACAAACAAAGGGCACAAGGGTGATCTGATATTTTGGGGTCAGAGCTGCTCAAAATATATATAAGTATAATAATAGTATATAAAATGAGCTATCATCAACCACCTACTATATCATATCATGTGAAGAATGAATGAGAAGAAAAAGTAAAATTAAAAAAAATTGGGTCAACATGGAAGGGAAGCCTTAATTCCCCCAATGCTTTGCATCATCCCTAGTTTTCCCAAAATCAATCACAAACATAGAAGAATGATGATACAAATAGAAGAAGGTTTATGACACAAAAATTATGCTTGTATCCAAGCACCAATAAGGGTGATGAGGGTCATCCAGGAACACATAGCAAGATCACGAGGGAACACATCACAACACACACATACACACACACATCTAATCTAAAGATAAAGAAGAGGCCTCCCCCTAACACTCATCGGCCAAGAGGTTGTTTGCTTCCCACTCTAGATCATCATAAGGGGAACGAGGATGAGTCTGCAGTGGTGGAATATTAAGGGGAAGAGATTCCAACCCTCCCACAACAAGGGCTAAGGAAGAAGGCCTTGCAAGGTCTCCTCCACCAGGCTCTTATGGAGCTATGGTCAACGATTTTGTGAAAATCATTGATAGGGCTAGAACTTCATCTAGAGAGTTAAACATGCACTTTTTTGGAGTGCCATGTCATACCTCAATAGATGGAGAGGGCTATGCTTGAGATTCACTGCTAGGATCACCGAGTTACTTGAGAGTGGTGGTGAGCTCAGGGGAAGCCATGGCTAGCTTCGTCACTAGGACAGAACAAGCTAACGTTGGACCACCTTTCAGAGAAGGTGGGCTCCTCTTATGCCCTCCATTGCTAGAAGGGACATCCTCTACCTTTTGCTTCGATAGAGGATGTGAACTCCCCACAAATGAGGTGAGAGGTGCAAAGGAGGAGGAAGAGAAAACCACGAAAGATACCACAAAACTATTTGGCATATCCACGGCCCTAGGGAAAGGAGGGATGTTTGGAAGGGACATCAACAAGGGTGACTCCACCAAAGGAGCCATGAACACTTGTACCTTTTTGGGGCCAGATGCATTCCTACTCACAGTGGAAGCTAGAAGCGAGATAGAGCTAGATTGAACAGAAGTAGAGGAGAGAAGAGAGGAGGACATAGCTGGAGGCCCTTGATCAAGGGTGGTCATCTCCTCTCCCTTCCTTTGTAAGGTGGTCTGCTCAACTATGAGAGCCTTTCACTGGTGGTTTCATTCATGTGCAAGGCGGTTTTTGTGACTCTTCGAGCTAGAGCTTAGATATTGCAAAGGAACGAAATGCTCCTACTCGGTCATGGCAGTGTCCACTATAGTTGTTTCCAGTGAATGGATAGGCTCCTAAACGGGAGCAAGAGGAGCAGGTTGAGGATCAACAGGGGGATTCGGCTCTAGTGCCTTGGCAACAGGCCTCTTCCTGTTTATTGCTTTTGGAGTAGGAGTGGTGGGAGGCTGTGGAGGCTGGGACATAGAGGATTCCCCATGGGACCTTTTTTCCTACCATACTGAATTGTCCTAGGCTTCATGGGTAGAACAAGAAGCTCAAATGTGGAACACTTGGGCTTTCACCAAGCGGGCACCATAGGATCCTCTCACAAATAAAAAACAAAATCTGATAGCACCATAACAAGGTGAGAGGGAGCGTTAGGCTGAATAGTGGAAGAGGAAGAAGGAGGATCTTAGGACTGCTTCTCTTCTTCCCTTCTACGTGCCTTGGCAACATCACTGTCAAATTTTAAGCAATCCCTATGTGAAACGACATAAGGCGATGGAGGGTATCTCACTCTCAACGTTAAGCACCCTCTCTTATAATTTTGATAAGTTTGGTACAAGAGGTCCTTCCTAGGTGGAAGAGGACCAATGGGTGCGGGCCAAGAGTAATCCAAGGAGTAACTGCCACACTCAACTGGTGGTCTATAGATAGTGTCATGGATTACATGTATGAAACCCTCATGAATGAATTTCAAAAATTTATGCACAACTGAGGGAACTGCATTCATAGCTACCAACCAAGGGATACCTAGCTTCACTCTAAAGATTTCAAACCCTAGGATTATATCGAATAAAAGATTCACAAATTTGGGTCCAACCAAAACTGATAAGACAATACTACCCAAAGTAGGTACGAAAAGTCTGTCATGCATGCGAATGGTGCTCATAGGTGCACCATACCCATTTTTATGTAGAAAGTTGATTAGCATGATCTCCTCAATTATGATATTTACTTGAGATGTCAAATCAATGAGAACACCTGCTACGGGGTTTTCGTTGATTCGTACAGGGATGTAGAGAGGAGATGGTTCCCTATGAAAGCCCATTGGAAAATCTTGTGAAGTGAAGGTTATACTAGTACCACTACTCACAAGTTATGTAGAGGGGATAGGTTGATGCAAGATAAAATCCATCACATGCACTAAAAAAAACTCTCACAAAGCCCCCCAAAGGTTGCAAGAAGGTAGTGACCCAATTAAGGTTTTATTGTGCAACACTTTCAAAACCTTTGAACTACGCCTACTAGGCATCACAAGTTGGGTTGTAAGGAGAAGGAATCACAACACTCATACCTACACCACTCCTAGAATATGAGGAAATAAACTTTCACTATCACAAAATGGAACCAAAATGGTTCATTTTGGGTTCATCAAAAATGTAAGAGAGGGGGACCAACCACGTCAAGGCCCCAGGTCACGAAGAGCTGAGAGTAGAGGGATGCCCTAACTTACCTCACTTAAAGGGTTTTTTTGGGAATATGGATCGAGAATAAAGAGGACTATAAAGTACTTTAATCACTCTTTAGATCCAAACTTTAGTTTGGGCTAGGCAAGCTATTTTTTGGAGTCAGTACTATGCCTCAGAAAGCTCTCTATCCAAAGACAACAACGCAATTCTAAGATGTCAACCCAACACATTGGCATCTCTCAGGTGTGCTAGCATCTGCATGGTTAGAAAATAGTGGACACAACATAAATTATTGAAAAACAAAATGATAGCCTAGCTAGTAAATCTAGATGGTGAAAATAGAATAAGTGCAGGAATTAAAGACTAAGGTGATAAAGAAAATAAACCAAAATTAGGGTGAAAAAGATAATCTCACCAAAATTCACATTCACTAGCTAGTTCCAAAAGCATGTGCTCCTGCATACAAGAAAGAGGGAAAAATTCTTGGGGTTGTATAGGGGTCTGCCTCAGTCAGACCCTAATTTTGGTGTTTCCACCTCCATGGACAACCAAATAGTAATGATAGATAAATATACAATAAATAAGTATAGAAGTAAGGAATGCAAATAACACTACAAAATAGTAAAGAGCTACTCAACCAAATCATAAAGGAGAGGAGCAAAACTGTATGGTTGTAAAATTGCACCCCTTACAATTTCACATACATTCTTGCATCCGCTTTAGTGTCCACTTCCTTAGCATTTGTGTAGGCTCATTTTGGCCCTTGCATCAACCTTTTTTCCCTCTTAGGATGCTCAAAAACCCCTTTTTAGTAGCTACCCTTGTGTGTCATCTTTACATCAAACTTTAGGCTTTTCCCATTTTTGTCATTTTGTAGCGTGATATTTTTGGACACTAGCTCGCCGCATGGATTTTCGTGCACTGCACTAACGTCCTACAACGTTTCAATGCTCAAACAGTTGTCTTTGAGCATGCTTGCCACTTATCTTCACCTTTTGTCGGTGGTAATGGCCTGTGATGCCTTGTAATGGCTGAAGAAGCTTCTTTTCCCTCCTTAAAAGTAGTCTTTCATTCCATTTGGTCTTCTAACATCTCTCTAACTTCTCTTAGCTCAACTCTTATGCTTTTAGCTTCATTCCAATTTCTAGCTTCCTCTTCCACCACCCTTTGCAATACTCTCAAAGTTCTCATAATCTCATTACAACAACACTCTTGGATCTTGTAGCTTTCTTTGCTTCCCTCCTTGGCTTCCTAAGCCTTGCATATCTACATTGTGCCTTGCACCTTTGAGCATCTTGGGATTTTCCACTTCCCCTTCCAATTGCATCTACATTTCATGATATAAGTTCTCCTCCTTAAGTGGGGATTGCTTTTATCACCTCTTTTGTGATACAGGTTCTCCTCCTTAAGCGGGGTTTTCTTTTATAACTCCTACTTGGTGGTGCAAGTTCTACTCTTGAGTGGTTTTTACTTTCACCACACATTTTTTTCATCTCTCTCTTTCTCTCTAGCTGTCTATGGAGGTGGGAACACCAAAACATGGGTTTGACTGAGGCAAACCCCTATACAACCCCAACACTTTCTCCAAATATCTTACAGATGTGGGTTTTGAAGATATTCACTTGTTGGAGGATGCATCACTCGTGTCGTTATAAGCATTTCCTTTCTTATTCTTATTTTTATTATTTCTACTTCATTTTATTGTAGTTCTATTTTATTTTGTTGCTTTATCACATTATGTAAGTTCTCAATAATCGAAGTAGAAGTAGTCATTTAGCTATTTTTTGAGACATTCTCATTCTTTGGTCCACACAAGATGCTAGCACGCCTTGAGGACACCATTTCCCCATTCTATCATATGTATTTTGCGTTGTCGTCCTTTGGATGAGAGCTTGTTAGTTTGTCCAAAAAATCTCTATGATCTGCTCTTTCCAATTCTAAAATGCCCATTGTTGTTCTTGAGGTAGTTTAGGGTAGTTCACCCCATGAGGCTCTCTGAATGAAGAGAACTCATGAGTAGCGAATCCCCCTTCTCTACATTTTGGTGAACCTGATGTGAAGAGGGTACTTTTTGAAAAAAACTAGGAATTTATTTACCCCTACTTGGAAGGGTCATAACTTTTGACTCAGTGCTCAAAATTCAGAATTGTTTGCACCATTGGAAAGGTCTCCTAGAGAACTAGTTCAATCCCTAAAATAATAAGTGCCTTCAGTAGTCAAATTTTAGGGACCGACACAAGTTATGACCTCAAAATTCACTCTAAAGACCTCTGAAAACATAAATTATTAGAACATATAAAGTACTGAAAAAATTGTAATGAATTTAATATCTTCTTTTATTAGTTCAGTATCTAATTTTGTTCAAAATTTTAAAGATATTCCATTTCATGAATGTGATGGTGACTTTGTTTTTCCCATGTCACTTGATATCTCTAATGCTTCTCATGAGAGTCCTCTTCCTTCGAAGGATATCATGTTACAACAAGATGAAATCATTGATACCTTGCTTAATGTTACTCTATCTTCTATTCATTCCAATGCACTCTCTTTTGGAGATGATGCATTTGTGAATGATGAGTCTCTTATACCTTCCAATGCACTCTCTTCTAGAGACATTGAATTTTTGAATGATGAATTTCTTATCTATTCCAATGCACTCTCCTCCAGAGATGTTACATTAGTGAATGATGAACCTCCTTCCACATATGATTCTCCCTAGATTGATGTTGAGAATGTTTATTCAAATAATCATTCCACATTTAATCCTATTTGGATTGATTTTGAGAATATGTCTTCAAATAATTTTTCTACTAGTTGTGATGAGTTTGTAAATGAAATCTTTCTTTGCTACCCCTCAAAGGCCTAAGAGACTGGTCATTTATGTGACTCCAGCTAGTCCTTCTAAAAGAATTTTTTTTCTTGATGGTCTTCCATTGGATAAAGATTCTCCTAATCTTTCTATGGCTCCCTCTTATAGAGCGATAGCTCATTCTTATGAGAATAGAATGAATAAATAACCAAGCCTTCCTCAAGCACCTAAGCCTACAACTAAGGCACCTAGTGATTACGATCCCATCGAGCAACTTCAGGTTACTCCAGCTAAGATCTCATTATGGGACTTGCTTCAGTCTACTCTGGTTTATCAAGGTAGGGAGCCTTGCAAAATATCCTCTTTCCTTCTTCCGCTAGGCCAACAGATGTTGATGTATTGATAGCTTATATTCATGTGGACTCATTGAATATTACATTCTATCCACAAGAACTCCTACCTCTGGAAGTACAGAAGCAAGCAGATCCTCTAATGATTATAGTTAACATTAATAATATCTACATTAGATGTACTCTCGTTGATGTTGGTTTGATGCTCAATGTATGTAGCATCGATCTATTTCCTAAGATTAATATTGATTCATCTTCTCTTAATGCTTCTTTTGTTGTTATTCATGGGTTCGATAATGTTGGGCAATGAAATCTAGGTACAATAGTATTACCTTTGTAACTTGGAACTGTTACTGTACCTACCCTTGTATATGTTATGTCAAAAAAGTTACCTTATAACCTTCTTCTTGGTAGAATGTGGATTCGTGCTATAGGTGCAGTCCTGTCTACCTTGCATAAATCTATTAAGTTCATTTGTAATAATAAAGTAGTCATAGTTAAGGCTAACCCTGATGCTATGTGTATACACTCAAATTTGGTCTGGAGAATTTAATTAAATACAAGCTATTTAATTAATGATCTTTAATTCTTCTACTTATAAATAAATCAAAAAATTTATTTATATAGTTCACTTTCTTAAATTCTTCTTATCTAAATCATTTTCTTCATGTTTTAATTAAACAAACAAATTCAATTAGTTTGTTTTATTTAATTAACTCCCTCTTATTAAATTTTAATTTTAAATTATAATTTAGTCACATTTTTACTAACTTCTCATCTTCCACCTTATCATGTGTCTCATGAAATTAAATATTTTTATTATTTAATTGGTATTTATCTTCAACAAATTCTAACCAATTTTGAGACACTTGGCTTTCATCTTCATTTGATTCCCCTTTACACTTGGCAGTTTGTTCTACTAAAGGGAACAAACTCCTTGATTATCTCTAACCTCTTCATCCTCAATCGTTCATCTCTTACCGTTGAATCCTGCCACATAAGCTTATGCCTTGGAGAAATCTATAAATACACCCTCATTTACAACATTTCACATAGAGAGCTAAGCATAATTAAACTTTGCAAAATTTTAGAGATCATTATCATCTTAGCATCTTAGCATTAGCATTTTAGCATTTGAATTTTAGCATCATTTAGATTTATCCTGGCATTACCATTAGCTGCATCTTAATCACAGTAGTTTAATTGCATCATTTCCATTATCAATATCATAGCAACATCTTAATCTTAGCACATCATCTACAACAATTTGAAATCATGTAATGTAGGAAGTATTTATTGCATTTCTAGTATCTCATTCTTCAAGTTTTCATTTGGAGAGTCATGTGCATACAAACAATTTGAGAGCAACAATGACTTGAAAATTCCTTGGAGATAGAGGACAATGAGACACCATTAGAGAGTTTGTTGTTTTGATATGATTATCAATATGAAATCTCTGATATAATTTTTCATTGGTGTGTTTTATCCTCGATCATTCATATCTCTAGATCGAATCCAGACCATTGAATCCTACCACATAATCTTATGCCTTGGAGAAATCTATAAATACACCCTCATTTACAACATTTCATATAGAGAGCATTAGTAATTAAACTCTGCAGAATTTTAGAGAGAATTGTTATCTTAGCATCTTAGCATTATCCTTTCATCATTAGAATTTTAGAATTAAGTAGATTCATCATGGAATTTCCCTTAGTTGCATCTTAATCATATAATTTACTTGCATCATTTTCATTATCAATATCATAGCAGCATCTTAATCTTTGCACAATCAACTATAGCATTTTAGAAATCAATCAATCATGTAGTGTAGGAAGTATTTCTTGCATTTCTAGCATCTCATTCTTTAGGTTGTCATTTGGAAAGTCATGTGCATACAAAATCTGAGAGAAAAGATGACTTGAAAAATCCTTGGAGATAGAGGAAAATGAGATGCCATTAGAGGGTTTTTCGTTTTGATTTGATTATCATTTTAATTCTCTAATATAATGTTTCATTGGTGTGTTGTATTACTTACTTATGCACTCACATTATTATAGCAATGTACACTATGCACTTATGTGAGATGACAGCTACCGGTCAGGCTTCAGTTGTGCCTACTCTTATCCCTTCAGTTTCTTCCAATGTGTTGATGTTTACTTGAGTGGTACCTACTACAAATGATACTCTTGAGATAGATGTCCCTAACAAAGATCCTTCTAAAGCGGGAAATCTTAAGTCTACTCTTTCCTCTTCTCAAAGGAATGCATGTATTGGTGATGATTTGGGTTCTTTAGACTTTATAGAATCCTTCACTGGAGAATATAAAGTCGACCTAATCCACTCAAACCTTCTAATAACTTCATCCACACCTGCTATCAAAGATGGTCATTCTTTTGTATCGCAAGACAAGGTGAATGCAAATTGTAATGTTCTTAGTGTTGATCCTCCTTCTGAGGAAGATGATCAAAATTATGTTAAGAAGGTTAATGTTGGTAATCATGTCAGGAAATACAATGGTGATCTTGTAGAGGAGTATGATCCCCTTTGTTGGGATAATACTCTCCATGTATCCATTGTCTGCTATTTTCATGTCTTCTTCTTCTTGTGAGTAGTCAATTCTTTCTCCACAAGAGAAAGGGTTACTTCGTTCTCCTCATCCTTTATATGAGCAAGAGTGTATTTTGTTGTGGCTTCTAAAATCCCACTTAATCACTCTTCCTTCTCCATGCAAGAGATCTCATAAACATGATAAATAAAAAACATTCTTTTTGTGCATACCATTGAGTGCCTAGCCATTCCACTGGTGAATGTAAGGCCTTGAATGAAAAAATACAATAATTTCATGATTTAGGTGCCATCAAACTCCCATTTGATTGATGCACCTACCTCTTCTGCAAATGACAAGTGATATCAAGGTCTACCTCTATCCTGTATGTTCTGAATATCTTGCATGATTCTCCTCCCCTGTATGTTGGGGATAGTGATAACTTTTTTTGGAGATGTGTGTCCTTCTAAGGACCCCCTCTCTTCTCTCTATCTTTCAATTGAAGTGTCCCTTGAGTGGACCCCTTTTCTCTTGAATGGTTCCCAAGGGAACCCCTTTCAAAGATTTTATCTCGAATGAATTCTTTACATCCAGCTTGGGGGAAACCTGACTAGACCTTGTTTTTCAAACAACATGTCTCTTGAGTGGACCCCTCTTCTTTTGAAGGCTTCCTGAGAGACCCCTTTGAAATCCTCCCAATTTGTTGACAGTATGCATGACTTTCCGCTTACTTGCTTGCATGGCCCCTTTTGTTTTACGGGTGCGCCTATGAAGCCGCTTTCTGACTCTGCGGAGTCCACTTTCCTAGGTTTCCTCCATGTGAGAGATCTTGGGGGATACCTCCCTATAGGTCTGTGAGCCTATAGGACGCTTCTTTTGATCTTCTTCCATGCGAGAGATCTTGGGGGTGGCTCCCCTACAGGTCTGTGGGTTTGTAGGGCACTTTCTTTGGGTTTCCTCCATGTGAGAGATCTTGGGGGATACCTCCCTACAGGTCTACAGATCTATAGGACACTTTCTTGGGGTTTCCTTCATGTGAGAGATCTTGAAAGACACCTTCCCTATAGGTATACGGGTCTGTAGGGCACTTTTTGGGCTTCCTCCATGTGAGAGATCTTGGGGGACGCTTCCTTGTAGGTCTACAAGTCTATAAGGTGCTTTTCTCAATTTCCTTCATGTGAGAGATCTTGGAGGACACCTTCCTTGTAGGTGTGCAGGCCTGTGAGGCGCTTACATTCTTCTCTCCTTTTCTCAATTATATATACTAGATCGAAGATCTGCATCTTCTTCATCCTAAGTATATGCTCCTTCTCTCTTCAACATCTTAGAGTTATTCTATGTATTATTTGGGGACAACACATAGTACTGAGAGAACCCTTTACATCGAGGTCTCTTTTACTCTACTAACTCAAATTCTTTAACTTTTTGCATTCTAACATTTTTGTTTGGTGTAGGTTTTCCTTGTCTAATGTGTTTGTCTTATAGGTCTTTAGCCTGGGGGAATGCTTCCATGGTTTGAAGAGTTGTCTTCTTCCTCTATAGTATCCTTTTGGAATATGATGTTATTTATGTTTAGTAGATTTCCTTTAGTGTGCATGTTAATGTAGATTCATATGCCCGCTAAAGTGGGGACAAAATGTATGGTCGTAAAATTGTACCCCTTGTAATTTCACATACATTCTTGCATCCACTTTAGTGTTCACTTCCTTAGCATTTTTGTAGGCTCATTTTATCCCCTGCATTAGCCTTTTTTCCCTCTCAGGATGCTTGAAAACCCCTTTTCAATAGCTACCCTTGTGCATTAGCTTTACATCAAACTGTAGGATTTTCCTGTTCTTATCATTTTGTAGCGTGATGTTTCTGGACACTAGCATGTTGCATGGACATCCACACACTGCGCTAATGTCTTGTGATGTTTCAACGCTCAAACAATTGTCTCTGAGCATGCTTTCCACTTGTCTTCACCTTTTGTCGGTGGTAACGGCTCGGGACGCCTTGTAACGGCTAAAGAAGCTTCATTTCCCTCCCTAAAAAGTCTTTTCATTCCATTTGGTCTTCTAACTTCTCCTAGCTCCATTCTTCTACTTTTAGCTTCATTCTAGCTTCATTCCAATTTCTAGCTTCCTCTTCCACCACCCTTTGCAATACTCTCAAAGCTCTCATAAACTTATTACAACAACACTCTTGGCTCTTGTAGCTTTCTTTGCTTCCCTCCTTGGCTTCTTAAGCCTTGCATATCTACATTGTTCCTTGCACCTTTGAGAATCTTGGGATTTGTCACTTCCCCTTCCAATTGCATCTACATTTCATGATACGAGTTCTCCTCCTTCAGCAGGGATTTCTTTTATCACCTCTTTTGTGATACAGGTTCTCCTCCTCGAGCGGGGTTTGCTTTTATCACTCCTACTTGGTGGTGCGGGTTCTACTCCTAAGCGCGTTTTGCTTTCACCACACGCTTTGTTCATCTCTCTCTTTCTGTTTGGTTGTCCATGTAGGTGGGAACACCAAAATGGGGGTTTGACTAAGACAAACCCCTATACAACCCCAACACTTTCTCCATATATCTTACAGACGTGGGTTTTGAAGACATTCACTTATTGGAGGATTCATCACTCACGTGGTTGTAAGTGTTTCCTTTCTTCTTCTTATTTTTATTAGTTCTACTTTATTTTATTGTTGTTATATTACATTCTATTGCTTTATCGCATTATGTAAGTTCTCAATAATCGGAGTAGAAGTAGTCATTTAGCTATTTTTTGAGACATTCTCGTTCTCTATTCCATACAAGATGCCAGCGCGCCTCGGGGATGCCAATATGAAGTGTTGTCGTTTGTATTTTGTGTCACCATCCTTTGGCCTAGAGCTTGTGAGTTTGTACATAAAATCTCTGTGACCCGCTCTTTCAAATTTTGAAACTCTCATAGTTGTTCCTAAGGTAGTTTAGGGAAGTTCACCCCATGAGGCTCTCTGAATGAAGAGAAATCGTGAGTAGTGAATCCCCCTTCTCTACAGAAACATTACCACCTCCACCAAGGGATCACTAGCCAATGGAGGAGAAAGAAGGATTCAACAATCACCATAGCCTCAACTGTGATGAAGGGAGGTCTTGCAAAACCTTAAACCTACACTGCAATGGCTTGTTTCATACTTGCTTTGCGGAGTTGACGAAGTGTTGTTGCTACAATAGAGTGTTGAAGTATTGTTTGGGAATGGAGAGAATGTTGGAACTTGTGAAGAGATTGCTAGAGAGATGGAAAAAAAGATGAGTTGAATGAAGAATGGATGAATTTGAAGGAGAAGGAAGAATCTACTATTTTTGGGGTTGGTTGGTTGAAGAGGGACGTTACAAATTGACTCCAATAGAAAGTGTAATGCCTCTGCCAATTTCAGATGTAGGAATCTATTAGGGACATAAGCACATTACATTCACATCCCTAAAAAATATTCTTCTACTGACACAAATGATAGATGCCAAGTGGACGGAAGGCAACTTGCTGATGTGGAATTTTTCCTTTGAATTTAGTTTTCTAAGGTGAGGATGTGTAAAAGGGGAATTTGCGTAAGGGGTGCAAATTCAATCCTATACAACTAGCAACATTATATTATGAATCTATAGTGTTTATAATTTCAAAAGTATAGGATAGGACATTCATATGAATAATGTATACCAATCCTCTAAGAAATTAAATTAGTTGAGGGCTTGAAATAGGCATGGTTTGAATAACATTGATGGGAGGTTTTTCCTTGGGGAGGTTATCAATTTCTAGAAATGTTTGAAAGTTATGCAAGTTTTGATTTAGTGTTTGTATTTGTGAAAAATGAACCCTCAATGTAGCCTCATGATTATGCCCCCATCCAAAGGAGGAGAGAAACCAAGATGGGAAACTAGGATCAAGAGTGATCATGGGTGGTGATTACAACATCCCATAAGTATATTTTTATTTTGAAAAATCAAGAGTTGTTTGAATAGTTGTTGACAATTTTTTTGACTAGCATGTTTAAATTGTGAAGGATTCTTCTTACCATGTCTCCTGAAGAAAGATATTGGGTTGTAAAACTCATAAGAGGCTCTAAGACATACAATCTTACTATTCTTTAGATTACGAGAGAAGAGGTCTTGTGTAAAAATTTCATGTTTTATGTTTTAAAAATATTTGTTTTTGGAAAAGAATTTTTTTTTTTTTGTGTAAGAATGTTGGGTTCACCAAAATGTAGTAAAAGAAAATGTGGCCTAAGAAAATTACATAGGAATTTTGATATCAATTCTTCACTTAATACATTGGGATGAATTGACAATTCCACACACTATTCTAGTTATCCTCTTTACAATGTATATAATTGAAAACAAAATGTAAACTATTTTATTACAAAGTCAAATATTCAACTATAATAGATTGGTGAAAATAAACGTTTACACACTAATGATTACAACTTAAATTAAGTAAAAATTCTAAAGATGATTATGTGAGTTGCATAGAGTATCAAGCTTGGAAACCAATGCTTCTCATGAAAATCCTCGCAACTTGTTATCATCCAACATGAAAAATATTTAAAATACATAGAATGTGATCCTACACACAAAACACAAAAAAATGGAAAATTCAAATAGTATGAGAAATGTTTACAAACTAAAAATGATAACACAATCTAAATACTATAATGGAGAGAAAATAATAATAAATAAAATGGATGTGAGGAAATAACACTAGATTACGCCTATCCTTCTTCAATGGAAAACTTGCATATACAAAAGAAAAGAAAAATGTTTTTGGTTTGAATGTTTAGGGGCTTTCCTTAATCAAACTCTCATTTCAATATTCCTACCTCCACAACCACTAAGACTTTAATAGATATTGAAAATGATATAAAATGTAATAGTTTTTTTGAAATTAAAAATGTTGTAACAAAATAAATAAATAGTTTAATGGAAAGACATTAAGACTTGAGACATTAGAATTCTAATGTGAAAGAAAATAGAGTGACAAAATAGAATGAGATCACCTTGAAGCTTTGAATAATCCTCAAGGGTGATTTGTTGCTTCAAGAATACTGACATGCAATATAGATAGTAGCTTGTTGTGTCTTTAATGGTGAACAATATTGCTACTTCAAAAGTTTTCAACAAAAAATTTAATGAGAGTGAGTGATCATGTGCAAAATAAAAAAATTCTTCCAAAACAAGTCAAGATGAGTTTTTGTTCAACGAGACTACATGTAGAGGCATTGTGTGCAAAAAATCTATAGGAAGGTAATGCTTCAATGGCCATTGGAGTCACAAATTTTTGCAAGACGTTAGCATGTCATGTAGATGTTTGCACAAAACACTAGCATCCAGAAAAAATTGGACACATAAGACTGGGAAAAATATGAAACTAACAAAAATACAGAATTTAGGTGTTAATATTTTGAAATTAAACAATTTACATCAAAATGCTAAAGATATGGTGTTGTGCAATGTGAAATTGCAAGGGCATGCAATTTATGACACTACATGGATCTACTAAGAAATTCAAGCAATACATTGGCAAAGAGGTAGCATTTCCAAGTTAGTGACAATTCAAGAGTCAACTCCACATCAAAGATCATTCATTCTTTGGCCATAGAGCTAAGAGCTAAGTACCCTTATTTATTCCATTTACTTTCCATATTTTTGTATTTAATCTTAGAATATAAATAATCCTACAATAATTACAACCATTAATTATTAGTTTGGTTTGCTTTACAGTGCTATAAGCATTTCATTTGAATAGCCTAGACTAAGCTCGTAGAAAAATGATATTATTTGAAGTAGAAAATGGTAGAATGTGAATTGGGGTTTGTTCAAAATTGTCAAGAAATCAATTAGAAATAAGTGTAGGAAGATGAAATAGAAGTGAGTAAACATTGAACACATTAAATTTATATATTATAAAAAGAAAGTAAAAAATGTAACAATTTTTTATATATAATTGAATATATTTTTCTTTTGTAATAATCTTGAGAAAATAAATCATCTTCAAAATATAACAATGTATGCAATGAACATCATATTATACCATTTTAGACAAGATTAAGTTGAATTTCAAGTTCCTGAAAAAACCCCTCCCCTGGGCAAATATTCAATGCAGTTTAAGGAAAAAATGTAATTTAAATGCGGATGTTTTCAGTCTTCATAAACCATTTGTTACAGTAATAAAATTTGTTTGCTTGGAAAAATCAAAATTGAAATTTTTTGCAAGATCAATTGAATAACAACTATGGTCTAAAATACAAACTAAATTGAAAGAATTGCAAGATGAGTATTGTCTTTGAATCAATACACAAACCTGTATTCCATAGAAAAATTGATTTGTCCATTCAAGAAGGTGTTGCACGAAATACAATCATAGTTATTGCAATCCATAAATTTTGCAATATAGTTTATTGGTTTTTGTTCTATTGGAAGGTACGAATCTGAAGGGGTAACCTGCAATACTTGAATTTTCTTTGAGATTAACGAATAATTGTCAATTTTGCCATCAAGGTAGTCAACACTCAGGGAATCAGATACTACTCTTTCTATATTGAGATACTACTCTTTCTATATTGATACACTCCTAAAGAGTAAAATCATGACATGAGTATGTCATTTATGCCTATTTATGTTAGAGTCATAGTTTGGAAATCGTCAAGCGGGGGGGGAGAAAGGAGGTCCTTCCACCTACGGAAACAATCCCTCTACTACATGATTTTCAACCTGAATAGAAGTTGCCTTGGGGGGCTTCCAATGACATTATAAATCCTTATTGAAGCGTATGTTACCCACTACATTTGCAACTCAAAAATTTAATTAGTTAGTTATTATTTTTTTGGTAATCCACCAATACTACTTACTTTTTGGTTTGTCATAGTTTTGACTTCTTTTGCAATTTTTGTATCTCACTAATATATCACTCTGAATTTTATGCTTGATGTCTTTTATTGTATGATGTCCTCACACCTTTAGTCTAACACTATTTTTTTTCTATTTTTTTATGGTTTCAAACACTTTTACAAATGTTTTTTCAAGCTAATCTATCACTCTGAGTTTTATGTTGGATGTATTCTATCTTATATTATCCTCACACTCTTTAATTTAAAAGCAATCTTTTCTTTTCATACCTATGGTGTTACCATGGGCTCAGTTTTTCTAATTTTAGTACCTTCATATATACATAAATATTTTGAACCATATTCAAAGAAGAGAATTTGGAAAGATCTTAACTGAAGAATTAACAGCACCTATTCCATTCAACTAAAATCCAACGAATGTTGAATCTAAAGCCACTAAATCATTGCAAGATATTTGATTTATTCCTACAACCTTTTCTTAAATGCTTCAACCAATACATGAAACTCTTGTTGCTTTTCTACCTTAGATTTTGAAGGGAAATAGAACCTATAGAATGCCCCAGATTTCAAAAAATCCATGCCTAAATTACAGATTCTTTGAAAAGTTGAGAAAGAACATAGAGAAAATAGTGAAAGAAAAACTGAGCAAGCATGCAAATTGTTCCCTAGATCATTTATCAGACATTGAGATCAAACTAAATTCATTGCCAAAACTCACCTGGCGCCAATCAACAACAATCTACTCATGAAACTGTTGGAGAGATTGTATTTAATATTTATTACATTCAAGGAACAATGACTTAAAAAATTTCAAATGCTTCTCTAAAGAAATAATAAGAATAGTAGCCTCAATCCTTTATTGAGTTTTTCATTACTTCAAACTCTTTGTCACCTTTAAGCATATTTTCATGAAAGTTTGTATTCTCAAAGCTAGAGCATGTAAGAGGAGATAAGATTATCCTGTTACAATTTAAATCATAAAATACCCTTCCATTTAATGAGAGGCTACATACAATTTAATCATAGAGATTAATGTACAATTTGAGAGGGATTTTTAAAGGATTTGAGTACCACCCCTTGTTTCAGTTCAAGAAAAACACTTAAAATGAAAAATATATCAGACATGTTACCTCCTCTTATGTAAGGAAAGGATATTCTAGGCCTTCAATGGTTGTGACAAGAAAAACAACCAAAAAAAGAAATTGGATCAGTTTATTTTCTTGTTTTCTAAGTACTTTCCAACCATCCTGAGCTGTATATATACCAAAATAAAAAGTAATTAAAAAAAAATCTTATGTGCCATGAAAATCCATCAAAATTGAAATATTAACCCAATAAAAAACAATTTGATCTGCATTTTGACACAAAGCAAGAAAAACAACCAAAAAAAATAAATCTGAAAATTGATTTATTATCTGGTTTTTATGTACTTTCTCACCTTTGCATAATAATTTCAACATCCTCAGCCACATTTTCACGAAAAAGAGAGAGTTAAAATACATAAAATATGGCAAATATATTTATGTGGGTTGAGAATTCATCATAATTGATATCTTAACTCAAAACACACTGTAGACATAGAAAGAATACAGATTGATATTGCACACTCGATCCTGATCTACTAATATCGTTTCATTTTGAATTATCCCTCTGTCTAACCATTTAATCGAATAGCCTTATTTGATTAAAGTCATCATAATTCCTCTTTTAATTAAATAAATCCCTCAATTTAATTAAATCATCGTCTCTGTGTAATTAGCTAGGTCATTTAATCTTCATATCTTTATCTAATTAAATAATCCATATTATTTGATTAAATTTCTAAATTTCATCTAATTAAATTAAATAAATCAAACATTTATCAAATTTAATCTAACATCACCCACTTTGGTTAAATAAATCAAAATATTTATTTAACTAATTCTTAATCATTTTCATCTCTTTTTGATTTATTTCAATCCTAAAATCTAAATCAAATGGTCAAATTAGCTAAATCTCCCCTTAAATTAATCAAATCTTGATTAATTTAATCCTAATCACTCAAATCCTCTAGATTTTGCAACTTGCACATGAAAATCAATTGAATTGTTTTATAAATCATCTATTTTCATTCAAAAAAGGCATCCAAGTGGGAATATTCCTCAAATTTGAAATCTACCCCCAAAATGACTTGTCCATCCAACAAAGAATTTAAAGCTCTTACATTGTCTCTTACATGTCTCCCACTTGGCATTTAACTCATCTTTCATCCCCCCTAAACATGTCATTTCATCAATTTCAAATTTCAAACTCACACATTGATCAAAATGTGCTCAAGCTTCCTCCATTCACAAGTTGATAAGTGGCATCTTGCCATTGGATGAATGTTAGTCCCACATTGCTCAAATTTGTACATTCATCCTTCAATCTCATCTATAAATAAGAGGCTAAACTCCTCATTTGATCATCCACAATTTGAGTAAACTTACTATGCTCAAATCTTTAGCAATCTTCATCCATACTTTTGAATCCATAGCTAGGTTATGCAGGTTTTTCATCATGGAGCACACTTGAATTTTCAACAAAGTGGATCACCATCACCATTCATCATCAAAGCTTGCAAAGGAGTTGGGAAAGGGCCAATTTCCACATCAAATTGGCACCAACTCCCCCATAAGATCAAGAGTTTGCATATTCTCAATAGGATTCAGCTTATTTTCATCTTCTTTCATTGTGTTCTTGTTTTATTTATATTTTGAATATGGTTAAATGGATTTTATGGGGAACCTCTATCCCTTTCTCATTAGTATTTACTCACATATCTCACATGAATTTACATAGCAATTGTATTTAATGATTGTTCAGGCAAAATCTCTTTGTGCCACTGTTCATCTTTGATTTTTCTTAGAGACATTTCATCAAATAGATTCCCTGCATATAGAGCATTGAAATGTCTTCACTTGTAGCCCATTCTTGCATGTATTTTGGCTTGTTGATGTTGCCTCTTTATTCCAAAAACCCGTGAAAAAACAAAAAAAGCTAAGGTGTACCATATTAACCCTTTCAAATTTGTCAATTCAATTTGAATAAGCATGAATTATGCCTTAATTAGCAATACTAAAAACTTCAGACTTTCGAAAGGACAGACAAAATCACACATTAATAACATTTACATGATCATATGGCCTTACAAAATATCAACTTTCACTCCAACTGTGGTACTCCTGAGTGTCTATTTAAACTTCTTTACTCACAGTTTCTTCTTTTGTTCAATTACATATGTTGTAACAGTTGAAGATAGTTTCCTCTCACTGGTGTAATATAATATAACTATGAAATGGTTTAGCAAAATGATTTAGGAAATTACAACACGAACAACTACTAAACTTTGTTGGTAAATTGATGGCAGAAAAACTTTTATACTCACGATATTTGGCCCTAATAATTTCTAAGGAAATCTATACAATTACTTGGAAAAAGAATTGTTCAAGAAAGAATACCTCAAAATCCACCATTCTCAACACCATGCAAATCAGTAACTTTGGTGCAGGACTTTCTCGTGAGGGAAACCTTGGTAAGCTTCTTGGTTGTTCGCCAATAGGAGGCACTAGAGCATGCATTCAGATTGGACAAAAAAAGCTAAGGTGTACCATATTAACCCTTTCAAATTTGTCAATTCAATTTGAATAAGCATGAATTATGCCTTAATTAGCAATACTAAAAACTTTAGACTTTCGAAAGGACAGACAAAATCACACATTAATAACATTTACATGATCATATGGCCTTACAAAATATCAACTTTCACTCCAACTGTGGTACTCCTGAGTGTCTATTTAAACTTCTTTACTCACAGTTTCTTCTTTTGTTCAATTACATATGTTGTAACAGTTGAAGATAGTTTCCTCTCACTGGTGTAATATAATATAACTATGAAATGGTTTAGCAAAATGATTTAGGAAATTACAACACGAACAACTACTAAACTTTGTTGGTAAATTGATGGCAGAAAAACTTTTATACTCACGATATTTGGCCCTAATAATTTCTAAGGAAATCTATAATATTACTTGGAAAAAGAATTGTTCAAGAAAGAATACCTCAAAATCCACCATTCTCAACACCATGCAAATCAGTAACTTTGGTGCAGGACTTTCTCGTGAGGGAAACCTTGGTAAGCTTCTTGGTTGTTCGCCAATAGGAGGCACTAGAGCATGCATTCAGATTGGGCAAAGAAATGAGTTCAGGTTGCACTAGGTTTTGTGAGTAGACAACCATGTTCGCCATGGATGATGTCTAGTATTCTCTGCTATAATTCTTAGAAAGGTTGAAATCCAACCAAAAATAATATGGATCTTGTAGTTTTCATAAGCGAGAGGTTAACAAAAAATCGCATAGTTTTTGCAAGTCTAACTGTGAGAAACTTACAACATCAAGAAAGTAAGAAGCTTGGAAAATTTTGTGAAAAAGCTGGTGGAATTTGCACATTTTGTTGTGTAATGAAGGGGTAATGCTTTTGTGCAAATTGAAAATACACCAAAGAAAGCGGCTTTAGTTGCATTTAAATAGTAGTGTGTAATAGTGTTTCACCATCCGAAGCACGAACAAGAAGAACGTAATAAATTTTTTTCGTATTTTCTTATGTTCATCAATTAAACCTCTTTCATGCCCATTCATTACAGAATATAAAAACTTATCTAAAACTCAACGATGATGATTTTCACGATGTTTGAGTTTTAATTATGTGTTTTTTATGTATAGGGGTGCCCACCATATGTTTCTCAGTGTAAAAAATTAACAATTTCTAATTTTAACTTTGTCATAATTTTTGCATTTCTGGATGTGCAAACATTAGCTAAGAAGTGGCAAAAAAAATGCCTCAAAAAAAGCCAAGAAGATTGCAAAATAAAAATGTTATGTTTAATTTTGTAAAATCCGCCCTTATCGCCTAAATTTTTTTAGCCAATGATATTCAAGAAAAATAATTTTGAAAATTAGGAAAGTTAAAAAACATGCATTTAACTTTAGAAAAAACTTCAAATATAATGTATAAAAGAAAATAATCAATTTTGATTGGTTGAAATTCCAAACATTAATTACTAGTTACAATATGGCCTTGCCTATAGTTCCATGATATGAACTAATAATATTAATAATCAAATAATAATATTAATATGAATAAAATAAATATAAACATAAAATAATTATTTAAATATTTAATAATATAAAAATAATAAATTAATAATATATTATTATTAACATAATACTAATATTGAAATAATAAAATATTATTAATAATATAGTAATAATAACTAGCACTTGTATTTAAAGGAGCTTCAAGGATTATGCTCATAGAAAACTATATGTATGATAATATGTTAGAGAGTACTTGTTTGTGTCTCCAAATTCTAGTTGCATGTGGCTGGATTAAATAATTAATAATAAATGGTAAATAATGAAATGCACTAAATTTAGACAAATTTAGATTTTTTCTTTAAAGAAATTATGTATTATTTGATTATGAATATTTGCATAAAGATTTAAAATATGAAGCAATGAAAAAAAAAAGCTTGCCGTCAAATTGAGAAAAAATAGTACAAATGAAAATAGAATGTTGTCATCCACTTGTCAAATCAATATTTATGTGACTTTTATGTGATAAGTGAGATTTTGGAGGCATTTACTTGATATTTTGGAGGATTTTACCATTAAAGAATAATTGGTTTACCATTAAATGACAATGAAACTTGTTTTTCGACAGCTCAAGAGTGGTTTGTAGACGTGAGACTTGTTTCATGCTCAAATCTCACACTATATGTAACCTATCACCTAATAATAATAATAATATAAAATAATATAATATCATTATCTAATATAATCAATTAATAATATATATTAAATATAATATATCTAATATTTAATATAATATTATTAACTGTAAACTAACATATATCTTAAGTATTAATTTTATAATATATATTTCGATATATCATTTTTAAGATATATTTTTAGTTCCTTCCCCATAGGTTATTATTGCATCGTTAGGTTTTATTTTTCTTTTAAAACTGACCAATCACATTGCATAATCTAAAATATTTCTTTCTATTTCTATAGTTTAGATTTTTAAACGTATTTTTTATATTTAAAAATTATTATTTATCTTTCTTTTATTGGTCAGGGTCGCTGGATAATTCATTTTTCTTTTAAAAAACTTGAAAAATTAAATGATCGAAATAATTTTAGCTGAGATATTATAATTAGTGCATTAAATGTTGGGGGAGTTGCTGGAAGGAGAAGCTGCTAGAAACCTTTTGCTAATATTCGTTTGACTCTGGTTAGCAGGGTTTTATTTTATGGCCCAATTTGCAGGTCGTTACTATATTTCTATCCTTTATGTTTGATTACTCGCGGGTTTGGGTTTTATTGCATTGTTGCTATTGGATTACTGAACAATCACTTTTGTATGAGCCTATTTTCAGACTATTTGTCAGAATTAGGGTTTATGATGAATTTTTATGAGTGCCTATGGTTTTTGGATTTCGATTGTTTTTTGTGCTTGTATCTTTGAATAACTTGGAAGACTAAAATTTTGAGCAGGTTTTGGCGTGATTGTGCGGAGGAATTGTCAGCCAGGTTTCATGGGTTTGAGTCCCATTCATGGCTTATTTATGTGGGTTTTAGCTTTTAGTCGCAATGTACTTGGTTTTTACTGATAAATTCTTTGGACATAGCACTTTTAAGTTTTAAGAGAATTGATGAACAATGCGCAGCCTATGAGCAGCCCAGCTATGCAGAACAGAGACTTGAGGCTCTCCAGGTCAATCAATGAAAATGAAATGAGTTCTATGATTCTGTCTTTCCCTATATTTTTTGTGCAGTTGAAGTAATGGTATTGACAATGGATGCTCTTGGGCATGTGGGCATTGACCTGTTTGGGTAATTTTAGTTTTTGAATAACCAAAATAAAAACAAACAAGTAGCCAAAAAAATTGATATTTTCACATCAATTTTCAACAAAAAATGCACATATCAAAAATCTTGCGAAGCATCAAAGAAGAAAATTTGATTGCGAACATTTTGTGGCATTCTACGCAAAACTAAAATCTCAATTTTTGTTGCGAAACAGAGGCTCTTAACAACAGGTATTTATTTAATAGAATTTAAGAAACTAGCAACAGAGACAAAGATCCCAAAAAAAAAAAAGTATTTTACACAGTACGTGGAGAAAGCAAAGTGCAATATGTAGGGCAAAAAAGTAGAAGGCACAAGGTTCGAACCTACTTGACATGCAACTAGCTAACTGGATAGTTGTGGAAGTGTTGCAAATCAGACAACTGGGGAGATTTTCTTTCTAGAGCAAGTTTATACCTTTCAGTCATTCATTATATAGTTGCTTGCACTGGCATTGTTGGTTTTAAAAGATATAAACAATAATAAAAACCCATTCAAATGATTAAACATTAGATATTAGCCAGACAATTATACAAATAAATATATAAAATGCTGCAAGAATACATTATATTTATTGATAAAATTCTGATACAAAATGTTGAAAGTTATAAATTCCTTCTATATAAAATAATGGTTCAAAACCTGAAAATCCCTAACAGAATTAAGCTTATACATAAACCAAAACTCTCCTTCAAAGTGATACATTTGATATTGCAGGCATTTAAATCAGAAAAACAATCTTCAAACAAATAATACATCAAACCTGAGAGAAAAGACTGATGCAACCTTCAAGGATGGAAAAAAAAAAAACTAAATACATTTTCTTTGATGAACCCAACAATCTACAACTAAAAACACGCAAATTTACAAGTGCCAAAATCATGCATATAAAACCAACATGCAGCCCAACTACATGTAGGAGGAGGAGTTGTTTTAAAGGATAAGTGTTGTGCTATTTGGCAAAACAGTTGTTAGAAAATATTAACTAGAGGATGCCACTTGTTAAAAATGGTGGGGTGATTGGTTAAACATTCACATTGAATCTGCACAATTCAAGTGAAACTACAATTATTTTTGTATTTGGTAAACCTTCATTCCATAATATATTATATTGTTTACATATTTCTATTATATTATTTTTGCATTTGGTAAACCTTCATTCCATATTATATTATTTTGTACTTCTTCTATTTCATTTCTTAAAAGTTTTATCAGTCCTAGTAATTTTCGAAGCATTTAGGCTTTACTTTTATCAGGACCAAACTAGTGGCAAATATTAAATCCAGTTCTATATGCCTTAGAGCCTTTTTATAGAAAAATAAATAAATTGGATATGACCATAAAAGCTATACTTAAACAAAACTAAAAACAGTTGAAATTCTAAGTTTGGTCACTACTTATTTATCTGCTTTCTCCTATAAATCAACATGCATCATGCTCTCGGGAACACTTGCGCCACTTGTTTTAATAATGTTATTTTCAGATTTTTAAAAAATACAAAATGCATCTGAAAAATGATATATATACATTAAATAAAAATATATATTTTTCTTTCCAAATAATAACTTACGCGGAAGGCTGTCTAAAGACGCGATCATTGCATAGGCGTTAACATCGATGTAACACAGCATTTGGATTTTTTATGTTGACACTATTCACGTCCCTTTCAATGAATTAGCTGGGAATGTTCACACCACAAGTCCAGCCAAGCTGAAACCCTCCAAAACTTTTAACTCATTTTCACCTTCGTACGAATGATTTCATTAATGGGAATGTTTGGCCTGCACCTCCCCACACGCTAAACAACTCACCGCAGCCCCATAAATCATTGAGATTGACATCATGACGCCTTGGTAAAGCACTCTCAATTTTACACCACAAATGCCTAGTGCCTTACAAAGTAAATGTTAGTTTTAGTTTTTAAAGAAAAAGAAAATTAAAAAGTTAAAAGAAAAAGATTATAAGAATATTGATTGGTTGTAATTTCATTGATGAGCATGATGGTATATTTTATGGGTATATTAGTTATGAGTTTCAAATCTTTCAAAAATGTGATAATCCTATTCAATTGATAAATGATTTTGACGAGTAGATTCCCCTACTCATAACGACTTTTAATTATAGAATGGCTTATGATTTAGATGTATTATCTCTTGTTATATTATAGGTTGTTATAGGTATAGAAATACTAAAATTTATATGATTCAATTATTTTTATTTAGAAATTCCAAGTGCCTATTACTAGCACACAAGATAATTACATCTTGGATGGTAAAATATAAGAGCTTATCCCGTTTGTAGTTGTAAAATGATTGCTTGACAACTAGGTAAGTAGTTAGTTGGCATAGTTTATCCATTTAGTCCATTGAAAATAATTGTTGAAATTGCTTCAGTAGGCTAAAAATATTTTGACATATTTGCTCATTGAATATTTACTTTGTATTTTTGTATGACAATGAATGTTGTAAATTATTTTGTGTTAAACTATGATGATCATGATGTACTTGTTTAATCACTGTTATACCTAGCATACAAATATTAAATATTAATATATATAAAATAGGTCGAGAGTTAGAATAGAAACTGTTGAATTATTTTAAAATAAATAATTAGTTAAATTATATAGCCAATTTTGTATGTAAAATAAATCTATTTAATTTTGAAAAATATTCTTCTAAGATATATTTAGTAAAAAATTTAGAAAAATCTGTACATGCAAGCAATTTCTTCTCTAGGATAAAAAATATACATGTTGATAAACATTAAAAGCAAAATAATAAGAAGAAATGCATTTGAGAAAAAAAAAAAGGTAAAACGAAAAAAATAGAAGGTGGCTTTTTCCATTGCATAACTCTAGTTTCTTTTTAGTAATTTATTTTTTAGTATTTTATTGTTACTTAACCTTTGTATGGCTAAACTTGTCAATCTAGGACACTTGCTAAGTCATTTTCAAAATATAAATTTTATGCACCTAATTTTGTATAAAAATATTATGTTTATGATGAACAATTACTTAAATCGTTATCAAAATAAATTTTATATATTTAGTACATTAATAGAATAACATATAAATTTATAATTATTATAAAATGAACTATTTTTTTTGTACATCTAAACAAATGTCATCACATGTCAATAGTTTATACTATTTTTTATTATGTTTTTCACTACTTAAATTCCTCATCCAGGGTATGTTGTGCCAAACTTTCATTGTATCCTACATTTTGCATCAGTCATTTCAAGACTTCCAGTATTTCATAGATAAAAAAAGAGTGCCAACCAAAAAGGAGCCTGAAACTAGACATCTTTTTTTTTTTTTAATTTCTACTTATCCTTATCTATTCCAAATTACCTTAATAGATATTAACCATATACAAATTCTTACTCAAAAATCACAACCCACATATCACTGACGTATGAGGCAAAGCCCATCTAAATAAGAAACATGAAGAGCCATAGTTACCAATCCAAATCATAACCTTCCTTATATATCTCCTCCTCCTCTCATTAGTCTATTTTGCCTCTTCATTTCAAAAATACTTAAATACAATGTCTATAAGCCAAACTAAAACATAACTAACACTTTAAAAAGAAAGAAAAAAAAACAATAACATCAAAAAGGAAAGGGGAAAAATCTTCCCTACTGATCACATTCTCCATTTTATTGGATCTACAACTAGGATAATCCCCAGATAAGACAGGAAATTGGCCATAGGGACCCTTGTATTGCATGGTCCACTGTTCTAATGCATTCAATGGATTCCCATTCTTCACCTTGAAATTCACTCCTACTCCATAACTCACCAAACAGTTGATCACAACATCATATGCTAGGCAATGTTTGCAACTATTTGTCACCATTACAGATTATTTGGCCTAGTTGGAATTGAGTAACAATGACAATATCCATTGCCCACAATGTCACTCCTTTACCATTAACCAAAATATCAAAGATAGATTCAATCAACATGTAAATAGATTGAAGTGATGAAAGATTAAATTTGATACTTAAAAATGCACTTAAAAGCAATTATAAAATCATTTGAGTTGCATTTTCATCTTTGCTTCTATCCATGCTTTTTGATTTTATGTACAAACATCTTTGAATGTAATAAAGCAGGTAAACAAGATTTTATCGCCGATTGCATGTCATTTGAGCATCAAATTAAATACAAAGAATAAAAATGTTCACAGGTTTTGCAATCCATTATGTGAGTCTAAGAAGCCTCTCAGCTTAATTATTAATATATGTTTTTCTAATTTTTATCTTCTTTAAAAATAATAATTTGAAGAATTAATTACCTTGTTTTAAAAATTAATTTTATTCTTCTAGATTCTAAAAACTTGTACTTTTCATTATATTAGTTTTAATTTATAAAAAAATATTATAATTAATATTAACAATGTTAATAATGGATATTTTGATCAAATTCATCTAAATAAATAATAAAAATAACATAATATATAAAACTATGATGATGATGATATACTTATTTAATTGTTATCATTTATCTAGATGAATTTTGGTCTACAAAGACTCGATATATTTAAGGTTAATGTTATCATTAATTTTAATTATTTCTTTTATGATTTAAAATAAATATACCGAGTTAGAATCTATAATAATAAAATACATTTCTAAAATAAAATTTTAAATTATAGTTTTTAAAATAAGATAAAAAATTGATGAAAATATTTTTTTTTTGCTTAATAATAAGATTTTATTTTATTCAATAGTAAATCAGAGTACAACATTATTTTCAAGAAAACCCACCTAACACCCAAAAACCACCTACCACCCAAAAAACCACCAACAAATAGAAACATTTTTTTCATGACTAAGCAGATAACATCCCTTCCACCTTATGCTAAAACTTTAGCCCAAGATTTATCCTACCCTGAAATAGGGATGGTAACGAGGGGAACCATATCCCCACAGAAAGGACACTAGCAGAAAGACCAATACCTAGAGCAACAAATAGATACCTCGCAGCCAGTGACATCGAGCAATTCAAATGTGACCTTTACCTTTGGTTCCTCCCTTAGTCTATGATCAGAGGACCATGTTAAATGTTTCCTTCTTTCCCTTCTTATCTCTCTTCCCCTTCACAATAAGCCATCCCTTTGCCATCCTTGTGGCCTCCTTATGCCATTCCTTAGATGTGGCATGATGTGTCCAAACCTCTCCATGTGCTCCACACACAGCTTGCCCACACTAACCCTTTGAGGCACCATTCACCTCCCCCTGTTCTTGTACCCTCGTCGACCCTGATTTCTCCCTGCACTCTAGATTCTTAGCACCACAGTGGCTTTGCACAACCATAACTGCATCCGCACTCACCGCATTAGCAGAGTTCAAGGTAGGCACCTCAACATGACCCGACCCCCCAGCTGATCTGAGACCCTATTTGGCTGAGGTGGTTCCGAGTAACCCACAACTTGAGAGTAGCTCTTTCCCTGCTCATCCTTCTTCTCACCTTGTTTCTCCACCGCATGATGAAGGTGTGACACATCCTTCCACCAATTAGTTGATTTAAGCAGTTTGGGCTTTGCACATTGCACAACGATGATGCCCAGTTTGGAAGCATCTTCTGCATTAAAAAGGGACCCCTTCATAATCCAAGGGTTGCACCCAACATCCTTTGGAAGTGTTGATTGAAATCTCTTCTAGGAGTGTCTTTGAAACTTTAGTTTCCACCAAAATTCGAGTGTATGTAGAATGCATAAGATTTGAGGAATCATCATCAATCATCGAAAAAATCCCTAATGAGTTTCCCATAGCCTCCAAACAAGACTCGAACCAGAAATGAAGAGGAAAGTTTGGAAGTATCACCCACAAAGGCATTTTATCAAAAGTCTTTATTACAGGATTAAAAGTCGGATGTCATGGTTTCAAAGACAAAGCAATTTTATCCTCCCAACTCCAAAAAAAATCACACAAAAAATTGTTTCTATCGATCATAGATTCAAAAACAACAATAAATTAACCTTGGGCCACTAGGTAGATTTGAATACAACCATCCAAAATGGGTTCCCAGTGCTCAGAAATCCATTTATGGAGATCACACAAACAAAGGCCAAAAACCCCTGAAGTGCCCAATCAATCCTAGTTTTGAAAAATCTTTGGTATTATGAATTACCTTGTCTTCAAGCTCATCCTACAGAAAAATGATGCCAGAATGGCCTTTCATGTCTTACTCGACACCTGTAGGTGAGGCCCTACATGGGCATTTACAATAATGCCTAATTGGCATCCGTCGACACTTTCCTTGAAGCCAAAACCATGACATACACACCCCTCCTAGCACTTGTTTCACCTAAATGTGTAACCTTTTTCCCATTAATGCCAAAACACGCATTAGAAACCCTACAGCTTGGTGGGCATCTTGCATTCATGCCTAGGCCCATAGAAACCCTAGCACTTGGAGCTGCCAACACCTTCATTGCTCCAATGATGAAAATATGTTTTTTAATTTGTGTTGTTAGTTGCATTATATTATTATCATATTGACAAGGTTATACAAAAGAGTTACGAGTAAGTGCACCAAGATGGTTCCCAAAAAAGGGGCTTAAGTGGCCACCTTTTTTCTAAAATTAGGAAATACTGACCTTGGACGTGAAATTGAGGATAGCTACACTCAAAAAAATTAGATGGAACAAAAACAAGGACCGTAGTGCTCCAAGTCTACTTTCTAAACTACTAATTTATTTTGAAAATGGTTGAGATTAAGGGGTTCAAAAGAGGGACACACACAAATTGTTGTTGTTTCTGTCAGAAAAACATAACATAGCAACTCTTGTGTGACCCGAGCACGATGGACTTTTGTAGTATTTTTAAAATCGCTCTGATCAAAAGTTAGATAACATATGTAGTAAGGACTGGATATTTTCTGATAATTTTTTAATGAATATTTGATTTTTTATTAATTTTCTAAGTGGGCACTTCCTAAAAAGTAGAATTTTGGGTGCTCCCCCTAATTTTTTTTGAAACTAATAGATTTTTTTAAATTTTATTTTTTTTAAATTGTAGAATGGAGTCTAGTTTCTAAAAATGTAATTTATTTCAAATTTTGATGAATAGTTAATTTATAGCGAAAAAAATACCAAACACTGCTTTTTGAAGAAAAACGGACATACAAACAAAAGAAATTATGGATGAAAGGCTTAACATTGTTAGAAATTGAAAAAAATTACATCATTGGAAAGCTAATAAAGAACCTAACATTACCCATGTGTTCGATTTTCTTGATATTGAACCAGATGAAATCTTGATGGTGAGCACGAACCCGACTATGTGAAAATTTGTTGAATTTGGAAAAAACACGTCTCTGGTCTTTGGGAATGCCCTCCAAGCCTTTGGGTTGGTATTCCAAGGCAAATACCAAAGCAAATTTGCAAAGAAAACTATAACGCACACACATTGTTTGTTAGTTTGGCCACGAAAGTGGGACCATTTCGGTGCACTTACCCTAGGAATGAATTTTCATAAAGCAAGGAAATGAAGAAATTGTTGCTAGGTAATATAGAAATGCAAGAGATAAAATCCAAACAATAGGTTGGAAAATAGAAAAGAAGAAATATGAAGAATGAAGAAATAAAGATAAGAGCAAAAATGGAAAAACAAAGAAGAAAGATGGAGAAGCATTGACACAAATCAACCATAAATTGGAATAGAAATTAGAGAACATGGAATACTAAAAAAATATAATGGTGGGAAGGTTCCTTTCAAAAACTAATGCAAAAATCATGGATAATAATTCCAACTAATATTCTTAAGGTTTTATCAAAAACCAACATAATTCTATTGGGGGGAAGTAAGGATTCAAGATCTATGATGTGGTCTTGCACAAGGTGGCAAAGACACATGCATTGTTTGGTAGCATGTCCAAGGATGTGATGAAATTGACAAAATACTTTCAAACTGTAGGAATTTGGAAGAGGTTGATATGTTGGAAGAGGATGAATGGAAGGTAAGGTTATTAAATTATATTTTAGAAATTTCTACATCACACTATATAAGGATTCAAACACTTTTTGTGAGTTGTCTTCACTACCGAGGAACGAAAATAGAAACATTAATAACCAATCATGTATTTATCTTCTTTTTTTTTTGAAGAATTTATTTTTCTTGTAACTTTAAGAGGAAGAAGCATCACCTTGGGTATTAAAGGGAGTCAATGAGGTAAAATCTCCAAATTGACTCATTAACTATTGATAATTAGGAAAGTCTATGCAAAGATGAGTGAAAGAATTATATTTCATTAATAAAATCTTGTTATGCAACACTGGCTACAAGTTTTTGATGAACAATCTTTGTACATCAGAATTAAGGAGCACTTACATTATCTGTGAAAATAAAGATTGATAATAAAAGATGAAATTGGTCACCTTCTCAATAGTCCTTGCTTGCAGTGGATGAGGTTTGTAAAAGTGACATACAATCCAATGTTCACTTGAAAGTGTTGGAGGAACTGATTTGTAAATTGCTTAAAAGTGTGAATATATACTTATTAGGAAGTGAGCAAAACCAATCCAATGTAGTGCCTTTTAATGACCACAAGAATAGATTTTCTAACAAAGCATCCTGGAATAAGAAATGATTTCATAAATCAATGAAAGAAAATATTTTATTCTAAGGGTCTCCCTTCTCGTTATATTTCTTGAACCTTAGCACCTCAAATCCTATAGGTAAATGGGTAGGAATAATAACTAACGAAATAAAGCTATGTCTATAGTAAGGAGTTGAGACGAAGTATTGTTCAAGGTGGCAAGTTGATTTTGCAACTAGCTAACATTTTGTATTAATTGATTAAGAATATGATCGGTAAAATGTGTATAGATTATGAATGTTTGCAATCGAATATATCTAAAAGTGCTAGAACCTAAAGGCCGAGAGGTTCCAAAGGATTTTTTGAATAAAATGAAAGAAAAACTAGTTGTTGGAGCAACTACTGTGCCCATGGGCATAGTGGTCACCATGTGGATAGTAGGTATTGGCATCGAAAAAGATATATGTGTGCTAGTAACATTATATTATGAATCTATAGTGTTTATAATTACAAAAGTATAGGATAGGACATTCATATGAATAATGTGTACCAATCCTCTAAGAAATTCAATTAATTGAGGGCTTGAGATAGGCATAGTTTAAATAACATTGATGGGAGGTGTTGCCTTGGGGAGGTTATCAATTTCTAGAAATGTTTGAAAGTTATGCAAGTTTTGATTTAGTGTTTGTATTTGTGAAAAATGAACCCTCAATATAGCCTCATGATTAGGTCCCCCATCCAAAGGAGGAGAGAGACCAAGATAGGAAACTAGGATCAAGAGTGATCATGGGTGGTGATTACAACATCCCATAAGTATATTTTTATTTTGAAAAATCAAGAGTTTTTCGAATAGGTGTTGACAAATGTTTTGACTGGCATGTTTAAACTATGAAGGATTCTTCTTACCATGTCTCTTGAAGAAAGATATTGGGTTGAAAAACTCATAAGAGGCTCTAAGACATGCAATCTTACTATTCTTTAGATTATGAGAGAAGAGGTCTTGTGTAAAAATTTCATGTTTTATGTTTTTAAAATATTTTTTTTTGGAAAAGAAAAAATGATTTTTTTGTAAGAATGTTGGGTTCACCAAAATGTAGTAAATGAAAATGTGGCCTAAGAAAAGTACATAGGCTTTTGATATCAATTCTTCACTTAATACATTGGGATGAATTGACAATTCCACACACTATTCTAATTATCATCTTTACAATGTATATAATTGAAAGTAAAATGTAAACTATTCTATTACAAAATCAAATATTCAACTACAATAGACTGGTGAAAATAAATGTTTACACACAAATGATTACAACTTAAATTAAGCAAAAATGTTAAGTAAAAATTCTAAAGACAATTATGTGAGTTGCATAGAGTATCAAGCTTGGAAACCAATGCTTCGCACGAAAATCCTCGCAACTTGTTATCGTCCAACATGAAAAATATAAAATACATATAATGTGATCCTACACATAGAACACAAAAAATTAGCAAATTCAAATAGTATGAGAAATGTTTACAAACTAAAAATGATAACACAATCTAAATACTATAATAGAGAGAAAATGATAATAAATAAAATGGATGTGAGGAACTAACACTAGATTACGCCTATCCTTCTTCAATGGAAAACTTGCATATACAAAAGAAAAGAAAAATGTTTTTGGTTTGAATGTTTAGGGGCTTGCCTTAATCAAACTCTCATTTCAATATTCCTATCTCCACAACCACTAAGACTTTAATAGATATTGAAAATGATATAAAATGTAATAGTTTTTTTGAAATTAAAAATGTTGTAACAAAATAAATAAGTAGTTCAATGGAAAGACATTAAGACTTGAGACATTCAAATTCCAAAGTGAAAGAAAATAGAGTGACAATATAGAATGAGATCACCTTGAAGCTTTGAATAATCCTCAAGGGTGATTTGTTGCTTCAAGAATACTATTGAGAAAAAGAGATAGTGACATGCAATATAGATAGTAGCTTGTTGTGTCTTCAATGGTGAACAATATTGCTGCTTCAAAAGTTGTTTCAACAAAAGTTTGAATGAGAGTGAGCGATCATACATAAAATAGAAAACTTTCTTCCAAAACAAGTTAGGCTGAGTTTTTGTTCAACGAGACTACATGTAGAGGCATTGTGTGCAAAAAATCTGTAGGAAGGTAATGCTTCAATGGCCATTGGAGTCACAAACTTTTGAAAGATTAGCGCTAGCATGTCATGTAGATGTTTGCACAAAACGACACATAAGACTCAGAACAATATGAAACTAACAAAAATACAAAATTCAGGTGTTAATATTTTGAAATTAAACAATTTACATCAAAATGCTAAAGAGATGGTTTTGTGCAGTGTGAAATTGACACGGTATGCAATTTATGACACTACATGTCCATCTATTAGGAAATTCAAGCAATACATTGACAAAGAGGTAGCATTTCCAAGTTAGAGACAATTCAAGAGTCAACTCCACATCAAAGATCATTCATTCTTTGGCCATAGAGCTAAGAGCTAAGTACCCTTATTTGTTCCATTTACTTTCCATATTTTGGTATTTAATCTTAGAATATAAATAATCCTCAATAATTACAACAACCATTAATTATTAGTTTGGTTTGCTTTGTGCTATAAGCATTTCATTTGAATACCCTAGACTAAGCTCGTAGAAAAATGATTTTCCTTCACATATCTCATTCATTAGACTCAATTATATAGTAATAATAGTGTAGACACCTAAAAATGGTCTGGAGAATCTAATTAATTGAATACGACTTATTTGATTAATTAATCTTAAATTCTTCTACTTAGTAAATAAATAGAAATATTTATTTATATTAAGTTCATTTATAATTCTTCTATTTTTCTCTCCTAATTAAATAAACAAAATTAAAAACTTTGTTTTATTTAATTATTATCATTTTTATCACATTATTTCTCTCTTAATTAAATAAACAAAATTAAAAACTTTGTTTTATTTAATTGTTATCATTATTTCTTCTATCTTAAAATTAATACACAATTTAAATAAATTGTGTTATTTAAAATCACATTTCTTCTTAATTAAATAAAGATTGCTAAAAATCTTTTATTTAATTATCATTCTCCTTTTAATTTAATAAAACAAACCCTATAGTTTGATTTATTAAATTATTTATTCCTCCTTTTGCTAAATTTAAATAAATTAAAAATATTTAAATTTATGCATAAAATTTGCACTATTCACTCACCAATAAATATTTATTTCTCACCAATCAAATTAATGGCACTGCCATTCACGGGAAAGCTTTAGGAAAAATTTGCAGGAAGTTCTCTCAACAACCTTCCACCCACCTTCCCTCTTATCTTGCCTGGTGTTTTCATGGGGAGAAACCATTCTCCATGATCAGCTCCTTCTTCTCATCCCATGCCTTTGGATTCTCCAGAGGAAATCACAGCCCCTCATCCCGGTTTCCTGTGCAATTGTGCTGCCGTGAAAGCTATAAATACAGCTCTTGGGCTACAAGAAAAGGATCCCAACTAATGCAATCTTACTCTGCAGGTTTCCAAAGTGCTCAAGCATCCAAACTATCCAACATTGAAGCAACCATCCAGCATCCATCAAGCATCAGCATTTGCAGTCATGGCTGCCATTATAATAGAGTTTGCACATTTAGATCATAATAGAATAGCATAATCTCATTTATCATTCTCTAAGTGTCACTTTAATAATTTAATTAGCTTACAAATCTGAGAGCCAAGTAAATTAGAGAAGTCTTTAGAGTTAGAGAGCAATAGGATAAATTTTTGTAGATTTTGTAGTTTAAATTTCTTAATCTTAGATGCAATTATCTTATTTAGAAGTGTAGATGCATAGTTTAATTCGTTTTTCCCCTTCTACAGCTTACAATTCGGCGCCCACCGTGGGGCTTTACCCCATATTTTGCTAACTTTTTGAAAATCGTGTCGTACAGGAATCGGCGTGAAAGTTTTCGCGGGATCGTGAGTTTTTGCAGCGCGCCGGGGGTCTGTTTCAGCGTGTCGGGTTCCTTTTACAGCGCGCTCAGTTACTGTTCCAGCGCGCTCAGTTATTGTTCCAGCGCGCCGGGTTCCTGTTCCAGCGCGCCTGGTTTCTGTTCCAGCGCGCCATATTTTTATCTTTAAAAGCATTTTTTTCATCTGGATCCGACGCGTCCGCGGCCAGATTTCTTTTCTGTCTTTTTGTTTGGTTAAAATTTACCAATCCTAGGATAGAAACAGTTAAAATTTACCAATCCTAGGATAGAAATGGTTAAAACTTACCAATCATAGGATAGAAATGGATTAAAATTTACCAATCCTAGGATAGAAACGTCACACTTTTTGGAGGTTTAAAAATTGAACATCATGCTTGTCATGGAGCAATATCTCCATTAGAATAAATCACTTGTCTTTTGGGTTTTAAAAAGAACAATATTTTTTGCTGTGTTTGGGTGATAGGTTTATGCTCTCCCCTTAACTGGGTGCATCAGAAAACCAGACTCACCATTTACTTTATGCAATTTCAAGTTTTCTTAAAACCTATAGACAGGCCTGCCGTAGTGGGAAAAAGTACTCACCCTACGGGAACGACCTGAGTGGGGACAGCCAAAAGCCATGGTATTCCAACCTACTTAAAAATTTATGTGAATTTGGGGAAACCCTCTTTCAACGAAAGTGTGGAGGATAACCATCCCCAAAATATTTGTTCTAAAGATTGGGAGGTCTCTCGAGGGAGTTTATCCATTTGCCGCTCCGAACGGAAACCCTATCTAAGAACCTAGAACTAGAAGCACACTTGTCAGTTTCTAAACATTGTAATACTCGGCGGTGCAGGGGCGGGGAAGAATCTACCCTCAAGCACTCACCATATAATTGCCAAGGACTGTTTGCTCAGGGGATCTGGTATCCACTTCCGTCACTCTGAGTACGCACTGGAAAAGACAAAAACACGGGCGCCCTCTAGAGGGTGACATGGCTGTGTGAGTCGACGCAATTCCAAGCTGTGGGCCATTCGAGTATATAACAATGACCTTTTGTCTCTAGGAGTGAGTCTATTTGATGTGTTTATCTTGTTATCAAACCAGTGAAAATCAAGAAGAATCATTGATTCTTAAGAACATACACTACTTGTTTAGATTCTAGGATTTTAAATACAACCATTCTATTCTTGATTGCTGTGTTTTCTATCATTAAACTCAGATAAGATCATCACATAAATCCTTAAAATCAAAACATTTGTGGATTTCTCATGATTCGAGATTGGGTATCCACCAAGTTTGTCAAGAAATCTCTTGCCAAACAAATCCGAAAACCAAAGAGAACACTTGCATACAAACAACTCCTAAGAAAACAAAGGTTTCTGTATCAAAGCAGGAAAGTTCTACTCCAACATAGAACTTTTATTCATAAGTATCACAATTTCTCTAGAGGTTATACAAATGACTACGCTGTAGCTCCCTTAGATTCACAAGCATATTTCCAAAGAAGAGCTCTTAGGCAACACCACAATCATAGTCAGAGAATTCGTCCAGAATACATTCCACAACCAGCCATCCAATATGATACCAGACCAAGTGAGTTTCATAGAATAAGATAGTTTTTTTCTGTCTTAAACCCCTTAAGGTCATAGTTTTGGCACGCCCGATGTCTGTTTTAGCGCGCTCGGTATCTGTTTTAGCGCGCCTGGTTTCTGTTTCAGCACACTTGGTCTCTGTTTTAGCGCGTCCGGTATCTGTTTTAGCGCTCCCAGTCTCTGTTCCAGTGCTCCCAGTCTCTATTTTAGCGCGTCCGGTATCTGTTTTAGCGAGCCTAGTCTCTGTTTTAGTGCGCCCGGTATCTGTTTCAGCGTGCCCAGTCTCTGTTTCAGTGTGCCCAGTCTCTGTTTCTGCACGCTCGGTCTCTGTTTTAGCGCGCCATAAAACCCGAAAAATAGAGAGTTAATAGGACATTTTGTGAGTTTGCCCATATCGAATACAAGGTTTCCATCAGTTCAAAACATTTTTTTCATAGTCTAGAACACTTAAGTCATACAAAAGGAAAGCTTTACCCCTACACCTAGATCTTGCAGCATCTTGCATAGTGTCATTATCACCAAAATCTGAGATTTTCTGTCAAAGTTTCCCTATCAAGGATTCTATCATCCTTTCATCACGAAACTAGACAAGACAAAATTAGATTTTAAATCAACAACCTTGACATTTATCCAATCAAATCCAAGATCAAAGTCTAAAGTAAACCTTTAAACATTTGTATGCCTATCTTCACACGATCAGCATATCAAAAGAAACAACAAGAAGAAAACGAAAGAATAGCAGCCATGGCTGAAGAAAACCCTTGGGGACGATATAGCAACACTGATCCTCTTATTAACTCACATGAGAAAGAAATAACTGCAGAGGAAATCGAGAAAGTTCAACAAGACCCTCATTTCCATAAATTTATGGAAAAGATGCTAGAACAAGACATGGAAAAGTATCTTCTACTATTAGCTGACAAAGGTGCTAAACTTCCTAAAGACTTTGATGTCAATCAACTCAAGCAAACAACCACACCTAACTCAACTAGTATAGAAAATCCAAATCAAATAGATGCTTTGACAAAACAAATCCAACAGTTACAATTATAGTTCCAGAATATCCAACAAGGGCCAACAAAGAGGTATCTATTACAAGACATTTGCCCTTATCCATTTGACTCAAGCATTAACATGATACCATTTCCAAGGTATTGTGAGTACCCAACATACAACAAATATAATGGGAGAACTGATCTGTTTGATCATGTACGGGAATTTCGAGCTATGAGCATAGAGTTCACACACGAGGACTCTTACTTACTACGATTATTTCCAAGAAGCCTAGGAAACACTTGCATGGAGTGGTTTTCTAAATTAGAACCTGGGATTCAATCCTTTGAGGAATTAATCAATAGGTTCATAACACACTTCTCATTCAACATCCAACATGGGGTAACCTTAAAAGAACTTTACAACACCAAACAAGCAAAGGGTGAAAATTTTCTTTCCTTTCTCCAACGATGGAGAAGGCTATTTGCTAAATACCCTAGATCTATTCCTGAAGAGGAGAAGATAGAGATGTTCATTGATAACTTAGTAGATGACATGAATTACAGATTGGACTTACAATGTCCATCCACATTTGAACAAGTTATCGAAAAGGGACTCAAAATCGAAGAGGCTCTAATCAAAAGAGGAACAATCAAACACTTCATTGAAGGTTCAAGCAATAACCATTCCTCTAACAGCAACAACGAAAAGCCAAGATTTTGGCAAAAGAACAAGAATACTGATACCATGATCGATACACATGCACCTAAACCAGTATTCACCTTGACACCAACTACTACAAACAAACAAAACAATGGTTTTAATGTCAAACAAAGTAGTGATCAAGGAAATAATCAAAACAGTGGAGAAACAAAAGCCCAATCATTCCAACGACCCTCCAATAAAAGAAAATTCACACCGTTAGGACAATCATTGGAATCAGTCCTCAAGGAACTTTTAAACGAAAAACTCATTCAAGTGCAAGAGGCTAGAAATTGGGACCCTCAAGTCAAACCATCATGGTGGAATGACTTACATTACTGTCACTATCATCAAAATAAAGGTCACATGACTGAAAATTGTTGGCAATTAAAACATGTGGTACAAGACCTCATAGATCAAAAGAAAGTATTTGTAGAGGGCCCTCAAACAAACAAGGATCATACAACATTCAAAAATCCTCTACCCAATTATCAAAAGGGAGAATCTTCTTCCACAAACACCAAAGGTAAAAACGTTGGTTATGTTTATGATGCAACAATCCTTTGTTTTTCTGCTGCCAAAGAGGATGAAGAGTTATGCAATCAAATCAACCAGAAAAACGACATTACACCTACCAAATTGGTACAACATATGGACAAATCCGAAAACCAAATCAATGTAGTCACACTCAAAGGGAAACAAGAGTACCAACCGGTTAATGCCACAACAAGGGCACAATCCAAAGTTATATTGAAAGGAGCATCAATATCATCCCCATCAGTGGATCCTCCAATCAATATAATCTCATCGATCAATTGCAGAAAATACCGGCACAAATATCAATCTTGGAACTTTTGAAGATTTCCCCATCACACAAAGAGGTTCTTGAACAAGCTCTCATATCAACTACAGTACCTAACAATCTGGATGTGTGTCAATTTCAATCTATGGTGGGACATCTATCTGCACCTCATTGCCTTTCATTTTCTGAACATGATGATGTATCACTCACCCACCCACATAATTCCGCCCTTCACATTGAAGTCCTTATCCATAAACATCGTGTAAAACGTGTCCTGATAGATGGAGGGGCTGGTTTAAATATTTGTACCTTAAAGCTGATTCGTGCACTAGGATACTCAGATGAAGCCATTGATACAAGAAGAAAAATCACAATCAAAGCATATGATGAAGAAGAAAGGTCCTCTAAAGGATTGATCATATTACCCATTCAAGTTGGGCCTATTGTCCAAAAAGTGGTTTGCCAAGTCTTAGATAGGGAACTGACATACAACATACTGTTGGGACGCCCTTGGATCCATGATATGCAAGCAGTACCTTCTACCTATCATCAATGCCTGAAATTTCCCATCAATGGACAGGAGGTAACAATCACAGCAGACTACAATGACACCCAAGCTTGCCATACCTTGAAGACATCTCAGGATACATTCATACCTAACAACAGAGAAGTTAGCACAACAGATAGTGAGCAACAACAGAGCTTCATTTCAAAGTGGCTTCCAAAACAACAAAAATCACAAGAGATAAGGGTGGCACAATCTAACTCTTCAAATGTTGAAGAACAATTGGCTCCACTCTCACATCAATTCACCAAGGAAGTACAAATAAGTGACAAAGGAATAAGTGAATATGGTGTTGGACACTCATTTCATCTATCACAAATGTTACCCTCCTTACAAACATATGGACAGCCATCTACAAACACCCACACTTCATAACAATCTACAACAGCATTAGATGGTAGATTTGTAAAAGTTGGGAGCTTAGATGAAGAATCAGAAGATAAGGCCATACTAAATTGGCTTTACAAGGATGAGGAAGCCCCCGCTTCCACAAGTAACATCATAGAGACAAATCAATATGGGAAAGGAAAAACTATTCTTGAGAAGATGGGATATTCAGGACAGGGACCTCTTGGGTTAAGGAAACAAGGCATAACAGAACCAATCCAGCCTCTTACACTCCAACATAAGGATAAAACTGGACTAGGATACATAGAAAAAGCAAGAGCAGAAATCACCAATAAAACTGTGGAGCGTATTCTTCAAATAAGAGATAATTCTGAAACAGATTCAAATGAGTATGAGTGGGACAACTTATCAGAGGTTTCCTATGAAGATATTCAGGTTGACATTATCAAAAAGTATACCCCCAATCACGAGGAGGGTCAAAGCTCAAGTTTTAATCCTATTGTCTTTGAAACACAAAATTTCGATGACTCAAGTGAAGATGAACGGACATCGATTGAGATAAATGATGTGGAAGAAAATACCTTTGTAGGCCTCGACATAACCACAGACAACCTGAACGACATTTCCATCTGAGCTTTCACAATCGCCGACCTCAACCCATCTAATGATTCGTTGCCTTTACTACATCCTGAACTTATCGAATGGGAACCCCAACATCCGATCAATCTCCCTATTTTTGACAATGACTCCTCCATTATTAACTACCTTTGCTGTGAGGAATCTGATCTTTGTTCTACCAATACTTCTTTTAATGATGCTTTTAGGCAGGAGGATGCCAAGCCTTCCAGTTGCAAAAATATGAAAGAAAAAAATGGATCTAATGGTGAAAACCATTCTATGGCAGTATTTGATCCTAAAATAGTAAAAACAAAGAACGCATCCGATGGAAAAAACCTCATTAAGGCACCAAAGGATGGAAGGTTTGACATCCTCCCGCAACATTACCATGAAAGATCATCAGTGTTGATAGAACCCACACAGTTTATTAATATTGGCACAACAGAGAAAGCAAGAATACTACACCTGGCCGCATCCATGACAGATACAGAAAAGCTAGATTTTATCAAATTCTTTGAAGAACGTTGCATCAATTTTGCTTGGTCATACTCTGACATGCCAGGCTTGGACACAGATCTCATTATGCATCACCTATCCTTACCAGCTGGCACTAAACCAGTAAAACAGAAGCTGAGGAAAATGCATCCACATGTTGCATTATTAGTGAAAAATGATTTGAAGAAATTACTAGATGCTGGATTCATCAGATCTATTGATTATGTAGAATGGATACCCAACATTGTACCTATTTCAAAGCCAGATAACACCATTAGAATATGTACTAATTTTCGGGATTTAAATAAGGCATGCCCGAAGGATGATTTTCCTTTGCCAAACATAGACATGATTGTAGATCTCATAGCCAGTCATCAAATGCTATCACTCATGGATGGATTTTCAGGATACAATCAAATCAAGATAGCCCCTGAAGACCAGGAGAAGACATCATTTACATGTCCATGGGGCACCTTTTGCTGGAATGTCATGCCTTTTGGGTTAAAGAATGTAGGAGCTACATACCAGCGAGCTATGACAACAATCTTCCATGATATGATGCACACCTTCATGGAAGACTATGTGGATGATATCTTAGCAAAGTCTTACACCAGGGAAGGACATCTAGAAATATTGGCCAGAATATTCGACAGGTTGGAAAAATTCAAAGTCGGATTGAATCCTAAGAAATGTGCCTTTGGAGTAACATCAGTAAAACTCCTAGGATACATAGTTTCTACAAAGGGAATTGAAGTAGATCCAGCAAAAGTCCAAGCCATTATGGAAATGCCACCTCCTAAGAATATCAGTACATTAAGATCTCTACAAGGCCGACTACAGTCCATCAGAAGATTCATCTCTCAACTGGCAGATCGGTGTCATCCATTCAACCATCTTTTGCATAAAAATGTGCCTTTTAAATGGGATGAACAGTGTGAGAGTACTTTCAATCAAATCAAGCATTATCTGATGACACCACCAATCTTGGTACCACCCAGTGAAGACAAGCCATTGTTGCTATATATCACAACAACAGATATTTCTTTAGGAGCCTTGCTAGCACAAGAGGATAAAGAAGGAAAAGAACAGGCAATATACTATATCAGCAGGACACTCAATGGACATGAAGTAAACTACACCTTCATTGAAAAATCATGCTTAGTAGTAATATTTGCAACACAAAAATTGCGACATTATATGCTCACTCACACTATCAAGCTCGTTGCAAAAATTGATCCTCTCAAGTATTTACTGAGCAAAGCAGCTTTAACAGGAAGGTTGGCAAAGTGGGTCATGCTCCTCAGTGAGTTTGATATTCAATATGTTGAAAGGCGAGCTATCAAAGGAAAAATCATCGCCGATCAATTAGCAGAAGCTCCATTATCAGACAATCATCCTATGACCATGGAATTTCCCAATGCAGATATTCTCAGTGTTACAACACAACCATGGCAACTCTACTTCGATGGATCCTACACACAACATGGATCAGGGGCAGGAATTCTATTTGTCACACCTCTTGGGCACACAATCCCACGATCATACAGGCTTACCTTCCGTTGCACTAACAATGTGGCAGAATATGAAGCTTTGATCCTTGGAATTAAAGTGGCTATTGAATGGAAAATCACAGAACTACAGGTGTATGGAGACTCCCAGTTAATCATCTACCAAGTCAACAATGATTACCAAACTAAGGATGACACACTGATTTTGTACAAGAGGCTGGTGGATGACCTAAGAAAATACTTCATAGAAATCAAATTTGAGCAGATACCAAGATCAGAGAACAAAGCAGCAGATGCCATGGCCACAATAGCATCTCTTCTACAAATGCCTGAAATGCAAGATCGTTATCGATTTATTGTAGAACAAGTATCAAATCCTACATACGCAAATCCCAAATCCCAAACCATTAGCCTTTTGGATAGTGCCCAATCTTCCATTTATGGAGATATTTATGCTTATCTAAAAGATAATATCTTACCACCAGATCTTTCTCGCAACCAAAAGCGCAACTTCATACGCCAATCCGCCAAACATACCATTATTGACGACACCCTTTACCGTCGAGGCCTAGATGGTACTCTTTTACGTTGTTTAGAACATGACGAATCCACTTCCGCTTTACACGAGGTCCATGAAGGAATTTGTGGAACACATTCAAGTGGATTATCTTTAGCCAAGAAACTCCTTCGTTTGGGGTATTACTAGCCACACATGGAACAAGAATCTTATCAGTTTGTCAAAAGATGTTCAAAATGCCAGATCCATGGCAATCTTATACATGCACCAGCACAGGAGCTGCATCCATTTACAACTACATGGCCTTTTTGTCAGTGGGGATTAGACTTGGTAGGGAAAATTCACCCATCTTCATCGAATGGACACAAGTTCATTATCACAACAACCGAATATTTTACAAAATGGGTGGAGGCAGTTCCTTTAACCACAATCACTGGAAAGCAAATATCATCTTTCATTCTTAATTATCTCATTTGTAGATATGGGATACCCCAGTCAATCATCACAGATAATGGCAGGCCTTTCAAAAACTAAGACGTCCAAGAGCTATGTGAAAAGTTCCACATTCAACATCGCTTTTCAACCCCGTATTACCCTCAAGGTAATGGGCAGACAGAAGCTTCAAACAAAACAATCCTAAAGATTCTCAAGAAGACTGTAAATGAAGTGGGACGTGATTGGCACGTTCAGCTAAATCCTGCTCTTTGGGCTTACAGGACTAGTATCAGAACACCAACAGGAGCTACACCATATGCTCTTGTCTATGGATCAGAAGCAATACTACCTATTGAGGTAGAAATTCCATCCCTTCGAGTCTCACTAAAGGGACTCATTTCAGATGAAGATTATAGGGTCTCTAGACTTCAGGAATTAGAGCTACTTGATGAACGTCGACAACAAGCTGTCAATCATTTGACAGCCTATCAACAAAGGATGTCTAGGAACTATAATCATAGGGTTAAGCCTAGAGTCTTCCAGATCGGAGACTTGGTCCTACGGGAAAACCCTAGAAATCAAGCAAACAGAGAAAAGAAGGAAAGTTTGAACCTAACTGGATAGGACCTTATGTCATCATATCAGTCTATGGATCAGGAGCATACCGACTGTCTACACCAGAAGGAGACATGTTGGAGGAGCCCATGAACAGCATTCATCTCAGGCGATTCTACACTTGAGGATATCTAGTGCACGGTCAATAAAGTTGTCTTGATGAAAACCTGGCAAACAGGCATCATGATCACAGAAAAGGGAAAAATACAAAAAAATAAAAAATAAAAAATAAAAAATACAAAAATAAAAATACAAAATACAAAGGAAAATGAAAGAGGACACAGTAAAAACAAGTGATGAAACCCTGGCAAACAGGCGTTACATGTGATTTTCACCAAACTCCTCTATCTATTGGGTACAGTGTTGTTATGATTGTTTCCTTTCATATCATTTCCGTCTATCAGTTGAGATTATCACTATCCATATCATAGTAGGGATACCATGTTTTACCCTAGCTTGGGGGCAACATCCTAGTGTTAATCTAGTACAAGTAGACTTTCAACTTGCATGGAAGGATAGTCAAACATGACAACATCAGGTGGCAATCCATCAAAATCCAAAAACATCACAAAATCCAAAATCCAAAAACATCACAAAATCCATCAAAATCCAAAAACATCACAAAATCCAAAATCCAAAAACATCACAAAATCCAAAATCCAAAAACATCACAAAATTCAAAATCCAAAAACATCACAAAATCCAAAATCCAAAAACATCACAAAATCCAAAATCTAAAAACATCACAAAATCCAAAATCCAAAAACATCAAAAAATCAAATAAGTCTACATCAGTCAAAAGTGGAGTCTGTGTCAGTCGAACTACGTGGTCTCTTCGTGTATAACGTAGGCAAGACTAATCTTTGATCAATCCCCGAGACCCCTAGGATAGGTCTTTTAGGTCACCTCATTTGATCAAACGTTTGGAAATGTCATGCACACATCAGCACACACATCTCAACACTGATGATCTAATCTGAATAATGATTTGAAAATACATTAAGTAGAATTTGAATTGTTGTGCTTTTCATTTTATCATTTGATTATCATTTCTTTGGAACTACTCAATGATGTATTGAACTAGAGAAGTAAGGAAGAAGAATGATACCCTTTCTTTGTTTGCTGTTTGTGAGTTAGTCATTATTATTTTGTGAATTGTCGCGGGAAGTGCTCTACCAAGTATCATGGATGACATTCCGATTCACTTAAGAAAATGATTAATTCTTGTTTGTTTACGCAAGAAATGCTCAGGTCATCATTGGTCTATCTTATACCATGATGCTTGTGTTCGCTTGCAATATCAAAAATCATGAAAGAAATACTCAGGTCATCATTGGTCTATCTCATATCATTGATGCTTGTATTCACTTTCAACATTTTAAAATAAAGTTCAGTGATGATACAAAGCAGAATAAAATGATTATTGAAATGACACTTAGATTTGCATTGATAAAATAGGCATTTGCATGGTTAACATAGATTACATTCATAATAATACATCTGCAGAGTACTAATAGCACAAGTTACAATGATTCATTCACAAATGATGTTATCTTTTCTTATTTAAGACTGAGTATACTTGACACATGCAATTTTCATAATCAACATGCATATTGGATCATCTCTTCATCTCATCATAAATTCACAATAAAAAAATCTCATTTCGTGATATCATATACACGTTATGTTACACCATTCATTTTTACGTTTACATCATCACATTATAGCATTCCATCTCATCTATCATTACATATTCATACATCATTACATTTCATTTACATTTCCATTCATCATCCATTTACATTTCATTTACATTTATCATTCATCATTACATTTTTACATACCATTTACAATTCATTACATCATTTCATTTATCACTTATCACATATTCATTTATCACTATCATTACATTTCCATACATCATTACATTAACATCACGTTTTATCTATCATACATTACATCTCATTAAGAAAAGAAATACATCATCAGTATCATTTCACATCATCATTACTGCATCCATCACATCAATACATCATAAAATCAATGCATCCATCACATCAATACATCATAAAATCAATGCATCCATCACATAAAACACATAAAATCATGTCATAGATCAATCAAACCGCTGCACATATATATCTCATCAAGTGTAAAGTATACAATGAAGTCTGAAAAGAATGAACATAACATCATGTCAAAAATGGTTGTATCAATCTCTTAATGGGTACACATATAATCTCAAGTAGTACTCCCACCAGAAGGAGCAGGTCTAGCACCAGTATCGGTACCACCACTAGACGTCCCAGGATCTCTCGGAAGAGGCTATGTCACACCTCTGCTCACTGTCCTCGATCGAGTCCTCTCTGAGCGCGACTGAGCATAGCTGACTCTCTGCTTTGGGGGGCAAAACTCATGGTAGCGGCTTCGGTAGAACTCAATCTCAGCACCTACCCGCATGGCCTCTCGCATATAATCCACTACAGAAGTCCCATCTGCCACTCTCTGTAACCTCTCTACAGTCGCCTGTGTTGTCTCAGCTGTCCGTCTAATGGTATCCAGCTCTGAAGTCAAGGCTGCGATCTATGCCTGGGCTATGGACAACTGTGCTCATAATCCTGTCACCGGAGCCTGTGCGGTCGCTGCTGCCTGTAAAGCCCCATCTCTCTCACTAATCAGAGATGTGATATGGGTCTGAGCAGTAGCTAGCTGTGCCTGCGTCTGAGCCTGAGTCTGAGCTAATAAACCCTGCACCTGTGCTAACTTTCCCTGCAATGTCTGCACCGCACCTGTAAATCCGCAATCTCTGAGGGATCTGCCGATGAGGAAGTGACTGCCGCCTCTTACGAGGCGACTGAGGATGGCTCTGACGTACCTACTACACTCGGTCTCCCACCATCTCCACCATCATCAACACTGCTATCATCACTGCTATCAGAGCTCTCATCACTATCGGTCTCCGAGCTGCTCTCCACATCCACATCAACATCCTCCTCTCTACCCCGTCTCTGACCAACCTGAACACCCCCTGCTGGTGCTACTGCTGGTGCTGCCACTGGTATAGGTGTTGGCTCATCTGGAATAGTGATCTGTGGAGGAGGGTGTAGAGCCAGATACTCTCCATACTCAGGAGTAATAGGCGCCTCGACAATATCCCGCCGAACATCCCATGCTGATGGCTGTAAAGCACGGTAACCCTCAACAAGTGCCCCGTAAGGCAAGCTGGGACCCCAATCAGGAACATCAATCCGTCGCCGTCCATAATGAGCTACACCCAATGGCATGCACTGCACAATACCATACTGTCTTTACACACGACGAAACAGGAACCGCTCCAAAACCCTGGGGCTCTTCCCGATCAAATACATAGAATCGGACAAGAACCCCAACTCAATATCATCGTCATCCCAGGCATCACAGTCTAGGTATGGACGCCAGGTCACTGCCTCTATATCATCAACGATCCGTCTCCAATACTCAAGCTTACCCATCATATGCTGGGTAGGCCTGCCTCTATATCGAAATACATATGGCCTCGTCGCTGGTCTGGCCAACACTGGTACGGGACATGTAACAACAATATGCTCCCAGGCCCATACCTGGAGAAGGGTAGCCCCTGCAGATAAACTACTGCCGCCGAGATATACTATCCAATGCAAATCATGATATAACTGGGCAAGCATGCACATGCCCCATGCATCTCTCGTCCTATGGACCACCAGGCCCTCTAGTACATGACCCCATCCAAGTGATAGACCCTTTGACCTCTTATCAGGACAAAAGAATCCACCAATGAAACCTGTCAAAACTGAAGGAAGAGGAGTATATGACTCATATATATCTATCCATGGGATCCACTCTCCTGCAATGTGGGGATCCTGAAAGGCTCTCTACATGGCCTCTACACCGCCAACCTCCTCTGAATCATGAACCACAATCTCACCAACAAAGGGAATACGAAGAATACACCATACATCCTCTGGCGTCACGGTCATCTCGCCAGTAGGTAAGTGAAAGGTGTTGTGGTCACTATGCCACCGCTCTACCAAAGCTGTCAATAGACCCCTATTGAGTCTAATATGGGGCATGTCAAGTAAAGTCGCCAAACCACAAGCAGCAATATGTTGTCTCTCATCAGGTGACAGTCTCGGTATCATATCAAATGGCCACGGGAACTGCTCTCGCACCTGGATGACATCTAACTGCTCCTATACTCATACAAAACAAAACATTTTAATCAGAATATCATAAGATCATCAAATTTTCTAAACATTGTGCTTTTACCTATCAACCTATCAAATCATCAGGGAATCCTCATCTATCAATTGGGTTCACTCATTCAGAATGCATAATTATTCCTCGCCTATCATGAGGGTAATTATTATCAATCAATAGATCTCGCTCATCATGACATCAATTCCCACATATTTCAATGACGCGCTGCACAACTGACCCTGCGCGCTAAAACTTTTGACGCGCTACAGAACTTACTGGACGCGCTACGCTATTGACCGGACGTGCTAAAACTATGACGCGCTACAAAAAATCACGGGCGCGCTACACCGCATTCACCGCGCGCTAAAACTCTAAAAACATGCAAAAAACATCAAAAATAAAGGCACAAATTACGAGGACAAGTTGAGGTACATACTAGAGGTCCATAGTCGGTTGGACGCTGATGACGGTGCACACGCTCGAGTCGGTGGGTGTGGTATGGGATCGACATCCTAGCTCTGAACACTCTAAAATGTCTCTATCACAAAGATTGTAAAAGTCAAATGCACAAATGACTTTTGAAAATGACCTTTGGAGCATTTATAGGCTATTCTTGAGGGATTTTATGAGATTTATTTATTTTTATCAAATCACAAGGGCATTTACGAACAATCTTGTTGGGAGATAAATTGTTTCTTCATCAATTCATCATCAAATCATCATAAAATTTCACAATTCTTGAAAAATCATAAAAATCCAAAATTCATCAACTTATCTCCCGAAGGGGCATACATCACTATCATTTCAGAATTCATCATCTGGGGCAAGTCTGGGGCATGCTTTCAAACCTTTCGTCAATACTGGCAGCTGAAGCAAAATCATTCTTTGAAGCACTGCATAAACACATCACTTCAAAGAGGGGCAAAATGTAGACACCTAAAAATGGTCTGGAGAATCTAATTAATTGAGTACGACTTATTTGATTAATTAATCTTAAATTCTTCTACTTAGTAAATAAATAGAAATATTTATTTATATTAAGTTCATTTATAATTCTTCTATTTTTCTCTCCTAATTAAATAAACAAAATTAAAAACTTTGTTTTATTTAATTATTATCATTTTTATCACATTATTTCTCTCTTAATTAAATAAACAAAATTAAAAACTTTGTTTTATTTAATTGTTATCATTATTTCTTCTATCTTAAAATTAATACACAATTTAAATAAATTGTGTTATTTAAAATCACATTTCTTCTTAATTAAATAAAGATTGCTAAAAATCTTTTATTTAATTATCATTCTCCTTTTAATTTAATAAAACAAACCCTATAGTTTGATTTATTAAATTATTTATTCCTCCTTTTGCTAAATTTAAATAAATTAAAAATATTTAAATTTATGCATAAAATTTGCACTATTCACTCACCAATAAATATTTATTTCTCACCAATCAAATTAATGGCACTGCCATTCACGGGAAAGCTTCAGGAAAAATTTGCAGGAAGTTCTCTCAACAACCTTCCACCCACCTTCCCTCTTATCTTGCCTGGTGTTTTCATGGGGAGAAACCATTCTCCATGATCAGCTCCTTCTTCTCATCCCATGCCTTTGGATTCTCCAGAGGAAATCACAGCCCCTCATCCCGGTTTCCTGTGCAATTGTGCTGCCGTGAAAGCTATAAATACAGCTCTTGGGCTACAAGAAAAGGATCCCAACTAATGCAATCTTACTCTGCAGGTTTCCAAAGTGCTCAAGCATCCAAACTATCCAGCATTGAAGCAACCATCCAGCATCCATCAAGCATCAGCATTTGCAGTCATGGCTGCCATTAGAATAGAGCTTGCACATTTAGATCATAATAGAATAGCATAATCTCATTTCTCATTCTCTAAGTGTCACTTTAATAATTTAATTAGCTTACAAATCTGAGAGCCAAGTAAATTAGAGAAGTCTTTAGAGTTAGAGAGCAATATGATAAATTTATGTAGATTTTGTAGTTTAAATTAGTTTAAATTTCTTAATTTTAGATGCAATTATCTTATTTAGAAGCGTAGATGCATAGTTTAATTTGTTTTTCCCCTTCTACAACTTACAAATAGTAATAATAATATAATAATATAATAATAATAATAATAAATTTAATAAGTAGCATATTATGTATATACATACATACATATAGATGTCAATTTCTAGGTCCATATCTACACTATGTAAAAAAATTCAAATCGATATAGATAAGTATTAATGCACAAATGTTTAAATAATTTAATATTATCAATAACGTGCACATTTTAACAAATTTTGAGAGGAATAATGAATTTTGTTGAATAACCAAACTTTCTTTAGAAGACGATTGTAATAAAATCAAATCGATTTGAAAACTTTTAATGTTTTGTAGATCAAAGATAATGTATTGATTATTGATATAAATATTATGTCATTATAAACATCTTTACTCTCCAAATAGTTTTTACCCATATAAATCTAATTAAATTTAACAAAATAATATTTCCCCTTTTTCTCTAACATCTTTCCCGACATAACCCACTGAAATTTATTTGGAAACTACCAAAAACAACTAAACCAGAAAAAAACAGCTATAAAAATTTATGAGAAGCGGGGAGTTCCAAAAAGATAATGTGCTGGGCTATATTTGGGGTTTGAATCCGCTTTTACATGAACTCAGTCGTCGCGTAGCGTTCGAAAGTTCCGCAAAGCAATCCTCCAATTAATAAATAAATAAGTAATAAATTCGTATTTTGCAAGCTCACGGCCACGCTGTCCGCAACACGACAAAACATATATAAATACCCGATTCCGCCAAAAAAATCCATGATTATGCCGGCCCTGCAATCTTAGCCCTCCACGTGTCTTTTCCAAGTAACCCAACCCGTCGATGTTGTCGGTCATTTAAGCCCCGCGAAAAGTACGCCGTAGTCGTTAATTTACCATGCTAAATTCACGCAATATATATCAACGTATCCGGTTTTCAGATATCCTAAATCTAAATAACGCCTAATCCTTTTTAACTGCAGTGGAATGTTTTGTAACTGTAGTTAGAGGGAGTTGACTTCTCATCCCCAGCTGGATATGGTGCTCTGCCTGTTTTAAGGTGGATTTGGAGTTACATTTTGTAATGCAGGTTGTGGAGTGTTGAATTTTAATTAATTTGATTGTGGGTGGGGGAGTATTCGGCTGTAGACGTTTTTTTTTAATATAAAAAAATCGGTTTGTTACATGAGGAATTGGATTGAGTAGAGAGAGTATCTATGGTGGATGTGGATGATGATGAAAAAGTAGAGACTTTTAGAGGATTTTAAGGACTTGGGCAATTCATGCACTGGAATTTGTCACTACCCACATGCAGATGTAGATCACCATTTTCCACGAGTTTAACTCAATTCTTTTCTCCCCCGGAATTCGCCTTTAAATTCATTTTTCTGTGTGCTGTGGAACAGTGAGTTTTGTTGGGCAGAGTGTCTGAGAGGGACGAGAAGATAACTCATAACATGAATCATAATACAGTAGGCATACATGGAGTCCGAGATGATGAGATGAACGTACCATAATTGGCCTTTAGTTTCATCTCCACACCGGTGGATCAGTGCTTTTGGGGAAAGAGAGCATAAATTATAATATAGTAGTTAATTATGGTGGCCAAGATGATCAGGTGGAGACCTTGGTCTCTTATGGTTACCAAGAAGTATCAGCTTAATTTACTTCTGCATAGCCTGGAAGCTGTTGGTGTTGGTGAAGATGAGAATGGTGGGTTTAAGGAGTGTTCCAAATTGATGGCCCTTATTAAATGGAAAGGTCCAAGGAGGAAACTGGGGTCTAGGTTTAGAAGTATACAGAAGAACTGCACCAGTTTTCATGGTATTGGAGATGATGGAATTGTGGAGTGGAATGAGAGTTTTGGCCATGTTTGTGTGCTTACTCTGCTCAAGGACAATGCCTTTGATAGGTGGGATGTTCGAATTCAGATCATCAGTGTAAGTTTCATTTTAACAAGTTTTGAAGATCATCAATTCTTTTTGTTCGGTGCACGCCTGGCTACAGATCTAGCTTTTTTTCGTTTTTCTTTTGAGTGGAATGTGATAATGTTCATGCATGTATATCTTCAAAAGAAGAAATCAATTGTCGTGTTTAGGCATCAGTATCTGTTTTGATTGGGCATTGGTGTTGATTATGTGGACCAAATTTCAATATTAATATGGATGATTCGGTATGCATGTGACTCATAAGGATAAGATTAAACAACTTTTCATGGCATGGCCCCTCTTGATTTAACTAATCTTGTTAAAAAACTGAGGCAAATGTTATTCTGGACCAAAATTCACAGGAGATTTTAGAGGAGTCAAAACCCAGACAATCTATTGTTGGAACAGCTTTGTTGAACCTTGGGGATTTTGCTTCACCACTGAAAAGCACAAAACAGACCACCAAGATTCCCGTATCCTGTTGCATTGGAGGTGTGACAAAAGAAGCAGCGCTTGTGGTGAGTTTGTTTGTTGTATGTTTCTGATTATTTGTTAGAAATCTTTATAATTAATATCTACTCTGATTTCCAAGTTTATTTGTATATTTGCATAATTTATTTTCATTAATGATATCTTAGAGAATATTGGAGATGGAGCCACCATACGGATTCTAGTGCATCTGAAATTTGTATCCTCATCAGGCTTTCTATTTCATTTTCTGTTATATGCAGGTCACTCTGGATTTTGAGGAACTTCAAATAACGCAGATAGCATTTGACCCTGTTCAACGGCTTTTGATTCCTTTGTCATGCATAAAAGGGCCTTTTATCACAGAAACTAATTTTATCGAAGCACCTACAAAGAGATCAGAGAAGGATTCTTCAGACGAAGATGGCAGTAATTTTTCCAAACTATCACCACTGAGTAGTGAAGAATGCGAATCTCCTGAATTATACGACTCAGATTCAATTGATGATTGTGAAGATGCTGCGGTTGAGGAAGGGAGCATTTCAACCTTCTATGGGACCTTTAGTTATGATACTCTTGCTGCAGTCAATCTTTTGGCTGCAGCTGTGTGTCTAGATAACAAGGAAGATTGCCTTGGGGAGAATGAACTCGTTCTCCCTAAACTCATTGTTGAAGCATCTTCCTCAGATTCAGATCCAGCTACTCCACCAGTTTTGAAACGCGGCCTTCTTTCTTGGAAAACTGGGAAGTTTGGTTTTAAATCACCAAGAGCAAAAGGAGAACCACTGCTGAATAAAGCATACAAAGAGGAGGGTGGTGATGATATTGATTTTTTTCGTAGACAGGAAAGTCCTCCCTATGGCGCTATATATCAGGTTTGAAATCTCTTTCCTAATTACCAGTCTCGAAGGTACAAAGAAGGAAATGATAAGTTCATGATTTATAGGAGAGTGTATTGTGCTTAAAGGTTCTTTTGTTGGATGGCCTAGAGCACTGTGTTTTCATGCCGAACAGTAAGAGATCCTATTTTCTAATTGGTTCTCACGTTTTGGCTTTTCATGATCATGCAGCCTCACAAACATTGAATGCAATCTCTCTTGCTTCAGAATCCCATATTTTCCAATTCTTTTAGATCTTTAGTAGGGACAATTGAGATCGAACATTTAAACATCAACTAATTCTCATTTTGGTTTCTTATTGCAGGATAGTGAAAATGGAGCAAAATCAAACGTTTCTGCCTTTGGAGATGACCAATTTACGATAGGCAGTTGGGAATGGAAAGAGCTGGTTAGTAGAGATGGACTAATGAAGCTGTCCACACAGGTATTTTTTGGCTCGATTGATCAGCGTAATGAACGAGCAGCAGGGGAGAGTGCTTGCACTGCTTTGGTAGCTGTCCTTGCTCATTGGTTGCATAGGAACCCAAATTCTATGCCAGTCAAATCGCAATTTGACATGTTGATTAGAGAAGGATCACAGGAGTGGAGGAAGCTTTGTGATGTGGAGGATTACAAGGAGAGGTTTCCTGACAGGCATTTTGATTTGGACACTATATTGCAAGCTAAGGTACGCGCCCTTTCTGTTATTCCAGGAAAGTCCTTTGTTGGCTTCTTCAGGCCTGAAGGTCTCCAAGGTTCTTTTGACTTCCTGCAAGGGTGTATGTCCTTTGATGATATTTGGGATGAAATTACCAATGCTAGTAATGTGAAAGCTCAAGAGGAGAAGCAGCATATTTACATAGTCAGTTGGAATGATCACTTTTTTGTTCTCAAAGTAGAAAGGGATTCTTTCTACATAATTGATACACTTGGGGAAAGATTGTTTGAAGGTTGTAACCAAGCCTATATTTTAAAATTTGATAAGGAGACAACAATTCATCAGTTGCCAGCAAAAGACCAACAGAAAGGAGAACAAAGTAGCACAGTTTCAATATCTACTACTGCAAGAGACTCAAAAAGTACAGTGTTGAAAGATTCGAAATCAATAGCAGTATCAGAAGAGAATGGGAAATCCGCAACTGCAAAGAATTTGAAACCTTCAATGGCAAAAGACTCAAAAGCTATTGCTCCAAAAGATTTAAAATCTATGTCAATCGTGGAATTGAAATCTGTCACAAAAGAGGACCAGACATCTTTAACAGCAAAGGACTTGAAAACTTCAAAGGTAGAAGGTTCAAAATCTCCATCACCAGGCAGTAAAAATCAACAGCATCAAGACAACTCAATAACTCAAGTTAGAGACACAAGGGAACTTGAGGTATTGAGCAATATAGAGAATGAGAATAAGCTGATTTGTAAAGGCAAAGAATCTTGCAAAGCATTTATCAATGGGTTTTTGGCAGCTTTACCACTCAGACAACTACAGGTAGATTTAGAAAAGGGTTTGATGGGAAAGATCCCATTGCATCAGCGCCTGCAAATTGAGTTTCATTTTACAGAGGAGTAACAACTTTCAACTTTTGACATGGATTCCCACTATATACATACCAATGATGGTACATTCATAGAAGGATGTTTGGCATTTTGATTTGATATTTTAGTTAACCTTGACAAAATATTATATATATGCATGTTAGATTTTGTACTATTTTACATGTCTCAAAATTTTGGGATTACAAAGAACAATCATCTTTTTAGCAGTTGCATCTGAAAAGAAAGCAGGGAAGCAACTTGTGTAGTTTCTGGATTTAACTTACCATGACCATTACAAGGTTTTATGTTAACAAGCAAATATCAGGTTCAGCATATGGTGAAGAAGGGGATGTTTGTTCTTTTATAAATTACTTTCTTCCTACTTCCAGGCAGTGCAAATTGGACATTGGTTTTGAAGTCAACGACAGTTTTGTAAAATATTTGTACTTCGAAACCTGTCCTGCCCATCACAAACAAGATGATCGCTCCATTTGTAAGGGAAAGTTCTCCTGTACAGAGTTTACATTCAAAAATAATATGCTGACATGTTCTCAGAAATTGAGATTTGAACAGCCACCCATGACAATGTTTGTTAAGCCAAGCCAACAATGCTGGTATAGCCAAGGCATTTGAGTGATGACTGTAATAGCAAGACACAACTTTTTTGTATGGAATAGTGTTCGGTTTAGACTTTAGAGTTTCTGTGAAAGGGTTTTTTCCCCCTGTAATTTAATGCATATATACATTTTATATTTGAAAGTAATATCAAACAATTTCAAATAATGAATCAATGAAAGTAATATCACTACCTCCTCTCCAAAGGATTTCTTTTTCTTCATATTCTACTTGGCACACGGAACTAAACCCAGGTCATAGAGTCCATAACCTATTTCAAGCAGGTTATCCGTTTTGCTCTTCTTCATTTACAGCGTGAATAGCCATAAAGTTTTATTGCTCGCAGACTATGCTTTTCTTTCCTCTGTTTTCCGTCGGACAGAAATAACTTTTTAATGTTCTGGAAACAATTAAAATTATTGATAAGCTGCCAACCCCCCCCCATCAAACTTTTCCCCTTCCTCTTAGCAATTGCCACATCTGAAAATTGAAACCCTTGTTGCAAACCCATTGTTTTCTATTCCAGATGAACAGGCAACGAATATATGAATCATAAGGAAGTCATCTTTTACTTTGACTGCTTAGGCAAAATCCTGTAAATTGTATTAGAAGAGCTTCCAGGCAAACTGGCCTTTGTCCAGCTTGTGAAGCAGTACTGGGGATCCAATCTATTGCGTTACTTTTTTAACTTATTTCCATTAGCAAAGCAGGAATTTCCAATAACAACATAAAGAAGAACCTATAAAAAGCCAGGATATCTGAGAAAAGATTTATAGCAGACCTACAAATGCTTTCATAGCTCAAATAGTAGCTTCATAATCTCAGTCTTAGCCATGGATATGTGAACCATTACAAGACCAGCCTTCCCCAATTACAGCTGTTCTTAAAGCAGATGGCATTTTGGCTGGACCAATTCTCCAAAAAGAGTATTTGTATCATGATCACATTGTTTGTCGTTTTCAACTGAAAACTTTTGCATGTCACCAGCCATGTTTAACACAGTTTAAGCTAGATCTATAAAGATATGTTATTTTTAACATTTGATGAATAATCACTTCTCCTTCAAGGGGCATTGTTCAAATTTTCAAAAAACAACGAAAGAATGCATTGTAATGAGCCAGTCCAGCAGAGTAAGACAGCAATCAATTAATGTGCATGCAGCCTTTCTTTTACTTTACCCATGACGCCTAAACATGCAACCAAGGTATGGTTTCGGAAGAGGCTTCTGTTTATTTTTACAAATCCTGGTGAATTCCCCCTTGATATGCATGGAATCTTTATCAAGTCATTTTTAAACTCCACATCATGGTGTGGGATATTTGACATTTAAAAAATGATAATATAAAGGCTATTTATAAATATTTGGGGTATAGAAATGCTATGACAAATCTACACTTATGGTGACATTATTTTTGTGTCTATACATGTTTGTTAGAAGATTAATCTTTACTTGGTAAAGGTTATTCTTTAATTGTAATTATATATTAACTTGTAGGAATATTCCAAAGGAATCCCTACAAGTCTTTTGTCCTTTTTGTCATCTCACACATGTGTGAGAATGGCTTATTTTTAATTCCTTTATTAAGGAATATTTGTAACCACCTCCTTAAGAGGTGACACTTTGCACACACATAGATGAATGGTGGCATTCATTGAGTTGGGAGTTACATTATAATCCTCCTTCTCACCTCTACTTATTGAGGTGCCTCTCCTCTCATTCTTTAAGACTCATGCAAGCAAGCTAAGGCTGAAGCTCTCTCTCTTTGTATTATTCTTTAGGCATTTTGCCTCCATTCATAATATTGGGGTTTTTTCTTGTTTTTTCCCCTTAACAAATTCCTTGTGTCTCTCTTGCTTTGGTGGTGCTTGGTTTGGCTACTTTCAATTTATTTGGTAATCTCTTTCCTTCAAACAATTGCTCTTTATTAGTACTTTCCATTGCTCTTTTTTATTTCCTTTCATGGTATCAGAGCTTGGTATTACTAATATTTTGTGAGCTACATTGTTGAAGGTTTACCAGATTTTTCAACACACCATTGGAGGCACTCAAAGAGAAAAAGAGAAGAGCCAAAAGTCTAATCTTGTTTTTTGTTTGATATATTTTTCTAACCATTGTGCAGGATTTCTTATCTAAATATTTCTAAGTTTTTCAAATTTCAAATTTGTGCAATATATTTTGCATGCATGATTTATTTATTTATTTTTTTGCAGAAAAATTTAAAAATCCATTTTTTGCATATTAAAATTTTTGTAAAAAATCAATTTTTTTAGGGGCTGTAACTCTAGTTCAGAAATTCCTTTTAGAAAAAAGCTAATCTATTTTTTTTGCAAATCTGTATATTAGATCTGTAAAAAAAAATCCATTATAATTTGCATGCATGTTTATTTTTTGCAGATTTTTAGAAACCCTCAAATAAAGGATTATAGTTCAGTCTTTTTTAAAAAAAAATTATTTCTGTATGTCATAATTTGCATGTTCAAATTTCTGTAAAAAAAAATCAATTTCTGTAAATAATTTTTTTTTTTTACGGATCTAACCCTAGTTCCAATTTTATTTTATTTTTTTAAAAAAGACTAATCTGCTTTTTGCAAATCTCTAAAAAAAAAAAAATCTCTATATTCTACATATTTGCATCTTTGCATGTTCGAATTTCTGTAAAAAAATCAATTTTTTTTTAAGCTCTAACCCTAGTTTAGAAATCTTTTCAAATAAATCAAATAAATCTTTCTTTTTCAAACTTGACACGTTCTTACAGAAGTTTTTTTTTAAATAATAAATAAATATCTAAAACCCAAATTTTTATTCATACAGTAAATAATAAATTCAAATAAAAAAACTTTTGCAGCCCTTGCCCCTCTGTTGCTCGAACCATGGCTTTTTGTTGTAATCTTGGCCCTTGAAAAAGCTGCTAAATATCCCCTCTGGCCTGCTGCTTCGAAAAAGCTGCTAAATATCCCCTCTGGCCTGCTGCTTCGTCTCTCAAAACCCTTGCTGTTGCTTCTCCTCACACTTCACCTCTTACTTGCCTCTTTTCTATTTCCTTTCAAAAAAGCAGAGGGAAAAGAGGTAAAATCTCTTTTGTTTTAAAAAAAGATTTCATTTTAAATGAAAAATCTTTCCCTCCCACGTAGGAGGTAAAAGTTTCTTTTTATGAAAAATGTGTTTTTCCTCTTTTTAAAGAATCTTCCTATTTTTAAGGTTTTAAAAAAAGTTTAATCTTTTAAATCTTTCATTTCATATTTATTAGTTTATAACTTTAAAACTTTAATGTAGTTTTATTTATTAGTTTTAAATTAATATTATATAACTTTAGTAATTTTTCATAATTTATATTCTTAATTTAATTTTATATTTAAATCAATTAATTTTTTTAAAAAATCTAATTTATATTGATATTATTTAATTATATATCTTTTTAGATTGATTATTTTACAAATATAAGATATTTACTTTTTCTCTAACTAAAAGGAGATTGTTTTTAATCAAAAGTGGTATTTTTTTTTAAGCAAATATTTACAATACTTATTATTTTTCTCAAAAAGTTGTGATTTTTTATTTTTGGCAATCATGTCAACTTTAATTCCTGAAATTAAATTAAATTCTTCTAACTATCATTCTTGGAAAACTCATATATGCTTTATTTTTCGGTTTAAACATCTTTTAGATGTAGCTACAGATCTTAAATCTAAACCAGGTTCATCTGCATCCAAAGATGAAATCGAAAAATGGAATCTCAAAAATGAAGAAGCCCTTGGCCTCATAGGTATCTCCATGTCCCCTGAACTTTATGTTCACATTGGGACATGTACAACTGCCTATGAAGCATGGGACAAACTCAAAACAATTTATGATAGTACAAATGAATCAAGAAAAATTCAAATTCAAGATCAACTTGAAGATTTGAGGTATTCTGATTTTAAATCTATGGATGAATTTTTATTGAAATTTGATGCTTTAAATAGTCAATTGGATGGTTTAGGAGTTAAATTAGATAATCTTAGATTAATTCATCTTATTCTTAAAAAGTGTCTTCCTAGACAATTTCAGCAATTCATTACTAATATTCATGCTCAATTAGCTATTCCTTCTTTAGCTACTCAATTAACTTATGATATTTTTCGTGATTTATTAAGACAAGAAGAGGCTAAGTTAATTCAGTTTGGTACTCTTAAGTCTAATGAACATGCTTTCTTATCTAATCATAAGCAAAATTTTAAACCTCATTATAATAATGGCAATGATCCTAGAGAGTTTAACTCTTCTAAGAGACCACATTGCACTTATTGCAATAAGGATGGTCATTGGCAAAATACTTGTTTTAAAAAGAAAAATGAGAAAAAACATATGAATCAAAATAATCAACAGTTTCATAACAATGGTAATCAATCTAGACGTGCTTTTACATGTAGTTTTAATGTTTCTAAACCTTTTGAATGGGTTAATGATTCAAGTGCATCTCAACATGTTACTTCACATAAATAGTTTATTTTTTAAATAACTTCACAAGTATTTTATTATTGGACTTGATCAACCCAATAATAGTGTACTTCTTTTTACTCAATTATATTTGGAATATGAAAAGGGGATATTCATGTAGTCATGAATGCATGAATATCATCTTAAATGACTTATTTATACTTAATAATTATTCTCTTCATAACATGCATTTCCCATTATTCCATCACAATTTTTTTAAATATTATTATTATTATTATTTATAACTTAAGGTGGGTTGATTTGTGGCTTGAGAAATTATCATTCTCTCTACCTAAGTTTTGATCTATTACAATATTTAAAACAAACCTAGTGTTTCCTTCTCAACTACAATTATGTTGTTTTGATAAAGGGAATTTGATATTTTATTGTGTCTCATTAATATGATATTATGCCTTATTGGTAAATTTGGCTTTTTGATGGATTTATTTCATCTATATTTTTGCCAATTAAAAGCTCATTGGAGTATTTTCCTTCTTGATGGATTTATTCCATCTATATATGTTTTGCAAATTAATCACTTTATCAAGTCTCAATGGAGCCTTTATATATTTATTTTATGTGCTAGACGCATTTGCAGTATTGTTGCATAGGGAGCCCTATCTATAATGAATCTTATATTTTATCAAGTCTCATTGGAGTTTTGGGACCCATGGAAAATATTTCCATCCACTTTGATGGTATGCACTTACTTATTTATGATGAACTTAGATCTATTTTCTTAATTGATGGGGATCAAGTTCTTGAAACTCTTATGTTTCATTATTTTATTGAAGGCAATATGGTTTTTAAAACCATCTTTAGGACTAATTTTCAAAGTCCTTTATTATTAATCTTGATACAATTTCCCTTTACAATACAACAAATGATGTAGTGAGAGGAAACCTAGAACTATTATTGCAATGTCTAGATATATTGACATTTTATAATTTGGGTTATCCTTTCTTTCTATCTCATGGTTTCATTAAAAGTAAAAATGATCCAAATTTATATATTAAGCATAGTTAAAATGATATTGTGATTATTATTTTATATGTTGATGATTTAATTGTCACTTCTAGTTCTAACATTTTGCTTAGTGATGTTAAGTCTCAACTCAATCAACAATTTCAAATGAGTGATTTGGGCCTATTACATTATTATTTTTATGCAAAATTGGAAAACACCTAAAGTGTTGGATTGGTTTCTAGATTCTAAACCACAACAAACTCATTTTAAAGTTGCAAAAAGAATTTTAAGATATGTTAAAGGCACTCTTAATCTTGGTCTCTTTTATGATTCAACTTGTGATTTTTCTATAAAAGGTTATACTGATTTAGATTTAGGAGGTGATCCCAATGATGGGAGATCCACTTGTGGTTATTGTTTCTTTGTTGGATCAGGTGCAATCTCATGGAATAGTAAGAAACAACACTCTACTTCTCTTTGTTCTACAGAAGCTGAATATAAAGGTTGTACAAATGCATCTAAAGAAGCATTATGGTTAAGAAGATTACTTGAAGACTTGGGTCTACCTCAAAGGATCCTACTCCTTTATATTGTGATAATCAAAGTGCTATTGCTTTGGCAAAGAATCCAATTTTTCATGCAAGGACCAAACACATTGCTCTTCAACATCATTTCATTAGAGAGCAAATTGAAGACAAGCAAATTTCTCTTTTGTATTGTAAAGGTGAAGATCAAGTTGCAGATATTCTCACCAAAGCTCTTTGTAAAGATAAATTTCTCTTCCATTGTAAAAATCTTGGATTACAACCCATTGAAGGGTTTGATGTAACCTCCCCAAGTAAAGCTTAAGGGGGGATGTTAGAAGATTAATCTTTACTTGGTAAAGGTTATTCTTTAATTGTAATTATTTATTAACTTGTAGGAATATTCCAAAGGAATCTCTACAAGTCTTTTGTCCTTTTTGTCATCTCACACATGTGTGAGAATGGCTTATTTTTAATTCCTTTATTAAGGAATATTTCTAACCACCTCCTTAAGAGGTGACACTTTGCACACACATAGATGAATGGTGGCATTCATTGAGTTGGGAGTTACATTATAACTCCTTCTTCTCACCTCTACTTATTGAGGTGCCTCTCCTCTCATTCTTCAAGACTCATGCAAGCAAGCTAAGGCTGAAGCTCTCTCTCTTTGTATTATTCTTTAGGCATTTTGCCTCCATTCATAATATTGGGGTTTTTTCTTGTTTTTTCCCCTTAACAAATTCTTGTGTCTCTCTTGCTTTGGTGGTGTTTGGTTTGGCTACTTCAATTTATTTGGTAATCTCTTTCCTTCAAACAATTGCTCTTTATTAGTACTTTCCATTGCTCTTTTTTTATTTCCTTTCAATGTTTTTAGTTACAGCTATAAGTTGAAAATTTATAAATAAAAAATTATCTCTATTCTGTAGGAGAATAGACCAAATGATGAGCAGAATACAAGTTGAATCTGTTACAAATAATTGTAATAAAATAATAGGCTCAGTGAATAAATCAAAATCAAAATGACAAACTTGTGATAAATAAGCCCAGTAAAAAACTATCAACATGCTAGTAGTCACTATAGCAGAGATTAGCCAGATAGAAAATCTATGTTGCAGCCCATGGAAATTAACTGCAAACACTGTGGAGGCTATAATTTTCAGTATCAAATCCCAAAGGATCCTGTGCTATTCCATTGGTAATTTAATCCTAAAAAACAACGCTATATTCTTGAACTGCCAAGTAAAGCTAAGTTCCAAAATCACATTAGAATATACAACAGCATATTGATAAAGTCTGGTGTTAAAATCAGGTAGAATTGTTTACATCACTCGCACAAGCCATTGTCCTCCACAGGGGTTATCAACTGAAGGCTTAATCATTACACTGACTGCTATTAGCTGACTAATATCACGCTTAGAAATAAAAAGGGTTCACTATAAACCTGCAAAAAACCTCTCTAATGGTATTGGAAATTATTCCATCAGGATTTTAATGAGCTCTTAAGTAATGAACTGATAAATCCTGCTCTTTCTTCTCCCTTTTACTCATTTACAAGCGGAGTGTTTATTATTTTACCATGTAAGCTCCATTTTTCACCAATCCTTGCTCTCTGTATTTCAATATTATGTTCTTCAACTCAGTTTCATTGATAGTCAGCAGAGTACATGAGCAACCAAGTTGTAATATAGTTATTAGTGGCCAAGAATGACCAATGGGAAAAGTACATAGTCCAAAGATTGCACTATGCTCTTTCAAGAAAAGTGATCCAACAAGAACATAGAAGACTTCAATAATGATGTAAAACTGTGAAACAACAAAAATTTTAACCTGCACCACCTAATAACCTTAAGCTAAATCTAGCATTCATGTCCAGGAATCGGTACTGAGGATCTTTATGATATTGATGTGGGCCACTGAAAAAATAATAGATTGATGAATCTCGTATGCCCACAGTGTGAAAGGTAGAAAGTGATTAAAAAATATTAGACAGATTCTTTCCAGGAGCACCATAAATGGTCAGAGCTTAAACAGTCTGAGTTGTTGTTTGACCAAATAATAAATCATTTTTGAAGGATCATGTGGTATGATCCAAAACGTCATACAAAAATATCTCAACGCAGTTTTATCCAGAATAATTGAAACAAACTAATATGAACCGTACAAACAGCATATTTCTAAATTAAATTCTTTCCGCTTTTTGATTTGCATATTAGACCCAAACTCAATCCACGGTTTAATCACATTGATATTGAGCACATTACAGTGTGAACACCAGAATAAGCAAGGTATAACAGTAACAATCTCTTTGTTTGACGTGCAATAAAGATGATGTTCATCACAGTAGCATAAAGTTGCACATGAACTTCATGACGCAATTGACCAGACAATTTGTTTAGCTAGACCAAGTAAAACTTCAGAAAGTCTATGCCAACTTAAAAAATTGCAGTTCGATGTCATCTGGGGTAAGCATTTCCTAACTTCAAGGTTGCTGTCTACATTGAGTAGATTACAAGTTGTTTATATTAATACCAGTAAACCAAAAAATGATTTCTTTTTCTCAGTAAGGGTTTTAATTAATGCTCTCCATTAAATATAAATTGATTCCCCTGTTTTTTCCACTGCATTGCATGCGCATCTGAAAACCCCAAAACTGAAGTTACAATCTTAGTGCGCTTCAGATATGAAAAGGTAACTTGGATTGGATACTTTGACATTTAAGGAAGTGGTTAGTTTCTTCATTTAGTCAGCACAAATTGTTTGTGGAGTTTACATATCAGTCACACTTCCATTCTTCGCCCTCTCTGATTGTAATCTCCAGGACATGGATTTGACAGTCGGAGGCATTGAAACTTTTGCAAAAGCTTACCGTACACTCCACCATTGCAATCAATGTTTTGAAAAGAAACAGAGCAGTTTTCAACCATGAAAGGTTTTATTTCGTTTTCAGTTAATTTCCAAGATTGCGTCTGGTTGAAAAGAGATTTCTCAATAGAAACCGCTTAAGCTACTTGGTTTCTTGTTCTACGTCATCTCTTGCACAGATATATCAACGGTTGAGGCTTCAAATTTCAATTGCTACATCATGAGGTGTTTTTTTTTTCTTCAGGCCTTCGTCATAAAAGAAGAAATTAACAGTGATAAACTAGAACAAGGCCCAGCAAAGAAACTGAGTTTGATTGGACAAAGATATAAAAAATATACAGTGGGGTGTAACTTCAACAATGTCATAATAAAAAGGGACTTTGGAAGTCCAGAGAATTGTAAGGATAAGAGTTGAGTATGATCACCTAAATGAGAAGAAATGAGAGATTAAATTGTAATTAGACATGTGTTGGGTTGATATTGAAATGAGAAGAAATGAGAGATTAAATTTTGTGGTTGATAAATAGTTGTTTATCGTTTTGTGAATAAGATGTATCAAAATGTAATTAAAAAGTAGTATTTTTTTTTTGGTTGGAGACACTCTAAGGGGGTCCTCTTTACCTTAGAGCCAAAGTCTAAGCGGTATTCATTCTGCTAGGGGCACGATCCCCACCTCATCTCTTTTTAAGCGTTAGAGCCTTTATACTCAGCAAGACTTGATCCCTAGTGAGCTCATTTAGAACCTTTCAACTTCACCACAAGATCAAGGGCCCATTTGAATTGAATTTTTAAATTATTTAGATATTTACAAAATTGTTAATATTAAGAGAGTAAAATAATGAATGTACATAAAGATATTTTTGGTTTAATTTTTAAAATGTAAAATAGTGTAAGGTATATGTTCTTTTATTTTTTGTTAGGTATTTTTCAAAATCAATTGGTGTAAAGATAGTTAAGAGTTGGTATTAGAATTATATATTTTTATTCATTTTTTTTTCATAATATTTAGAAGTAGTTACATTTTGAAAACTGGATCATTGAACATACACATCACATAACTTCTACAAAAATAATTGATTTTTTTAGTTTGTTTAGAATGAAGCATACATATGTTAATCAATATATATAAATTGAAAAATATGAAGACATTAATGTAAGTAAATCAAAATAAATAAATAAATTTATTTAAAATAGATAAAAAATTATATGACTAGACTATTAAGAAGTAGATCAATATATTGGAGGCGATCTATATATATATATATATAGTTGATCAACAAGCACTATTAGGGAGTAGTTCCCTTTATTTATAATATAATAGAAATAAGTTACATTGTCAATGTTTAGATCTCATTGAGCCAAGGTTCCCAATACATCATTGTGAACAAACCTTCACCTAATTCATTCACTCTCAACAGTTGTATTGTTGATATCAGATCACCATTGTTGCATGCATATTCAATAAATCTGCTTATGTCTTTGACATCCATTCCTTATCTAAGAGCCGAGATATTTAAAAACTTTGGCATCTATTCCTTATCTAAGAGCCGAGATATTTAAAAATATTATTTAATATATAAAACATGATTTTGTGAGTAAAAATGGAGGTTCAACCTTTAGGATTTAATAACCAAACCTAATGAGTGGGAATGGAAATTTTGAAATACAATGTGCTCACATTATAACGTGAGTGTGTTTTGTTCAATAAAAAAGTTACATAAAGAGGAAAAAATAGATCATCCATGAAATTTATGACACTTTTTTGTTTTATGTGACTACAATTGATTATTTTACCTTCGAAATTTATAATTGTACAATTATTACATTCTTTGTCTTTTTATTAAAAGTTTTAAATATCACTTTTATCCAATATTAGTATAAAATAATAATAATTGTTTAATGATTAATAATCATTTTTTTACATTTTAAATGTTGGAAAATGTGCCTCAAACTTACTGACATGAAACCTCTGTAAGAGCAAAGTCAGTGTGACATTCTTTCTGTCTGGCCGACTAGCAGTTGTGAAACCTTGTGAAATGTTCAGGTCACCGAGACCTTGTTGTTGTCTTGCCGACTGGTGTTATCGCTGTGACATTTCCATCATTGTGAGTTTCCCATCTCTTCCCGCTCAGGGAGATCTCTAGCCGACGGTTTGGTTCCTAGTGGTTGTCGAGGAGACTCATGGCAACTGAAGTTATTGGGGAGACTCTTGGCCCAACGGTTTACTTCAGTATGATGTCTCATCAACTAGCGATGGTCTTGTTGATATCGCTATTATGTGTTTATCATCGGTATGAAGTCTTGGCAATGTGGCAAGTCTTGCCAACAACTTTACACTCGGAGTCATCGGGGTGACATGAAGGCTCGTAAAGAACTCTTGGCGACAGATGATTGTCTCGCCGATAGTATGGTCTGTTGTCGATATGACTCTTGGTGAAGGATGGACTCGGGGTGACTTGGAACCTGCGGGGTGACTCTTAGCGACAGCCTAAGTCTTGCCAACGGATGTTCATATCAGTATGACTTGAGGGCTCGTTATGACTCATAGCGACTAGCGATTATCTGGGCGATGGGTCTGCTGAGGATATCGGTGAAAGGTTTTGCCGATGGTAGTGTTGATGTCAATGTGACTTTTGAACTCATTATGATCTCCTATCGATAGCAGTGACTCTTGCCAATAGCGATGGATGTGTAATTGGTCATGTGGCATCGGGGAGACACAGTTAGTGTCTCACCGACATGCGAATATTGTTTGAACGTTTTTGACCAATTGGAAGACTATCCTACGTGGTTTTTCTTCAACCAATCAGAGGAGCAGAATGGGAACCGCTAGCAGTTGGACTGTTGCGGCCAACTATGAGGAAGATTGATAGACCATGAGTGACATGGATATACTCAGGAATTGAAGATGGTGATCAGTTCTGTGAATAGTTGTGTGAACAGTTCGGTGTGAGATCAGTGTGTGTGAATTCATTCGAGAGTGCATTGTAAATGTGATGTTCTGTACAAGGTTGATAGTTGAGTATGCTGTTGTAAATTGACATCAGAGAGTGAAGCCCTTACTTTGTATGTAATTTGTTTACTGTAATACAAAGGGGTTTTTCTTGGTGTGGTGGGTTTTTCTCCCATAAGGGTTTTCCCACGTAAATTTGGTGTTCATGTGTGTATGTTCATTTCTCTGTTTCTGTTATTTCTTTCAAGTGTATCTTAATTGAGACTGTAATTGAAAATTTGAAGTCACCTCTTCATTCTTCCCTGAGGTTTTGACATTAGGAGAGTTAGTTTTGCACCTTAGCTTTTTATTTATAATATAATAGAAATAAGTTACATTGTCAATGTTTAGATCTCATTGAGCTAAAGCTCCCAATACATCATTGTGAACAAACCTTCACCTAATTCATTCACTCTCAACAGTTGTATTGTTGATATCAGATCACCATTGTTGCATGCATATTCAGTAAATTTGCTTATGTCTTTGACATCCATTCCTTATCTAAGAGTCGAGATATTTAAAAACTTTAGCATCCATTCCTTATCTAAGAGCCAAGATATTTAAAAATATTATTTAATATATAAAACATAATTTTGTGAGTAAAAATGGAGGTTCAACCTTTAGGATTGAATAACCAAACCTAATGAGTGGGAATGGAAATTTTGAAATATAATGTGCTCACATTATAACGTGAGTGTGTTTTGTTCAATAAAAAAGTTACATAAAGAGGAAAAAATAGAGCATCCATGAAATTTATGACACTTTTTTGTTTTATGTGATTACAATTGATTATTTTACCTTCGAAATTTATAATTGTACAATTATTACATTCTTTGTCTTTTTATTAAAAGTTTTAAATATCACTTTTATTCAATATTAGTATAAAATAATAATAATTGTTTAATGATTAATAATCATTTTTTTACATTTTAAAAGTATAATTGTCATCTTTAAATTTTTCTTGTGTGATCATTATATTTGTTTTGTTCCATTAACACTTTTAATTAAGATAGAATTGCTGAGCGCAATGAGAAATAACAAACATAAAACATCTTGACAAATCCAAGTGAACAAAGAAAAATTAAGAGAGCACATGAGAATACTTCATCAAATGATAAAAGTTGAAGGTACATGTACACAATTATTGTCAATTGATTTGAATGTAAAAACAATTTTTAATTCACTTATTAAAATAATAAATAATGAAATTATGATTGATGATGAAATATAAACACTTGATTTATTTCATTTTTAAATTTATAAATTATAACAAATAATCAATTTATAACAATAAATAAATAAAAATTATTATAAAAGTAACAAAAATATCAATTGAACAAAACATTCAAAATGAGCAAAAAAATCAAATATGCCAAACAATTAAAACACCACCTAGAATTATTCATAAGAAAATAAAATATCTAATTAAAATTAATGAAAAATATTCAAATAAATATCAAATAAAAGTATAAAATGCATTTATAAAAGAATTATTAATGAAGTATGAAAATATTTTTTGAAAACTTAAATGAAATAGAAATATATCAATTATTTATTGAAATGATAAAAAAATTAATCTTATAGACACTATAGAGATCTTTGATCTAAGAATATTTAATACAAATGGTGAAAAGTATTATAAGAAGTTTAATTACTCCATATTAATTAATTGGTGAACAACCATTTGTATAAAAAAGTAATGTCATCCAACATTTTTCTACATCAACTATAGTAAGCAATAGAAAAAAAATCTAAATTAACAAAATAAATAGACCTTTGAAGCCATTCTATGATGGGAAATTTGGGTTCAACTTCAAGCTCGGTTGGAGATTTTCTTTGGGTTGTGTTGCTTCCTTTTCTCTTCAACTTTCCATTATGCTTCTCCTATCGAGGTCGAGAACTCTCCTATTGAGGTGGAGTTGGTTTGTGCTATGGGAGTTGGGAGTTGTTGCAAAGGGGCCATTTAAGCCATTATGTGTTCGTGTTGGGACTTGGTTTCTGCTCTTAGGTTTGGTTTTTTTTATGCCTCCTTGGTTGCCCTTGTTTTACCCAATTGTTAGGTTCAATGTTGGCTAGGTTTTGGAGATGCTTGTAGTTATTGTTGGAGCTTCAGTCTCAATGTGATCTTGTTGTGGATGGTGTTGTTATCCACTTTGGTGCTAGTTGTGGAACCCTCTCTTGGGGTTTTCACTTGGGTTTTGCTTCTTTTCCTATTTATCCTTTGTAGGAAAAGCTCGTTACCCTTGTTTTACCCAATTGTTGGGTTCGATGTTGGCTAGGTTTTAAAGATGCTTGTTGTTATTGTTGGAGCTTCAATTTTATTGTGATCTTGTTGTTATCCACTTTGGTGCTAGTTGCTAGTTGTGGAACCCTCTCTTGGGGTTTTCGCTTGGGTTTTGCTTCTTTTCTTATTTATCCTTTGCAGGAAAAGCTCAAGACATTGTTAGGGTGTTGTTGCCCTTAGTTCTGAGTCCTTTTTTCTACTATTGAATTTGGGTCTAATATTTGTGCTAGGTTCTTGGTCCTACCCTTTTGGTAGTGATTGCTTGTTCTTTAAGTTGTAGGCTTTCACTGGTTTTTTCTTTTTGTTGTTTTTTGTTTATTTGCAATTAGTCTGTTATTGGTTCCATGCTTTGGTCAAAAGAATGGGTTGATTTTTGTCCTTTCCAAGCTCACTTCTCCTTTTTGTTATCTCACTTTCTATGAGCTTCCTCCCTTCTGCCTTTATGGATTCTTTGTAAATGGGTACATTCCCTTCTCAACTTCGACTTAATCAAAATAAAATAAATAGAACACAAATAAATAGGAAAACACTAACAAAAGTAATCATGAGAACCGATTACACAGTTTTTGTAGACTCTTAGATAAAATGCATGGAAACAAGCTATGCATAAACACCTTCCTACACTAATCTTGAAGAGAGTGATGCACACATAACATAGAACTTAATCCAAAATAATTTTAAGAAATAGAAAAACACATCCATAAACAAATAAATAATTCTATAATAATGTAATGATTTACGTGGGAAAAATCCTTTCAGAGTAAAATCCACACTCTAAAATTTGCACAATGTATTATTAAATTTCAAAATAGATTAAAATGCTTTTGCAATGCAAATATTTATAGGAGTATTTCACTAATAATATACTTGGAAGAATTTCAGTAGGATTTCAATAGCACATGTGTACTTGTAAATTCTCATTTGAAACCATTTCCTCAAGTATATAAACAAAATGAACAAGTTGGAAATTACAAATGATTTCAAAAGCATGTTGCAAAAACCTCCAAAAGATGATACCTAATTTGGACATAATTTTTAACACCACCCATGGAGATTCATTGCCTCTTACTAAAAATAGTAAATCAATAAATCATATGTATCTCTCAATTCGACCTAGTCACCATTGTCAGCGAACTTGTTGGAGATTTGACGGTGTTATCATTAGTGTTGTCATTGATGTCAACCTCCATTATGGTCAAGGAAATTGTTGCGTGTCAACCTTTAGCATGGTTAGGGAGATTGTTGCACTATGTTGGCATTAGTGGTGTGTTTTTATGTCAACCTCTTGTGTGGTCATATTGAGAAGTGTTTGTGGTATTGAACAAGTGTTGTAGATGTTGTAGATATGTTGAGCAGGTGTTTGTGATGTCGTTGATGCAACTGGTTCACTTGGTTTCCAAGTGCTTTTGAGAAAATTTGAATAAAAGTGTACAGTGTGATAAAGGTGTGTTTAGTGTTGTTCTCCACATTTCTTCATGGTTGAAGATATGCTTGTGCAGTTTGGACGTGATGAATAGGGGTGTTATAGCTGGATTTTTAGGTTCTAGATCATGCAGTAGTATAAGTTATGTTTGATAGTATGTTGCCTATGAAAGAAGGTTGTTAGGGAGAAACGAAATTTCTCTACATTTCTTCCCATTGAGGTTTCTTGTCTTACAGATTTAGGAATGTGCTTAGATTGTTTCTATCTAACTTTCCCTAGAGTATCTAGTGTTCAGTTGTTTCACAAAGTTGGTGAATGAGATGTATGTATATGGCAGTGCAACTGGTTGCACATAATGAAAGTTTTCTTTAGTTTCAAGTGGTTGCAGTAGTATTACTAAATATTTTGATGGTGCTGGAATATTATTAGATGTTGTGGAATTTTTCTATGTGGTCTGTGTTGTATTTTCAGACCTAGAAAGGCATGTATGTGGTCACTTGTTAGTATTAGTGCAGGTTTGGCTGACTTGGCATGCTAGTGCTAATTGTGGAGGTTGTTTGTTACTTGTGGAAGTGTGGTGAGGTGTGTCAATTTAGATTTGGGTCCTAGTTAACCCTTGGTGTGATCTACCTTCACTTATTTCCATTGTGGAAGTGTTTGGTACTAAGCTATTTAGTGGTTGCAAATTTGAGGTGCATACATTTCATTGAGGCTAACATGGAGAAAGTTTTTAAGGTTGTAGAGGATATATAAGCAAGGTTAACTATTGAAGAAGTTGGTGATGTGTGATGTGGTGAGAAATGATGTGAATATGATCAAGTGTGGTGATTTGAGTGTGAGCTTAAATGCCCAAGGCTAACAAATGCAGTGAACATAATGTGTCTACACTTTTCAGTGTGCATGAAGTTGCTAGAGGTAGTGAGTTGAAGGTTGTGAATGGTGCAGAGTTGCAATGGTGGATTTTTCCTATTGCTCTAAGATGGTGAATCTCTCTTTAATAGTATTCTATTCTTCTTTCTTTCGGATAGTGAATCCTCTGCGTAGTTAGCCATTCTTCTCTTTTGGGAAGTGAGCCATTATAGAAGTGAGCCTATTATATTCAGTGTTGCTATTCATATATATATGTGACCTAATCCTCACCGAGGTTTTTCCCTAATTAGGGTTTTCCACATAAATCTGGTGTTCTCTTGTGTATGGTGTAGAATGTGTTTATGTTTCATTTATTTACATTTTGTTGATGATAACAAGGGTTTTATGGTTAATGAGGGTTTAAGGTTTTAATGTAAAACTAATTCACCCCCCTCTTAATTGTCCTATGAGTCTAACACTTTTCATGTCATACCATCTCAAAATAGTTATCATATGACAAATACTAAAGCTTATTATAGCTAGTCAAGATTCCAAAGTCGCTCCCTCTATTCTTGGTTGTTATGCATGATAAGATATTGTCACAATTTACCATAAAATTCCACAAAAGAGAGATATTCTAAATATTCTAAATATATCCACCTTTTGATAACTTACAACTCATGCAATATATTACTGGTACATGGCATCAAATGCCTTACACAAATTACATTGCACCTATGTTAAATATTTGTCATGATCTCAACCTGAAAATTACAAAATTTCGCTCGATCTCTCGAGGGGGCAATGTACTAGCATAATTTCTTTTGTTGGGCAATAGTGGGGCATCCTAAAAAAATCAAGAATTTTTAAATTTTTGATCTGAGCAACAACATTAATCCAAAAAGCTTCAATCTTTGAACCAATGTAATGTAGACACTTAAAATCATCCTGATCGATATTGCATATTTGAATTTGATTAACACCATTTCATCATAAATCACTTCTTTTCGATTGTTTAATTAAATAATCTTCATTGTTTAATTAAATTTATCATTTTCTTTGATTAATCAAATAATCAATGTTATTTGGCTAATTCATTCTCTTTCATACTAATTTTTCATCATGCTTAATTGGATAATGCAAATTATTTAAATTAAACCCCTTGGGCCTTCTCATTTGATTAAATAATTCTAATTAGTTAATTAAATGTCATTACCCCCTTTAATTAAATTGTTGGAATATGTGCCTCAATTCCATGACATATAACTTGTCAGCTGACATTATTCATGTCCGGCAACTAAATATTCTAAATCTTGAAATGTTCATGTCACCGAGATAGAGGTGATGTCTTGCCAAATGAAGTCTATCGCTGTGACCTAGATGTATTTGCTGTGACCTTTTGTCGAATGGAGACCTCTGGCCGAAGTATGTTCTTATCGGGTGTCAAAGCGGATGTCGGAGTAGCTCAAGGGCTTGGGGAGAAGTCCCAACGACAATGGAAGGTCTCGCCAACGGGAATACATGTGGGGTCTTCCGGTGACTCAAAGACTTTGTGTGAAGTCTTGGCAACTTGGAGGGTCTCGCCGATAGTCTTCGTGTGACATATTCACCTCGGTGAAAGGTCTTGGCGAAGTCAAATGTCTTGCGACTCAAGACATGGGCGCTGGTATGTGGTCTCAGAAAGATTTAAGTCTTGCCGACCGGTGATTGGAACGATCGGTGTGACTTAGGACTTCGATGAAGTTAAAGTGATAAGTCTCACGACTCTTGGATGATTCGGTATGACATGTTCGGCTGTGTGTAAGGTCTTAGCGAAGACATAAGTCTTTGGTGTCAGTGCTTGGTGAAGCTTAAGGAGACTCGATGAGAACTCTTGGCGAACGGTAAAGTCTTGCGATGGCAAAGTTGAAATCGATATGACTTGTGAGCATCGGTAAAACATCTTGCCGATGGAGGAATCTCTTGTCGATAGAAACACATTGGATGTCGATGGATTCGGTATGTCTCATGATTATAACGTCTCGCAGACTGTTGGGATCTATGACGATATCGATATGAAGACTTTGTGGCATCGGGGAGACACTGTTAGTGTCTCACTGATATGCAACAAAGTTGAACGCCCTTGACCAGATTGACCATCCTATGTGGAGCATCGTGGACCAATCAGAGGAAGCAATTTTCAAATGGATGGCAGTTAGATTTTTGCAACTGTTGGACGCTGAGCTGAACAACATGCAGGGAAAAATTGATGCTCAAGTGGAAACTTTCTATGATGAGGAAATGGCAGATAAGGATGAACATAAGGTAAAAATCAGAATGTGATAAGATAAAAGCAGACCGATTCTGAGTTTTTGATAATGATCGAATTGTTGAGAGCTTTTCTATAAATTGGTTGAATAGTGAATGAAACTACTGTGAACTAATACAGAGAGTTGTATCTCTGATTTTATGTAATTGTTGTTACTATAATACAAAGAGATTCAGCTTGGTGTGGTGGGGTTTTTCCTAAAAGGGTTTCCCATGTAAATCTGTTGTTCATTGTCTTTGAGTATCTTCTCTGTTTCTGTAAATCTTTCATGTGTGTCTTAATTGGATTGTAATTTGAAAAATTAAAAGTACTGTTTGCTTACTTCCTTGTGGATTTGACATTAGGAAAGTTGCTTCCGCATTGTTGCTTTCCTTACATAAATAAGTTAATTATTTAATTAAAATCCCTAATTTCCTCCATCTTGCACAATTAAGTAATTTATTAAATTACTTAGTTATCTAGTTTCTCTCATTCTCCTACTTGCAAGGGAATATTCCCTTGGAATATTCCTCTATTTGCACTCCTTGAAAATGGGAAAGATCTTGTAACAACTTCTTAATTTTTAGGAAGTGTGCTTCAAATCAATGAGAGCCATTGATTTAAATCCTTGATCCTTGCCAATGTGCATTTTCATTCATTGATGGGAATCCTTGATCCATGCCATCACCTCTCATTGTTTTTTATCCACTGATTGATTAAATTAATCTTGACCATTGATTCAACTATTTCTCCTATAAATAGTCTTCACTTCTTTAAGAAATGGACCAACTTTCATTTAGAGTAACTAGACTATACTAAATTTTAGAGCATTCTCCATTTAACATTTTAGCTTATCTTGTATCTATTTTCATCAATCTTCATCTATGGAATCTATTTGAAATATTGTTTCAATTAAGGGGTTGGGAAAGGGTTGACATTCCACATCAATGCAACACCAATCCCCAAATGGGATGAGGTTTGAGGCATTAGATTAGTTTTAATTATACATTTTTAGTTAATTTCTTGTTTAATGGCTTCTTTGTTTGATGTTTTCAAGTATTTCATTGGGAGTTTGACTTAACTAGCTAAATCATGGTTTATTTCGTATGGATCTAGCAAGTTTAGCTTAGGTTATGATCATGCTCACAAGTCATGGCTTTTAGGTACCCAAGGGTTTCCCTTCTTTTGAATCAATATTACTTGCATAGAAGACTATGTTATGGCAACAAAGACTTTGCTGCTTTGGAGAAAAGGGCTTAAGAATCTTGAAAAATAAAATCCTTGTTGAAGTGTTGACTAATTGTAATCTTGATTTTGATTTTTTCAAGCATTGCATTTATGGTAAACAAAACTAGGTTCACTTTTACTCAAGTTCTCATAAATCTTGTGGTGTGTTGGATCTCTCATAAATGTTCCTTCCTTTGCAAAATCCACATATTATTTTCCATTAATTGATGATTATAGTAGGACATTGGTATATTTTTGAAAGAGTAAATATGAAGATTTCAATTGATTTAAAGAATTTAAAGAAATAGTTAAAATGCAAACTAGAAAGAAAATAAATTATTGAGAATTGACAATGGCAGTGAATTTTTCTCTAATAATTTTGATAGATTTGTAAAATATATGAAATTTTGAGATAAAAGAAAACTCCATATTCTCTTGAACATAATGAAGTTATAGAAAGAGTAAACATGACACCGATGGAGAAGGCCAAGATTATGCTTAGTGGTGCTAGTCTAGAACAAAGGTTTTGAGTTGAATATGTTGCCATTGCTTTCTACATGATTGACACGTCTCCTACATTAGCTCTTTTTGATAAAAATCTTATGGATGCATGGTTGGGTTACAAGCCTTCACTAATATATGTTATATTTTTTGGTTGTGATCCATATGCACATGTGCCAAAGGAGAGGTGAACTACATTGGAGAACAAGGTTGTGAAATGTATCTTCATCATATACAATTATTTTATGAAAGGATATAAGATTTGGGATCATGTTACATAGAAGGTAATAAATAGAAAAAGTGTTAGTTTTAGAGAAACTAATCCTTCTTATGTTACATTGCAGCTAAAACAAAGTGAACAAAAATATGTGATTCAACTTACTTCTATATTTGAGAAAGTTTAATCAAGGCCCCTAGATATACATCAAGAAGTTAAGGAGATCTCATCTAGCTTCGAATATTTAGAATAGGAAGAACCTCCAACTCAACTTGTTTGAAGGTCTATGATATATATATATATATATATATATATATATATATATATAACCACTTGAAAATTATTCACCTGATGATTGGAGATGTATTTTTTCTTTGAATACTAACATGGATGAACCCAAATAATGTAAAAGAGGCATTAGATATGAATGATGTAGAATCTTGGAAGATTACTATTGAAAGGAAATTTGAGTGTGAACATGCTTTCCTAATGAAAATCAATCAAGGAAGAGGTTGCAAAACTTTGTTTCAAATATTTAATTTTTATAGTTAACTTAAGAATGCACATGCAATTAATTAATTTTAGATTTCAACCATAAAACCATAACACATAGATTTTACATGGGAAAACCCTTTCAAGAAAAAACCCACACAACAAAGCATAGATCAATTGTATTTCCAGTAAAAAAAATTACAATATAATGCTCAGAGTCTACACTCTTGCAGGTGTTAATTCACTGTGATACAATTCTAGAGTGAATTCTATGGCATAATGACATACAAATATTACAATCACATTAAAAATTGACAAATGCGCTAAGGAATCAATATATACTTCTAATATAAGGGAATAATACTCTGACATGTGTCAGTCTCCTAGTCTTTGCATGCATGCAAATTTAAATAAACAACATGCATGAGTCCCAAGTGACCCAATTAGCAACCTATCAAACATGCACATACATTCACGAAAAATGCAAGAACATCCAAAGCTTGCAAACAAAAAAATAATAAACCTCACATGCTAGGTGTCCTATAGAGAAAATCAGATTTACTACCAAAATATAACTCAACCACAACTCCTAGTCACTCTAAGTGACAAATTAGTCTCCGTGTTAGTGAATGAATTGGATCCTTATTGATATACTTGTAATAAATGATTCTTCGGCTTGATAAGCACTAGTACCAATTCGCTAACAGCTTTGGAAAGGCCACAATTGCATTTGTGGATTTCCTATGAATTGAGAGGTACAACTCCCTCATGTAATTTAAATAAAGAATGAAATGGATTTTAACCAGAAAGTGATAAGGAAATTGATATTAGCCAATAAGAATGTAACTAATGTGAAATAAATCCTAAAGATCACTAGTTGAACAACTCACATACTATACTTAACTAATGATAAAATCAAGAGTAAGCAAAAATGAGAGATTTCATAATTGCAATTAATGAAGTAAATACAAATGAATAAATTTCACATAGAAAATGTATTCTATTCACACACTTGACTCATAGGTCAGTATGATCAATATCTCATCAAGCTTACAACACACATTAGAAATGAATTAACTAAACAAAACCTAAGTGTTCCTCCCTCGAATACAACACTGTCTATTCTCTAGGAATTGGACCCCTGATGAATAATCTCTTCACCTAGATATAGGAGTCGTATTTCTCCCTTGACGATTACCAATTATTTTTGGTAATGTCTTCTTGTTGCTCAACCATCCATCTTGAAAATGAGGATTGGGAAATAATAAATAACTGACATGATTACATTGCTAGTGAAAAAACTTAAACAATTCCCGAGCATTTCTTGGGTTTAACTCTTGCATCATGGCCATTGATTCTAAAGAAGTTCACATACCTCACCAATTAAGCATTAAACAACTGTCACATGTGCAATTTGTCCAACCAAAAAATCAATTGGGAATGTAACTTAAATTTTCGTCATATCATCCATTAAACCAAATTGCATCGCCATCCTATCACCTTGATTATTCTTAGTTAACATGTCTCAACAACCTTCTATAAATTCAACAAGAACTACCTCAATTTTCCATCCTACAGTATCAAACATGGCTAGTGCTTAGAGTGATGGTGTATCCATGATTGACTTTGTTGTCATTGAAGAAATCAAGTATAACCCTCTTTTTTAGGTGATTGTCTGATTAGTTAAAGGAGGTCTTCACAATTGAAAGTGAGATTGAAGAGGAGGTGTTACATAACATATTGGAGATACATTTCTAAACCAAGTTCATGTGCACAATGTAATGCTTTTGGAAATTTTTGTGTACACTGTGATTCATTCCTCCAGGTGTCGTGACTAGGGGATGAGGGAAACATAATGACTAATACAACCAGAATTCCTCCACCAGGTGAATGAAGCCATTATTGGCCTCAACAATTATCCACGTAGTGGACTAATAGGTGACACCATTTGCATTGCTTCTATTTCCTAGAACAAAGCCTTGAAAGAAGTAGTGACTCTCCTACACATGGGGCTGATGCAGAACAACATGGGGTTATTTTCCTAGTTTTTGCAGTCACATGAGAACTTGCTTCCACCTGCCCAAATAGAGCACCCCCAAGTGGTTATAGAAGTGATTTGTGTGTTGGTGTTCACCCTCTATGCATGAAAAGACTCTTTGTTATGATATTATCTAGTTCCCATCTTTATGTAATCGACACAAATTTTGTATTTCCTCTAATATATATATATATATATAATGAAGTACTTTGTTTTATACTTTTGTTATTAATTCCCTACATTATGATTGATTTCGTTTTTTATTCTAGTTTAATTTTGCTACATGTGGATGGCATTTTTTTGTTTTTTTTGTACAAGCAACTCTTTTTGTTTATCAGGAATTCACATAAGCATAATAATCTTGCATCATGACTCCTTAATCCTTCAAAAATACACTCTAGCCGTAATGTGGTGGGTTAGCAAAACTACAAAAATCACTATTGTAGTTATAGGAACTAGTTCAATTCTTTCTCCACCTTGGAAACTTGAACAAAAGTTATCGACAGTCTTTTCAAGAAGTTCATAAACCCTAGGTACAAATCCCCGACCTTTTAAAGAAAAGACTTAGAACATGTAGCAAGCTACAACAAAACCCCAAAACACCACCAAGCTTAAAAGAACGAAGGAAGAAAGAACTATGGGCGGTAAAATGGAAAGTTAAGAGAAATGATGAACACATTGCCCAAGTTAAAAATATTCAATAAAACAACACTCAGGTAAAGACAACCATGATTTAACATGGTGTTGCCAATTTACAAGGGGGGATCCAAAATTTTGACAAAACTCTGTTAAGAAAGTTCCCATTCAAAGCTTCAACCAAAAAGTTAAATGCATTCCACATGGCATAAAGGTGCCCATCCTAGAGGTTTATAGAATTCTCCAAGCTCAAATGGGCACCCAAGAGACAAGTGTCACTTCCCTTGCTTCCTCTTTTCTGAAGAGATAAAATAGCACACAAGTGGACCTCGTCAATAATTTCTTCTAAAATAATTGCTACATGTCAACATGACACACATTTTTAAGGTTTTAATCTTTTCTACTTCCCAATTGATCACCCATGTGACAAGTGTCACAATTTTTCACTTCACACCTTGCATGTAGGATGCCAACTTCCCACTGGGACCTAGAAAGTGACTTAGCAATTTGGAAACAAATATTTTACATTTAATAAATTAAATCAACAACTTAGGGGAAAATAATTAATAAAATAATAAAGGGACTCACTAAGGTTAAGACACCTTAATCCCAACATTCTCCCACTTGTCAAAGACCTTCAAGAGTCTCTATATCATTGCTTAGGCTACAAGGCCCATAAAAATGACACACAATCTAAACTTCTCTATGCTCATTGGCTCCATTAGTGTATCTAAAATATTCAACAAAGTTTCAACCTTTTCCAAGTTAACCTTTTCATCTTCTACCATATCATAAATAAAATGAAACTACACATCAATGTGTTTTGTTTGGCATAGAAAGTAGGATTTTTTGCTAAAAATATAGCACTTTGGCTATCACAATAAATAGTAATTTTTCTTGTATCAAAATCAATATCTGTACACAATATCTTAAGAAAAATGGCTTCTTTACAAGTATGAGTAGCTACCATGTACTCAGCTTCAATAGTGGACAAAATGACTACAACTTGTCACTTGTTCATCCAACTAATAGCACCACCAAACATCATGAAAACATATCCATTAATGGTGGATCTCATGTTGTCAATGTCACCCACCTAATTTGTTCATCCACATATCCACAAATACTCCTTGAATGTCGAGGTCTAGTAGGATAACCATGAAAACATAGGCATACTTAGAAGTTAGCATAAGTACCTAAACACTCTCATAACCACATCCTAGTGTACTTGTCTAGTATTATCCATAAATTGCTAAGGACTCCCACTTCTTGGGCAATGTTTAGCCTCATATAAACCATATCATACATTAAGCCACCAAAAATACTCACGTAAGGAACTTTGGTCATGTCCTCCATCTGAGTAGGATATTTTGGACAACAATCCAAAGAAAGCTTCATCCCTTGCATAACATGAAAAACTAACTATTTGCAAGTAGTCATGTTGAATCTCTCCAACATAGAGTTCAAATACTTGCTTTTTCTTAACCAAAGCTTTTTGTTAGCTCTATCTCTTATGATCTCAATCTCCAGAATATACCTCATTGCACCTAGATCTTTTATCTCAAACTATGTTGACAATTGATGCTTCAAATCTGAAATCATGCTTTTGTCATTCCCAATAAACAACATATCATCCAAATATAGAGCAATAATGAGAATGTTACCATTATTAGTCTTGTAATAGACACAATGATCATATTTGGATCTCATAAATACCAAGGGAAACACATAGGTTTTGAACTTATGGTAGCACATCCTAGGAGATTACATCAAACCATATAGATATTTTCTTAACTTGTACACCAGGTTTTCTTTTCCTTTCACAATAAAATGCTCAGGCTGTGACATGAAAATTTCTTCCTCCAAATCACCATGAAGGAAAGCTATCTTCATATCCATTTTCTTGACTTCAAAGTTATGAGAAGCTACAAGTGCTAATAAGAACTAAATGGATGCCATCTTCGCAATAGGAGAGAAAATATCCCCATAATCAATTCCCTCCACCTGGGAATATCCCTTCGCCACCAACCTTTCCTTATGCTTCTCAACACTACCACAAGATCCATTTTCTTCTTGAACACCCATTTGCATCCAATGGGTTTTCACCCTTCTAGCAAGGGTACCAAATCCCATGTAGCATTATTTTTCATTGCTAGAATCTCTTCATTCATGGCTTCCATCAAGGAATCTACATCATGCATACCTATAGCCTCTCTCATTGTACTAGGCTCATTAGTGTTAGAAATAAAAGAAGATATACAACTATAATCCAACATAAAATAACCAAATCTATCTAGTTTTTTCCTTTCTCATGTAGACCTCCTCAATGGCTGAGGTTGAGGTTCAAGATCTTCTTTAGGGCTATCAGAGCTGCTAGATCTCTCCTCATCATTAGGTCTACCAAGAGTACATAGTTCATCTCTCTTAGGAGTGGGTGCAATTTGAACTACCTCCTCCTTCTCTTCCTTCTCTAGCTATAGATCTACTATGGAAGGTTTCATCTCATAGAATATAACACTTCTATTATAGAGAACCTTCTTTGTAACTAAATCCAAAAGCTTGTACCCTTTCACATTGATTCCATAGCCAATGAAGAATACAATTCACAACCCTTTTCTCCAACTTAGATATCTTCACATCAGACACATGAGCATATGCCTCACAACCAAAGACTCTAAGATGTATCATGGAGGGCTTCTTACTAGACCATGCCTTAATGGGTGTCTTTTAGAAAAGTGTCAAAGTAGGAGATTTACTGATCAGATAACATGCATTAGCTGCAGTTTTGTCCAAGAACTTATATTCAAGGCCGTCACCACTCAACATTCTCCTAGCCCTCTCCATCAATTTTGCATCCATTCTCAACACAAATCCATTTTAATGTGGGGTGTACGGAGTTGTCTTGTGTCTCTTAATCTTGTAGTCCTTACAAAACCTATTGAATTTTGCAAAACAAAACTCACCATTGTTATTTGTCCTCAAAAACTTAATTTTTTCTACTAGTCTTGTTTTCAACAAAGGATTTGAATTCCTTAAACCGAATAAAAGCTTTAGATTTACTTATGAGGAAATAACAAATGTCCTTTTAGAATAGTCATCTATGAAAGAGACAAAGTACACAAATATACACAATCAAGGAACACTAATTGGATAAAACATGTCAAAATGCACATAATAAAAAACCCTAAAAGATTTATGAGAACTAGAATAAAAAGAAACATAGTGTTTTTTTCCATATATACAATTTTCTCAAAAATAAAACTTGAGATTACAATCATCAAGACCTTCAACTAGGCTCTTATTTTTTAGGGCTCTAAGACCCTTCTCACCAATATGAAAAGACTTTGGTGCCACAACATTTTTTTATCAACAAAAAGTCTCGTCTCCAAAGAATCGGCACCCTTAGGTACCCAAAAAGCACGACCATCAAAAGTAGACACCACAATCTACTTCTCTGCTTGATTTGATGATGAGGATGAAGGATCCAAATCCATTTTCTTGGACTTCACATAAATTCTATTGCACTTCATAGTGCATGCATCTAGCTTATATAGAGTTCCAATCCTAAGACCCTTAGAAAGAACCATAAAACCTCTAGTCATCTTGCATCTACTACTCAAGAAAACAACCTGCACTCCCACATCACCGAACTTACTCACTGGGAGTAGGTTTTATGCCAAACTAGGGATGTGTAGAAAACCATAAATCTCCTTCACTCTACTATTAGGGAATCATATCCTAACTCTTCCATGACAAATAATCTTTAGGTGAGAGTCATCACCTAGATACACCTTCCCACCATCATACTCTTCATACTTTGAGAACCAACCTCTATTAGAGGTCATGTGGAATCAAGAACCTAAGTCAATCAACCACACATATTTTGATGCATGCATTACCAAGCCTACAACAAATGCATCTACATCTTTATAAAAGGATTTAAAATCGGATTATTTATCACTTTTCTTCTTTTTCTCCTCTTTGTAGTCTTTCTAAAATGTTTGGATTTCCCATAGTTCCAACATTTAGCCTTGGAATTTTCACCAAAGATTTAGATTTCCATGAAGACTTGGACTTAGAATTCTTTTCCTTTTTCTTGTCTCTCTCCTTTGATCTACCATGAATAGATAGGGCCTCCTTGGCCATATCAAAAGACTTCCTCTACATCTCTTCAAAAAATAGCAAATAAACCACATCTTCCATCTTGAAAGTGGTTGTTGTACTTCCAATAGCCATCACTATGTGGTCCCATGAGTTAGAAAAAGAACATAGAAAAAGCATGCAATGGTCCCCATCTTCAATCTTCACACCAACAAAACCTAATTGAGCAACAAGCATATTAAATGCATTCAGGTGATCAACAACTGATCCTCCTTCCTCCATCCTTAGAGAATGCGACTTATTTCTCAAGAATAGATTATTTACTAAGGATTTCCTCTAATAAATATCACCAAGCTTCTTCCAAATCTCAATTGTAGTCTTCTCTTCAAGGAAATTCAAGAACAAAAAATCAACCAAATAGAGTCTTATTAGACCCTTGGATTTTCGATCGATTAGGTGTCAATCCACTTGTAAGGTTGCTACTAGTTTTTTATTGGAAATTGTAACCCATAGATCTCTATCTATGAGCATATCCTCCATTTCGAGTTTCCACAACTCAAAATTGTTGCCATTGAATTTCTCCATCTATATTCTTCTAGATGTGCTTGCCATCTTAAAACTGTAACAAGATTATAAATCTCTCTTTGCAAGAACTCTCACTGAATATGGATAAGCAGAAAAACCATTCAAACCCAACAATGATAATAAAGTTGGTCAAACTTTGATACTAATTGAAAGGAAAGGTGAGTGCAAAAACACTTCCCTAATGAAAATCAATCAGGGAAGAGGTTGAAAAACCTTATTTCAAATCATTACTTTTTATAGTCAACTTAAGAATGCACATGCAATAAATTAATTTTAGATTTAAATCATAAAACCATAACACATAGATTTTACATGGGAAAACCCTTTCAAGAAAAAACCCACCCTCCAAAGCACAGATCAATTGTATTTCCAGTATTTCCAATAAAAAAAATTACAATACAATGCTCAGAGTCTATGCTCTTGTAGGTGTTAGTTCACTATGATACAATTCTAAGCATCGAGAAAATTCACCACCAAAAAATTCACCACCAACAATTCATCGCGGGAAAATTCACCGCCATGACAAATTCACCTCAAGAAAAATTGACCACTAGCAATTCACCACCATGGAAAATTAATTGCAAAATGACATACATGTATTATAATTACATTAAAAAGTAAAAAAATGCACTAAGGCATCAATATATACTTTTCATACATGGGTGCGGTGCTTTACCATGTGTCAGTCTCCCAGTCTCTGCATGCATGCAAATTGAAATCGACATGTACAAGTCCCAAGTGATCCAATTAGCAACATGTCAAACATGTACATACATGCACCAACATGCAACAAAATGTAAAACATTCAAGGCTTACAACTCTTAAAATCAAGCAACCTCACATGCTAGGTGTCCCATAGAGAAAATCAGATTTACTGCCATAATATAACTCACCCACAACTCCTAGTGACTCTGAGTGACAACTCAATCTTTGTTAAGAAATTTTCCCTTCAAATTTCTAGTCAACAAGTAAAATAAATGCCACATGGTATAAGTGCGCTCATCCTATAGGTTTTCATGATTCTCCAAGATCAAATGGGTGCCCAAATGACAAGTGTCACTTTTGCTTGCTTCTGCTTTTCTGAAGAGATATACTAGCACATAAATGGACCCCACCAATACTTTCTTCCAAAACTAACTGCCACAAGTCAACATGATGCACCTTTTGAAGGTTTTCATCTTTGCTACTTCTCAATTGAGCACCCATGTGCAAGTGTCACAATTTTTCACTTCACACCTTGCATGTAGGTTGCCAACTCCCCATTGGGTCCCACAAAGTGACTTAACAATTTGGAAAAAATAATTATTTTATTTAATAAATTAAATAAAAAAATTAGGAGCAAATAATTAATAAATTAATCAAGGTACTCACTAAGGTTGAGAAACCTTAATCCCAACAACTATGTATGCAGAAATGACAAATTTGAAAAAGAATGATCCATGGAATTTGATACTATTTTCTGAAGGACAAAATCTTGTTGGTTGAAAATGGTTGTCCAAGAAAAAGGCTGGTTTAAATGTAGATATTGAGAAGTATAAAGCATAGTTGGTTGCAAAAGGTTACTCTAAGGTTGAGGGTGTTGATTATAATGAGATATTTTCTCTTGTTGTAAAATGTCATCCATTAGATTCTTTCTTTCTATTGCTACTGCTTATGATCTAGAGGTTGACCAAATGAATGCGAAAATTAATATCCATCATGGAGATTTGGAGGAGGATATTTATATGAAACATACAAAGCACTACATGTGAAAGGTAAAAGTAATTTGTTTAAATATAAATTGGGGAAATGTTTGTATGGCCTCAAATAAAGTCCTATGATGTGGTACCAAAAAATTGATACATATGTGTTGAGTTTGTGATTTGAGTGTTCTAAATCAAATCATTGTATTTATTGTAAAACTAATATTGATTCTTTCCTATTTATTAAATTATATGTCTATGCTATTTTATTTATTGGTAAAGGGATATACATGATTTTAGAACTAAAGTCTCAACTTGCAACAAAATTTGAAATGAAAGATCTTGGTGTATAGCTAAGCACATTATTGAGATGAAAATCAGAAGAGATAGAGTGAATAGAAATCTATGGCTTGGCCATAATAATTATTCCAATTTAGTTTTAATATAGGTTTAACATATAGGATTATAGACCATTATGTGTTCATTTTTTTTTATAGTTGGAACAAAGTTATTTTCTTTAGATTTTTCAACTTCCCAGTAGAGATGAAAGACATGAGAAGAGTGCCTTGCTAGAGTTTAGTTAGAAGCTTGATGTATGCTATATTTTGTACTAGACTAAAGATTTCCCAAGTAGTGATAGTTCTTTCTAGATATGTGTCTAATAATAGTAGAGTTCATTGGATGCAATTAAAAGAGTCTTCAAAAAATTTTGGGGTATCTCAGAGTAATTTGATAGGAGACGTTATTTCCCTTGATATTTATGTTTATGTGGATTTAGACAAGATAGATGATGTTGATAACATACAATCCACCAATGCTTATGTTTTTACTTTGTTTGGTGGTGCAATAAATTGGATGAGTAAGTAGTAGGTTGTGGTTCTTTTGTCCACTACTAAAGTTGAGTATATGTTAGCTACTGACACTTGTAAAGAATTCATATGGATTAAGAGACTGTGTTTAGATATCATAATAAAACAAGGTACAATGACAATTTGTTGGGACAATCATAGTGTGATCTTCCTAGCTAAGAAATTAAAATTTCATGCTAGGACCAAGTACATTGATGTAAAATATCATTTTTTTAGAGATATAATTGATGATGTCAAGGTGGAACTAGTTAAGGTAGATAATTTAATGAAAATTTCAAATTATTTAAATAATCTTGTGAGAATATAGAAGTTCAAATGGTGTTTTAATTCTATGGGCCTCTCAACTCCTAGTAATTAAATCATGGTGTTAATACTGCATTTTCTCTTGCAAGGTGTTCAACAAGTGGTATAATGTTAGGAAAATGATTTTTGAACCTTGAAATTTGAACATGGGGGGTGCACGGGGTACCCCCCCTTTAAGTCAATGGGGATCATCCCACCAAAGGGGTCCAAGGGTTGTGTGCTCTAGAAAGGGTTCAGGGGTAGCACCCTTGAAAGCCACATTATATATTATAAATTTAGACCATTCATCATTAGGTCGCATATATAATAGTAGATATTGTGTTGGATTTTCTTTCCCTAGAAGGAAACCCTCCTTTTATGAGGGAATAGTAATATTGTTGTGTATTGGGTTGTATTATGTGTGAGAGTCTCATAGATGTTGAGTTGCCTCTAAATATTTGGTTGGAAACACTACTGAGAAATCTTGCTTAATAAGTATATGTAATCATCTTGATTTTTGAATAATATATTGGGAAAATTTTGGAGCATGGGTTTTTTCTACCGAAAGTGTTTTCCCCACATCAATCATTGCGTTCTAGTACAAATGGTATTTACATTTTTTTTTGGTTAATTTTTTGTAATTTTTGTAAAGGTCTAATTTTTTTACATAACCTTCCTCTCAAGATTAGTGTAGGAAGTTTTTACACTACCTTAAATTCCTTATAATAATTTCCCCTCATGATAAAATATCAAGCCCCATCGATTCCTTCATACACTTTCTCAAAGTTAGACTTACATTCATAATTTTACCTTGGTACTCTTCCTTTTTACATCTCTAAACTCTATCACTTGATAAATTCCCTGACATTTTCTATTATAGTTAGAGATGTGAACTTACCTTTAAAGTGGTAATAGGTATAATTCATCTTTGAACCCTAATCCCCAATATTCCAACACTCTTTTCCTATTAGGATTATTTGTTCAAAATTCCCTCTATTTGTCTAACTTCTTCATCACCTTTGATCTCTATCACTTTATCTTCTTAACTAGCATGGGTTATGAGGTATTTCTGACCCTCAATGCTCAATGATATGAAACTACTATTTTTTTGTATATTCCCACCTAATTACTTACATGTTTAGAAGGTTATTTGTAATGTGATTTGATGCAAGAACTACTAGGAAAGGGATTTTATTTCTTGTAAAACATTATTCATCATTGCCCACATGTCTTTGTAAGTAATTTCAAGTGATGATGAAGAAAACCACACAAGATGCCATTAATGGTCTAATATGGCCTCATAGCTACCAAATCATCCTTGATGACGCACAAAAATAATTGTTTACTTTAAAGTGCATGGATCCAAAGGAGACAATTGTGTGGGTTGTGATACCCTAATTTATTTCAACAGTTTAGAGGTACATAGATCTTAAACATTCATGCCATTTCCTAGGCCACTTTCTAATAGATTTTTTGGACACTCTTTCACCATGTAAGATTTTTAGGTCTTGAGAGGATTTTTTGGTGCATGAGCATTGAAGATAGTGATGTCACAAGCATGGGTGCTGCTTGAAAATTTAGAGTGGCAAAATATTCTCTTTCTTGGCCATTGTCCTAGTTGTAGATCTATATATGAGTTTGTATTTTTCATGTAAGGGGTTGGCATCTGTTCATATTCTTAAGCAAGCTCATTTGGGTCATGCTATTTTTTTTACTAATGATTGTAAATTTAAATCAATTCAAAATGTGTATGGAATATTTGTAATGACATTGTATGATATTTCAAAAAATTAATATAAGACATTAGTTTTATGCCATTTATGCATTCTATCTCCACTTTTTTTTAATATTTTTAGGGGATTAAAGTAATCCATAAGTTCAAATTTACTATTCTTTGTATCAATCGTCTATTTTTTGGTATCTAAGAGACATGGTAAAACTATTTTTCTTTGTATAGTTGAATTCTAAGGAAAAAACCTTTCAAGACTAATACATGAAACTCTTAATTGGTTGTGGATTATTAAGTAGAGATGTATCTCTTATATAGTTATAAATATTTGATGATTAAATCTCTACAAGACAATACATGATGGAAGGTAAAAAAATTACACTATAATAATGAATGGATAAAGAATGATGCCCTTGAAGGATAAATACGATCAATTTTGTAACAATTCTATAAGATGTTTCATAGATGAGAGGAAGTTCTTGGATGGATTGAGACATGAGAATTTTTATTTTGCATTGATTCCCAAGGCATGCATTATAATAGATGTAGGAAGCACCACTACAAGTGATGAAGAGACCATGTAGGAGATTTCAAATTTTTTTAATAGATCATATCAAACAACATGCTCAAGGGGTTGTGACCAATGAGGAGTATTAGTCATCATATGGACTAGTTCTAGGAGATAGCTTACCAAATAAGGAATAACATACAATGACACCAATATAAAATGAAGAGTTGAATAGATAGGTGTAGGAATTTTTCAGGAAAGGAATAATTTGGGAGAGTTTGAGCCCATGTGTGATAGTCACAATAATCACATCCAAGAAATATGGTGATTGGAAGATGCACACTAATTCTAGAGATATCAATAAGTTTATGGTATGGTATATATTTCCATTACCTAAAATTGATGACATAATGGACTACTTGAGTGGAGAAAAATAATTTACAAAGGATGATTTGAAAAGGGTTATTCGTCATATTAAGAAAAGGGAAGGATATGAACAAAAGATAATATTCAAGGCTAATGAAGGATTGTGTGAGTGGTTGGTTATTGATTTTAGATTGACAAATCCTCTAATCACATTCATGAGGTTAATCCCATAATAGTGGTTTACAATTTTGGCCAAACCGACCGAAATTATTATTTTTAACTAAATCTTCACATTCGCACCTATAGCTGCTAAACCGGTGGAGGAATTTGAAGATGGTGAAAACTAGAGTCTCATCAAATTTTGTCCAAAATTCTAAAAATATTTTTTTCAATTTTTTGGAATCAAATTGCACTTCTTTTTCCATCTCCCATGAAAATAGATTTTTTTTCATAAAACAACATTTTTAAAAGTGACCAACACCGTGATAACGATAACTTTTTTTCCATGAAGGATAAAATTCTAATTCTTTCAAATTTAGATTTGTAACTCAGATATCTAGTGCTTCCACTTGGTTAGATAGTTTTTATTGAATAGTTTTTCCTTAATCAAGTTTCAAAGTCAAATGAATTACAATTAATACCCAGGATTTGTATAACGTAACTTTTTTTGTATATGTCAAAATTTTTATTTTATTTTTTGTTGGATCAAGGACTTCAATATCTGGTGCACTCATATTTTTCAATTTTTTTTTGATAATCTTCTATTTTTCCACATGTGAAGAACAAAGAAATTCATTTTCGATGAAAACCTATGTTTAATAAAACTTAAAAACAAATACATAACAAAACCAAAACATATTAAAATTATATTCATTGGATAGCTTGTTCGAGGAATACCATAATCATTTGAAATAAATTTTAAATGAATTCATTTGATCCCCCAAAATCTAAATCAAAAGTGATTTTTTATCAGCATTTTGATAGGTGTAAAGGAGACGCATTTATAGGTATGGTTTAAAACTAGCGAGGTTCTATCCAAGGGGGTTTGATCTAAGGTGATTTGGTCAAACCCTCTTCAATTGGAATCCTTAAAATGGAACTTTTTAAGGCTTAAATCATTATATTTTCTAAAAATATGTGATTTCAAATTTTAAAATTCTTCCTCTCGTGAATTGTAAACCACTATTATGGCGAAAGTAGTGTAGGAAATTCCTAGGTAAGTTTGTGATTATTGATTTGGGTGATATTTTGATTTTAATAAGACTTAGGATAGACACCTAGAGAATGCCATACCAATAGTATGGTCATTGAGGGAAAAAAATTGCTAATCAGTTTAAATAAGTGTAGCTTGAACATGAAAAAATAATCAGTATATTTTAGATTTGTGATCTCAACTAACAGATTAAAGATAGATTTTGAGAAAATAAGATACATTACATAATAGTCTACAAGAAGAAATGTGAGAGAGGTAAAGATGTTTTCATAGATTGGAAAGTTCTATAGAAAATGTATTAGAAATTTTACTAGGACTTATGTGCCACTAATTAAAACAATGAGAGAAGAAATGTAGAAACTCAAGTAGACTAAAAAAGAAGATAGAAGCTTTGAGTTTCCAAAGAAAAAAAGTAGCATTATAAATAATACTTGTTAGGTACCAAAATTCAATAAGGTATTTCAAGTTGATTATGATGTAAGTGGAAAAATAATTGGGGTTGCATCAAACAAATAAATAAGAGGTCAATAACCTATATTTTAGTGAAAATTTGAATGATGTTAAAAGAATATATTTGGTTTATGAATATAAATTATATGCCATAATCCAAGCCCTAAAGAAATGGAGGCTCTACCTATTACCCAAGGAATTTGTGTTGTATTCTATTCACAAAGCACTATAGAACCTGAACAACCAAGGAAAGTTTAAATAGAGACACATGCAATGGGTGGAATTCATGTATAGTTACAATTTTATGTTGAAGAATAGGAGAGAAAAGTCAAACCTTGTTGATGCATTGAGTAGAAGAAAAACCTATTGATAGAAATGAGAATGGAAGTAGTTGGTTTAGAGGAGATAAAACATCTAGATAAATTTGATCTTAGATTTTATGGAGGCATGGAGGACATGTAAGGAATTGATAAGAATGGATAAGAGTAAATAGATAGAAATAATTAATTTAGAATGAGATGTTATTCAAGGGTAACCAATTATGTAAACAAAAGAGCTCCATGCAGGGTGATCCCACAATAGTGGTTTACACTTTTTGAGACATCCTGATTTTTACTGAAATCACATGTTTTTAGAAAATATAATGATTTAAGCCTTGAAATTTTCCATTTAAAGGATTCCAATTGAAGAGTGTTTAATCAAATCACCCTAGATCAAACCCCCTTGGATAGAACCTCACTAGTTTTAAACCATACCTATAACAGAGTCCCCTTTACACCTATCAAAATGTTGATTAAAAACCACTTTTGATATACCTTTTGGGGGATCAAATGAATTCATTTAAAGTTTATTTTTTCTAAGTATGTAGTCATTATTATAAGCTTCCCAAAAAGTATAATTTTAAATATATTTAATTTGATTATTATATTTATTTTTTATTTCTTCTAAATGCAGGTTTTTCATTGAAAATCAAGCTTTTGTTCTACACATGTGGAAAAATAGTAGATTATCAATTTTTTTTTTCAAAAATACCTATGCACTTGATATTGATGTCCTTGATCCAACAAAAATAAATAAATTGAGTTTCAATGCATACAAAAAAAATATGTGTTAGCAAGTAAACCTACATGTCTAAATTGTAACTGGCTTGACTTCAAAACTTAATTAAGAAAAAAATATTTAATAAAACACTATGAAAACAATTGCATGCACTAGATATCGTAGTTACAAATCTAAATTTGAAAAAAATAGAATTTTATCCTTCATAGAAAAAAAGTAATGTGTTAGCAAGTACACGTCACTCTTTAAAAATGGTGTTTATGGTTAAAAACTAGTTTTTGAAGGAGATGGAAAAGAAATGCAACTTGATTCCAAAATTTTTAAAAAATATATATTTAGAATCTAGAGGAAAAATTTCACAAATCACTAGTTTGCATCATCTTCAAATTCCTCATGGTTTAGCAGGTATAGGTGCCCAAGAGTGAAGATTTAGTTAAAAAAATTCAAGTCAATGTCAAGTTTGGCCAAAAAGTGTAAACCACTATTGTGGGATCACCTTGAGAAATAATTTGATTGAGGAAAATCATTGTAGTTAGTTATCAAGGAATTTTGGGGTAGACAAGATAGTTATTATGGTTAGTGAGATCTATTTTTTGGCTATAAACATACAAGGATGTAAGATTTTTTCTAAGGTTACAAAATTTTCCAAGTTGCAAAGGGGAAAAACTAGATATTGGATTATATCAACCATTACTAGAGTATTAGAGAAACTCTAGGAAGATATAAGTATGGACTTTATGTTAGTGATGCTAAGAAAAAAAAGGAGGAATGATTCAATATTGGTGGTAGTGGTTATGTATTTTAACATGGTAAATTTCATTGCATGTAAGAAAAATAATGATGTGGTACACATAACTTACCCTATTTTTAGAGAAGTTGTAATATTGTATGGTTTACCTAGGAGTATAGTTTCAGATAGGGACAATAAGTTTTTGGGTTATTTTTTGAGTACTTTGTGGAAAAGATATATTTAACATTCAACTTAGTATATCGTGAATAGAATGATGGACAAACAAAGGTTGCAAAAAGAGCTTAGTAAATTTACTAAGGTCCCTAGTTGAAGAGAAGATAGGGAATTGGGACTTAATTTTATCTTAGATGGTGTTTACATACAATAGTCTAGTAAAAAAAAGTGTTGGTAAAAGACTATTTTAGTTTGCGAGTGGTAGTAGTTTCAAGGAATGTATTAGAGTTGAGGAACATTAGTAATGAGAATAAAAGGAGTGCAAAGACATAAAGATTTTACAAAACAGAGTAGGCAAGTGTATGTGAAGGTAAGAAGTCGCCTAGGATAGATGCATGATAAGTACACAATGAAGGATGAAAATATGATAAAACATAAGGAATTTATGGTTGGGGATGAAGTAATGGTACATATCAAGGAGAGATTTCTAGCTAGAAATTATAATAAGTTGAAGATGAATACGTTAGACCATTGTAGGATTATGAGAAATTTTGACTCAAACAATGCATATGAATTATAATTTCTAGAGGGAATGGGAATTTCCCTAATGTTCAAAATTGTACATTTGTAATCATATCATGGGGGATACCCAATAAAAAATAACACAAAAGAACAAATATAGAACCCTTTACTACCACAACCAACATAATAAATTGAGGATATATTATATAATAGAGTCACAAGAAGCACCAAAAATAAGTAGTGTGAGGAGTATTTAGTGAAATCAAGAGGTAGAAAAGAAGAAGAATCGAGATGGATTTCTAGAGATGGGGTAGATTGACTCAATGTTACCTTATCCAATGAAAAGTGAGGTACTCATTTTTCAAATAACATTGGGTGTTTAATTTAGGAGCATCCTAGGGGATAAGAATAATTTTACATCACCCAAAAATATTCTCACTTTTATTTATTTATTTGTAAGTTTTATTTAGCAGTCAGTTACAAAAGAAACTAACACACTTTACTGCAATTTGAATTTTGGTTACATGCTCTTGAGATAACATTTTATAAAGATATTTGGATGTCATATTCATGTTTGGGGATAATTGGATGCATAAAATGGCATAATTTGGTTCGAGGACTTACACTAGGCTAACAAACTATCATAAAATTTATATTTTTATCATTGACATTAATCATTTGAAGTTTGTGATAACTAAGAAACACATGTGAAGATTCATTGGACCTAGGGAAACAAACACCATGTACTAAACAAAGTTCTTTTCCATTACCATTGATTTGTTAAAGAAATTATTTTTATTGGTTGACTACATGTTTCATGCAGTATTGAAATTTGTGCTTCCTTGTAGCCAACATAGATCATTTGGAGGTTCAAGATTGATATGCATTAGTTACTTACAATAATTTGAGTCATCAAGAAGGAAAGGATAATTGGTGATGAGAATTTGGAGGTTTGAAAGTGAATATCAAAATAAAGGTTTAGGATGGAGTTTGGTGATGAAGACACAAAAAATGTGAGGAAGTATTTCATTTAATTTAAAAGTATAAGTTTTATATTTTAATTGTTAAATAGTTGTACCTTGGCATGTAAGAAGCCCATTGTGACAAATTGTAGTCAATTCATGTTCCTAAATCTAATAAAAAAAAATGATTATTTCTATAAGATTTTGTTGTTTTGTGTCAATTATTTGATCGAATGCTTAATTCGAGAATCTTTCATTGAATCCTCCACCCACAACCACATGAGATTTACATTTTATTATTACAAATAATACAAAAATATAACCAATACATTAATATTAATTTAATAATTTAAAATAATTATATTTATATATACATATATTAAATTAACCTAAATTACACATTTTTTTTTTAATTTTCTTTTACAAATATTTAATAATAAAAAATACACAAATACACAAATAAAAAGCTTAATCAAACTTTTAAAAAATCTATTAAAAAATTTAACATATACACACCAAAACTTTACCATACAATAATGATAATAATAACCAACAACCAACAAGCTTTTTTTTCTTTTAACATGCAAGAGATTGGGGTTTTTACTCCTGTTTGCCTCCATTCACTTTCATTACTCACATCACATCAATCCTTAGTGTAAATGGGCCACCTATTCTTTGCATTACTACCTAATCATTCTCCTCTTTTGTGGTTGGGGGTTGAGAACCCACTTTCAAGATCAATTGTTTTGCATGTTTCTGCCCTCCCTTTGGGTCTTTATTGACTTTTATAGGAAGTAAGTACTATTGCTTAAATAATTTTCCACTATATAGTTGGCTTATTCCTTTAAAGACTATAATGAATTCCCACGATACATGCACATTGGTGTTGACTAATTTCCACTAAATCTATTCTCTACTTGTTTGGACTTGTGCTAAAGATTGTTTGCCGCTATAAATTTAGAATCATGGCTAACTGACTTCAAAATTACTACACGTTTAGTTTTGGGAGCCATGGCAAGCCCCTCCATAAATAGACTACCCCTACTAATAATAGTTTTCACCAAATTACTCGCACTAAATGAGGATTATCCATTTGTAATGAAAAAAATGAATGTTCTTACTCTGCAATTTATTTATAATAAACAATTCAACAATTAATCTATTAAGATTTAAAAGAGCTTGGAATGGAATAATAAATGGAGGGTTAAATTTATAGAGAGTAAATAAGTTAGTGTGAATTGTGAATGGTGGAATGGGTTTAAAATGATGTTACACTATGTTAGAATTTTAAAAGTTTGATCAGATGAATTATTTTATAATTTGTAAATGAAATGTATATTGATTTAGTTCAAATATGCATCCATTAAAATGAATTGGTATCTTGAACTAAAATTGTATTTATGAAAATGAACTACCTAAAATATTATGATGATTGAAATTTTCTCGCCTTTATGCTATGCTTTTGAATGCGAAATATAGAGGGTAAAATGATCATTTTAATCCTGTTTTAGTGAGATTCATGTTGTCCTCATTCAAACCGCTAGACAAACTGATTCAATGGCTATAAACCAAGATAAAAAAAAAAAAATAGAATATATGCATATATGTATAAAAATATACATTCTTACATTTATGATAAATATTAAATATGAATTAAATTATAAATTATTTATATTATGAATACATTACATATATATAATTATGTAATTAACATTTTAATAATTTTTAAATTCACATTTACTAAAAGCGACATCTGCTTCGCGGTTTTCAAGCATCCTTTTCTTTTTATTGTAAAGCGCAGGTGCCATCATCGATGAACGCCAAGACTCCATACCAAAACCTATGACAAATTTTGGCAAATCTTGATAACAATTCTGAACTTTTTTTAATTATAATTAAAAAAATACTTATTAAAAAAAAAAAAAAAAACTAATGCTAATCTAATGGTAGACATTGTTGTTGCAAGGGAAATGATTGTGATGTTTTTTCTAAGCTATATATTATGAAAACAATTATTTCATGTCGTTTCTCTATAGTATGAGACCGCCAAGCCAACATGTAAAGGACCGCCACATTGAGTTATTCCACAACTTTTGTGTACTAAGCATTTATGATGAATCCATTTAGTTGATTGTTTGTTTTCTATGAGAGGCTTTTGGCATTCACTTCTTTGCAACCATGTAGTATGTAACTGCTCTTGAACTCTTTTCATGTAGAATTATAGTATTATTATGAACTGGTTGCTAGAGCTTAAAGACATGTCATTTTGGAGAAATAGGATAAATTTTGTTGTTTTGGAGATCTTGTTATTATTGTTGGGCTACTTGGCATTTTATTTAGTAGCCATGGAAGGACTATGTAGTAGCTTTGTACAAAGGAAATAGTGGTGCCAAGCTTGGTTTGTGACAACTTTACAAAGATTTAGCCCTCATATAGGCTCCCAGTAACATTCTTCTTAAGTTCTATGTTAAATATATTATGGGTAGGTGTGTGGTTCAAAATATAATTTTATATGCAATTGAATTGTTTGTGAATATTTTTTATTATGACCAATATGGCCTATGATTTTGCTATCATTTTTATAGCTATTGTCATGATAAGGGTTGTTTGAAGATCATCCTAACTTGGTTGATTTGTTTGGAATGCATTGTTTTACTAGTAATATCAAGATAAAATGTAGGGTTTGATAATTGGTAGCTCAAAGCTTGTTGGTTCCTACTACTAAATGATATTATTAGAATCCTAAATGTAACTACGATCCTATTAATGAATAAGATTGTCTAGAAAAGCTACAAGATGTTTCTAGAAAAACTAGAATCTTTTAGAAGAGCTAGAAGCAACTAGAAGTTGTTCAACGAAAAAGAACATTCTAGTTTTAGAGATATCTAGAACATTAGAAGTTTCTAGATCTTAGAGGCTTCAAGTATAAATATGAGGTTGTCCATTATGAACAACACTATTGTTGAGGTAAGTTGTTGGATTATATGTAAGCAAGTTAGATTAATTTATTTTCTTTCAGCCATTTCATAATTGTTGTATGCTCTATTTTTTCCCTATTTGTTGTTATTTTTTGGTCTTGTTCTTACATGGTATCAAAGCTAGAAATCTTCTAACAAGGTTAAGACATTGATGGATTGATATTTGATTAGCAAGATAATCTTTGAAGTGGTTTAATCTATTTGTTTGAGGGTTGTTGTTTTTCTAACATGGGCTCTACAAATGAAAGTTTTTCAATCTTTGATGGAAATGGTTTCACAAATTGGAAGATTGCAATTAAGAATGCTTTGAGAGAAAAGGATCTAGGGAGTATAGTGAATAAAGAGATTAGAGAACCTCAACAAAAGAAAGAAAAGGAGTTACAAAAATGCAAGTTGGAGCAAGCTAGAGGAATTATTGGTAAGGCCTTGAGTCCCAATCTCAATAGAAGGTTTGTTGATGTTGATAATCGAATAGAACTATGGGAGAATCTAGAAAAAATATTATAAAGATGTAGATATTGCTAGCGTGCTCAACATAGAAGAGAAATTGGTAAACATAGGCCCAACTGATTTTGAAAAAATGGTTGATTACTTTAATGAGGTTACATATTTAAATGCCCAATTGAAGAAAATAGGTGTTGAATATGCAAAAAAGGATTTTTGGTTGATTGCAATGGTTGAAAATAAGATTCCCCAACCTTATAAGGTATTTAAAGAATCGAGGAAAAGGGTTATTCAGTTAAATCCTAATACCCACCAACAAACTTTTGATCAATTTTGTAAGTCAATTTTATATGAAGAGGTTCAACTTATTAAAGAGGGTTATATTAAGAAGAATCATGCATATGGAGCTAAGAATAAATGATTTTCTAGATATGATGATGGAAAGGAGAATTGGAAAGGATATAATAAATTTTGAAATAATGGTGGTTCTAACCAGTTTTCTAGAAAAGGAGTAGAAAAACAGTTGGAAAGAAAACCCATTATTTGTAGGTATTGTGGAGGTGAGGATCATATTTCATACAAGCCTAAGAAAGAACAGTTTAAGGAAGGGAAGACAGATAAAAAAAAAAATTGTAGCCATCTCCAAGCAAGTAAAATCAAGTGTAGAGGTAACTTTTGAACCCGAAAATACATCTAGAGGAAAGGGAGGATACTTTGCTTGATACTAATAAAGAATGGATTTTAGATTCAGAAGCATCTTTTCACATGACTAGAGATAGATCTTTATTTATTGACTTTCATGAAGGAAAGAATTCATATCAAGAAATCACTATTGGAAATAAAATGAAACTAAAGACACCATAAATCAGGTTTTCAAAAACCAACCATCTTAAGTCAGAATTCATTTCACAACCCAAAAAAGAAACGCACAACACATTTAAATTACAACATGTTCTTATCAAGATCCAGTTAACAAAAGCTACATAACAAAATTTACAAATTACCAAAAACCAAAAAGACAACATTAGCATTTGGGTCATTCCAAAAAAAAATCAAAACCTAACATAGCCCATTTGCAAATTTATACAAATCATAATTTATTTATTTATCTTAAATAAAACTTTTATTTTTATTTATTTTTTTAATTGAAAACAAATGAGACATTTATGCAGCTCAAGATCTCCGAAAACCTTTTCACACTAAAACTCTTAAGCAAGACTTAGATTTTTTGTCACGAAGCCCTCAATACAAATTTCAATTTTTAGATACCTACAACCTTTATAAAAGTTTTTTAGAGAACCCCAGTCGTTAAAGTGTTATTTTCAGTAACCACTAAAATCCTTAAATTTTCAGCACTACTAAAACCCTAAATAAAATTTTAAATCTCAAAATTTGAAAAATCTAATTCTTTTAACAAAATTATACACAAGAATACAATGCATTCATACCTTCTGACTTCAGATATATCTGTAACTACAAGGCTGCCCTACACCTCGTATTTTGAAGGAATTAAGTATCTATAATAGTAATTATATAAATTGTTAAGAGAAAAAGTCTTTGAAAAGCCATACAAAAGAAAAATAAATCCATTTTTTTCTCGCTCTATCGAATGTGAAATACTAGTTTATCCATCTTTATATAAAATCTATATAATTAATGACGTAAGATATATTTTTTGCACTTTTTCGTTGTATCGAGGGAACTTAAGGCAAATTTTTCAGAATCAAATATGTTCAAATCAACATTATTATCTTCTATACTTTCAAATCCTTGGCCAAACCAGACTCTCTTAGATCTTTCTATGTCTTCTCCTTCTTGATCTAGTTGTAGTTCCATCTATAAAGCAGGGAGGAAATCAAATGAGCCAAAAGGATACTTTGCACTTCCCATCATTGACAAATTGATCAATGCAACTTGTGATAGTGGGTAAAATAGTGATGAAATAAGTGCAAACATAAAGATATAGATGTAAATAGATGTAAATAAATATGAAAAGATAACACAAAAGTGCACTACATGTCAACACACAACCTAGTAATTCATTGAGGTTCTAGTGTAAAGCTCTACCTTTTATAATTCGACTTTATTGTGTAAGAAGACATCATATTAAAGTTGACACTAGAGTTGCATAGTAGAAGAGTTCAACAGTATCACATTAGAACATTATTTTTTTAAAATTAGGAGTGTTTAGGGCATAGCAGGGTAAGATTATTATTCACCTAAAGCAGGGTTATCAATATATAAAATTTACAGGTGTCTTACAACCTTCATCTAAAAAAATATGAATATATAAATGGGTTATTCAGTAACTAACTTGTGGAACACATAACTAATGTTTAAATAGGTTGGACTAGTAGTTGAATTATGTATTGGGTCAAACAATGTGATGTAGAATAAAATGTAACTTGTAATTAAATTACTCGACCTCATGTGTATAAGGTTTCCAACCCCACTATAGTTATATGACATACCATCTACAAAGATAGCTGCAATTTTGAAAAAAGTAGAGTATGGATTGTTTCCATTGAGAAATTTTTGATATGGTGAATTATTTTAGTTCATAGCCTATATTAATCAAGTGCATGCATATTTCTAAAATAAATTTAGTTATAAAATGCCAACTAAACAAAAAAAAAATTCACATATTTCAAACTACAAAGCCCCACAAAACAGACTATTTTTTAAACTACTATGTTTCTTTTATCATTTTTCATACGGAAAACACATAAAAACTTCTCTTTGTTTTTTTGAAGTAATTGTTTATGCAAAGATTTTTAAATTGTTGATTGTATCTAAAAATGGTAAACTTGTGAAACATCAAATTTAAAAAATACACAGACTTATTAAAAATCTCTTTAGTTTTTATCCTCAGAAAAAGTGAAGTCAGATAATAAAATACCCAACAACAAACTAAATTTCATGCATTTAATGTATTTTTTCTTCCTCCTTTGTTGTTAGTCACTTGCCCCATGTCCTTTGCGGTGCATGGATTTCAGCAAACTTAGGGCAATTTGCTAATTTTCCAAAATAAAGTTTGAACACTATTTATTTTTGTTGCAAGTATGGGCTAGTTTGGTGGTGTTGTCATTGATGTCAACACTGTTCAATATGTTGTAGATTGTACATGTATAGTTGAGATGCTACTGAGATGTTGTAAGTACTTGGAGCTACCTTATTTCGCTACAGATGTGTTGTGTTGATGAGTTTCCAAGTGCTTTTGAGAAAATTAATAAAGAAGAGAAGTTAGAGGGATGAATGTGTTCAGATTGTGCTCTGGTATGTGCTTCGTGTTTCTTATGTGTTGATCCTCTACCTGTGTAGTTCTGAATTTTTCATTACGGTGATCTAATGGTGATATACTCCAAGTTTCAGTTTCTGGTTAGATGGTATGTGAAATCTGTGTCCATTGGTACGTGTGTTCTACCCGTAGAGTTGATCTTCTGTAGACTAGGAGAAACGTTTATGCTCTGTAGTCCTATGCTGGTTCATTTTAGATCTTGCAGATTTGGGATATGTCTTATGAAGGTATTTTTTGTGCTATGGAAAAGAGGTTTGAAGTTTGGTGATCTCGAAGTCATGTTTTAGTGTTTTAGTGTGAGTTTATACAGTCTGGATGGACTAGTGAAAGTTGTTTAGTGTATGAAGTATATTGTTTTGTTGGAGATGTATCTGAAGAAGTTTGAGATAAAGTCTCATGAATATTGAAGCATGTTGAGGTGTCTATGTGTCATCTCCATGATAGGAAGCGTGTTCATCATTGTTCATTCATGTTTTCATTAGGTTTGGCTGACCTAGTGTTTACACTTCATTTGAAGAATAAAAATTAATTGAGGAAGTGTTTGGTTGATTCGAGAATGTTATTTTTGATCTTGAAAAATAATTTTATTAGTCCACTCTTATTGCTTTCCACTGCTGGGAATTTTGAGTTGCTAACATAATTTGAATTTATGAAATGAGTTATTTGTGGCCGACCTTGGAAAATGCTTCTAAGGTTGAGAATGGTATAAAAGAAAGATGAATCGTGAATATTTGTTTGACAATGTGATGTAAAGTGATGAAAGTGAGCCACAAATCATAAGAGTGGAAGTGTGTGTGAGTGAGTTGTGATAGCAATTTTTTTAGTGTGTTGAAGGCGGTGAGTTGAAGGTTTCTACAATCTTGCAAATGTGATTTAATTGATGTGGTGGATCTTGTTCTCTTTTGTATCTATAGGCAGTCAGCCTCCATGTTGGACAATGAGTCCTTTGTAGGTAGTGAGCCTTTGTATTTGGACAGTGAGTCCTCTTTTGGGAAGTGAGCCCTTGGCAGTGAGCCTTTGTATTCAGTCTTATAATCTTTATATTGTGAGTTAACCCTCACCATGGTTTTTCCCTTATTGGTTTTTCCACGTAAAAATTTGGTGTTCATTATGTTGATTTACATTCTGTTATTTTTGTTTGATGCTCATATTTAATAATACAATAGAGTGATTGAAGAATTGATAAGCAATAAAGTTTTAAGTTTGAACTTGTGTGACAATTGATTCACCCCCCTCTTAGGTGTCCTGTGCCTATTTAACAATTCGTATCAGAGCTTTTGGTTCCTTGTGTAGAACTTAACCGTTTAAGAAATATCTAATGATGCACAAGTTGGTGATCCCTATGTTTGATGGAACTGACTACAATGATTGGAAGGGTCATATGAGAGGATACATTATCTCTCTTAGTTTCAAGACCTGGAAGGCTATAGAGACAAAGTATACACCTTCATCTAGTGGTGTTAATTCTGTAGATGAGATCTCTGCTTATGAAGAAAATAAGAAGGCGAAGTATGCAATTTGTAGTGGTTTATCTAAAAATGAGTGAGTTAAGGTTAATTCTCTGGATACTACATATGAAGTCTAGAATAAGTTGGAAGACATGTATGAAGGAAATGAAAAGGTGAAATTGATAAAGAGGCTAGCAGAAAAGCGTAGATTTGTGAACCTGAAGATGGAAGATGGTGATGAATTTACAAGTTTCTTTCAAAGAATTGAACTGGCAACAAATGAAGTTAGAAATCAAGGAGGAAAACTATCAGATGGAGATATAATCAAGAAGATCCTAATCACTTTACTAGAATGTTACAGCAACAAGATCTTTGTTATTGAAGAAATGTAAGATCTTTGTTATTGAAGAAATGTATGATCCTAAGAAGTACACTCTAGAAGAGTTGTTCAGCACCCTGCAAGCATTTGAGATAAGGAAGTTCTATAAAGATGAAAAGACAAAAGAGAAGACAAAAATGAAATTTAAGGATTTGAAGATTGAAGAACCAGATAGTGATGATGAAGAGTTGGAAGAAAACTTCACCAGGAAATTGAAGAAAGGCACTGGAAAATATAAAGGTATGTTACCCTTTAAATGTTTCAGTTGTGGTAACATCAGTCATTATGCTTCAAGATGTTTGAATAGGGATACACATTAAAAGAGAAAGGATAAGAAGTATGAGAAGTTGTATTATGTTAAGGAAGAGGTAGGTATTTTTAATGATGAATATGACAATGAGGTTGATGATAGTGAATGCTTATTCTTAGCATTGGAAAATAAATTTGTATCCACTAACTCTAGAAAATGTGTAAGTAAGAAGGCTCCAGAGGTTAAGAAGAATATGATGGAAGGTACCTTGGTTACTGCTTTTCATGCAAGATAGGATGAAGACTATTGGGTAATTTATAGTGGATTTTCAAATCATATGACTAGAGATAAGAGTAAGTTCACTAAACTTGAAAAATATGATGGTGGTTTAGTTATGTTCAGTGATGATTCAGGAGCTAAGATATGTGGTAAAGGATCAATTAGTTTTGATGGAGTGCACAATACTAATTATGTATATTAGGTGAAGGGTTTGAGGCATAACCTTCTGAGTGTAGGTCAGATGTGTAGCAATGGTTTTAAACTTGTGTTTCAAAACAATACCTATGAATTAGAAAAGGATCTGGAAATGGAGATATGATTACTGCTAGAAGAAAAACTCATGGAAACATCTATTAGTTGAAGGTAGTTGATGGTCATTGTCTTGTATCTCAAATCAATGAAAGTTGGTTATGGCACCAGAGAATGGGACATGTGAATTTTTATAACCTAGTCAAGATCAGTGCAAAGGAGATTGTTCGAGGGATGCCTAGAATCACAAAACCTGCTAATGATATATGTATAAGTTGTCAATTTGGGAAGCATACAAGATGTAGCTTTAAGGGAAAAGAAAATTCTACTACCGACATGCTAGAGTTGATACATAATGATCTATGTGGTCTAAAAAGGACTAGAAGCCTGAATGGAGACAGGTACTTTATGTGTCTTATTGATGATTATACTCAAATGACATGGGTTGCTTTTCTTAGAGAAAAGAATCAGGCTTTGGATAGGTTTAAGGTATTCAAAGCAAGAGTGGAGAATGAAGTAAATCTGAAAATAAAGTGTTTGAGATCTGATAGAGGTGGTGAATTCACTTCTGGTGAATTTAATGCATTATGTGAGAAGAATGGCATAAAAGATAGTTTTCTGCTCTGAGAACCCTACAACAGAATGGAGTAGTTGAAAGGAAAAATAGGACAGTATAGGAAGTTGCTAGAACTATGATGAAAGAGTCCAATATACCAGATGTATATTGGAGAGAAGTGGTACATACTATTGTTTATGTTCTTAAGTGAAGTTGAACTTGATGATCCTATTTGTGGACATGTACCTGAAGAAAGTAAGGAGAAGGAAGAAGAAGAGAATGAACTAGAACCTGTTGCTAAGACTCCTAAATATGTACAGAAGAATCATCTAGAAGATCAGATAATTAGAGACAAGAGTGAAGGTGTGAAGACAAGAAGCAGAGTTGTAGCTAAGGTAAATTTGTGTTTACTTTCTAAAATATAACCTAAATCTGTAAAAGAAGCATGTGAAGATGAAAGCTGGATGAGAGCTATGAAAGAGGAATTGTAGCAGATAGAAAAGAATCAAACATGGGAAATAGTCCCTAGGCCTATGAACAAAAATGTGATTGGCTCAAAATGGGTGTTCCAGAATAAGTTGAATGAAAATGGAGTAGTGAGGAATAAGGAAATATTGGTATGCAAAGGATATTCACAAGTTGAAGGTATAGATTTTGAAGAAACATTCGCCCCTATGGCCAGAATGGAAGCTATCAGAATGTTTTTGGAATTTTCTTTACACAAGCACTTTAAAGCATATCAGATGGATGTTAAGTCAGCATTTCTGAATGGTGAGTTGGAGGAAGAAGTGTACATGGAGCAACCTAAAGGGTATTAGTTGTTTGAAAAACCAGACATAGTTTGTAAATTGAAGGTGTTGTATGACTGAAGCAAGCTCCCAGAGCTTGGTATGCAAGATTGGACATATATTTGACAAAGGAAGGATTCAAAAAAGGTTTTGCTGACAACAATCTCTACTTCAAAGTGCAAGGTAATAAAATGTTGATTATAGTTGTTTATGTTAGTGATATCATTTTTGGTGGAAATGAAGGCATGTGTAAAAAAATTATTGAAGAGATGTAGAAGGAATTTGAGATGTCTATGATTGGTGAATTGAATTTCTTTCTTGGTCTACAAGTGAATCAAACTGAAAAAGGGTTATTCATTTCACAATCTAAGTATGTAAAGAGTTGTTGAAGAAGTTTGGGATGGAGGATTCTAAACTGGTTTTTACTCCTATGGTAACCAGATGTAAACTGAGCAAAGATGATAAATTTGTCAAGATTGATCAAAGCAAATATAGATCCATGATTGGTGAATTGTTGTACCTTACTACTACCAGACCAGATATTATGCATGCAGTGTGTTTAGTTGCTATATTTCAAGAAAATCCTAGAGAAGCACATCTTATAGCTAAAAAAGGATATTTAGATATCTTAAAGGCACACTAGATTATGGACTATGGTACCCTAAGAGTAATGATTTCACCTTGAGTGCCTATATATATACTAATTGGGCCAAATGTGTAGATGATCGAAAGAGTACCAATGGTGGTGCTTTCTTTCTTGGTGGAAGATTAGTTTCATGGTTGAGTAAAAAGCAAGACTCAGTTTCTTTATCCACTGTAGAGGCAGAATACATTGTTGCAGCATCCTGTTGTACACAATTTATATGGATGAAGAAAAAGTTGAAGGACATTGGAGTAATGTGTGATGAGCCCATTTCTATTTTTTGTGACAATACAAGTGCAATAAACATTTGAAAGGACCCAATTATTCATTCAAGAATGAATCACATATCTATCAAGTATCATTTTCTGAGAGAAAAAGTGTTGAAGAATATTGGAGTATGTGACAAAAAGGGAACAAATTGCAAACATATTCACTAAGGCTCTTCTGAAGGATGCTTTTGAGAATATTAGGGAGAGATTGGGGGTCATTGGTACTCCTAACTAAGTGCACATGAAGGTGCATCAGTCCAGTGAATTCACAAATTATTTATTTATCTGGACTGATAGATAGGTCTACTACACAGGGGGAGTAGAAAAGGTTTTCATTATTGCAAGATGGGTGTACTCCTAAGGGGGGTTAATTTGAGTAGTTGTTCTTTTCCATTGATTTCAAAGGGGGAGAGAAAGTCATGTGAAAAATAGTTGCAATAGAAGAGAAGGTTTTCTCTAGGAATATTTTGTAAGTTGTTGTCTTTGAAGGTTTTTCACACCATGTGTTGCCATCAATGACAAAGGGAGTGATTGTTGCAAGTATGGGCTAGTTTGGTGGTGTTGGAATTGATGTTGTCATTGATGTCAACACTATTTAGTATGTTGCAAATTTTACATGTATATTTGAGATACTGTTGAGATGTTGTGAGTACATGGAGCTACCTTATTTGGATGTAAATGTGTTGTCTTGATGAGTTTCCAAGTGATTTTGAGAAAATTAATAAAGAAGAGAAGTCAGAGGGATGAATGTGTTCAGATTGTGCTCTGGTATGTGCTTCATGTTTCTTCTGTGTTGATCCTATGCCTGTGCGGTTATGAAGTTTTCATTACGGTGATCTAATGGTGATATATTCTAAGTTTCAATTTTTGGTGAGATGGTATGTGAAAGTTGTGTCCACCAGTACATGTGTTCTTCTTTCAAAGTTGATCTTCTGTAGATTGGGAGAAATGTTTATGCTTTGTAGTCCTCCGCTGGTTTGTTTAAGATCTTGTGGATCTGTGATATGTCTTGTGAATGTCTATTTTGTGCTCTCACAAAGAGGTTTGAAGTTTAATGATCCATAAGTCATGTTTCAATGTTTTAGTGTGAGTTTATATAGTCCAGATGGACTGGTGAAAGGTGTTCAATGTATGAAGCATATTGATTTGTTGCGGACATATTTGAAGAAGCAGTCTCATGAATATTGAAGTGTGTTGAGGTTTCCATGTGTTATCTCCATGCTGGGAAGCGTGTGCATCATTGTTCATTTGTGTTTTCATTAGGTTTGGCCGACCTAGTGTTTACACTTCATTCAAAGAAAAAAAATTAATTGAGGAAGTGTGTGGTTGATTCGAGAATGTTATTTTTTATCTTAAAAAATAATTTTATTGGTCCACTCTTATTCCTTTCCACCATGGGAATTTTGAGTTGTCAACCTAATTTGAATTTATGAAATGAGTTATTTGTGGCCGACCTTGGAAAATGCTTCTAAGGTTGAGAATGGTATAGAAGAAAGATGAATTGTGAAGAGTTGTATGACAATGTGATGTAAAGTGATGAAAGTGAGCCACAAATCATAAGAGCATAAGTGTGTGTGAGTGAGTCATGATAGTAGTTTTTCAATGTATTGAAGGCAGTGAGTTGAAGGTTTCTACAATCCTACGAATGTGCTTTAATTGTTGTGGTGGATCTTTTGTTCTCTTTTGTATCTGTAGGAAATGAGCCTCCCTGTTGGATAGTGAGTCCTTTGTAGGTAGTGAGCCTTTGTATTTGGATAGTGATTCCTCTTTTAGGAAATGAGCCTCTGTATCCAATTTTAAAATCTTTATATTGTGAGTTAAACCTCACCGTGGTTTTTCCCTTATTGGGTTTTCTACGTAAAAATCTGGTGTTCATTGTGTTGATTTACTTTTTATTATTTGTGTTTCATGCTCATATTTAATAACAACATAATGTGGTTGAAGAATTGATAAGTAATAAAGTTTTAAGTTTGAACTTGTGTGACAACTGATTCACCCCCCCTCTTAGTTGTCCTGAGTATTGATTCAAGACCATGGTGTTAGCACCAATAATTTGATTGAAGCATTTCTTAAATGTAGGGTAGAGCATTGGAAAAGGGTTATTCCATGGTTTATGTAGAATCAGATTCCAATATGTTAATTAATAACTTGAATTACGTTAAAGATTCATTTTTTATTTTTTTATTAGAATCTACACTCAAAAGAAATTTTATGGTTGTATGTCCTCCCAAATAGAGATATCTTCCTACTCCCAATCATGAATTAACAAACCAATGAATAAACAACATCATATGTTGCTCACACATTCTTATTTCAACTAAGAACATCAAAATACACACTTGAAATTTTAAGGGAACGAAAGGAACTATGGCCAGATGTCTTCCCAAATAGAGATATCTTCCTAATCCCAATCATAAATTCTAATGAAGAAATGAATAAATAGAGATACATTCGTATATCCTATATTACCACCATCATAGCACCTTTCCCAAATGATGTGCAGGGGTACTGAAATTGCTCACACATTCTTATTTCCACTAAGAACATTAGAATCTGCACTAACAAATTTAAGGGAATCAAAAGAATTGTCGGTATATGTCTTCCCAAATAGAGATATCTTCCTAATCCCAATCATAAATTCTAATAAATCAATGAATAAACAGAGGTTCCCTTTGTTGAAAAAATGAAGAACATCTCATTTTGTTATTTTGTATTTTCATTGATGTCACCATGATATATGAGTTGCAATTGTAAGATCAAGTCTATAGTTGTTCCAGTAATCTGGTCTAGTATCTGAATTGGTATTTTGGTCTACATTTGGTTGCTGGTAATTACTATTGCATTTTTTGGAAATGTTTTGTAGATGTTAGGAGCATGTACATTCAATATCTCACATATCCAGTTGCTTGTATGGTGTATTGGTGTTACATTGGTATTTTCATTTGTGCTATTACGTCTATCCCTAGCCGACCTAATGGATGTATCGTGTAATGGTGAAATAATTTTTGTGGATATATGTGCAACCTAATTTAGGTCTATGTTGACTTGATGAAGCGTATTGGATGTGTGAATTATCTTTTTGAGAAGTTTCAATGAAAGCTTGAAGCCAACAGTAGGTATTTTTGGTAAATGAGAAGTGCATCTAATTAGGCCAACCTAATTGATGCTTGCGAAGAGATCAAATATATATTAGATAATCTTTGAAGTTTAATGATACAAATTTTGGTGACGTGAATGCAAATGTAAAGAAGAGTGAATATGATGAAGTGTTTTAAGTCAGTTTACTGAGCTACATTGGAACTAAATCTACACTTACTAGGTGTACTCCATTAGTTCATTTTTTGGTTGTAAGCCATTTTATGTAATTGTAATTTTGTAGGTAGTGAGCCTTTGTTTTTGGATAGTGAGTCTAGGCAGTGAGCCATCCATTTTGTACTATCTTATAACCGGTTATACTATATTGTGAGCTAACACTCACCGTGGTTTTTCCCATATTTGGGTTTTCCATGTAAAAATCCTAGTGTTCATGTGTTATGTGATTTTCCTATTCTAGGTTTTCCACCTAATATTGATTGACATTTGGGAAAAAGAGTTTACTGGTGATGATTTCTTGATAAAACCTGAGTACTCAAACTTGGTCATGAAGAGGTTAGAAAGGTGGAACAATTTTCCTAACTTTAGCTCCGATGACAAATTTGTGAAAGCAATCCTAAGTAGAATCACACCTGATAAATAAGGAAGCGATTAGGGCTATAACCGAACTCTGGGATAAAGGTACAATACCTATGTTGAAATTCATGAAGAATGAGGTTGTAATGGAACTTACAGGAGCCACTTATGACAAAAGAGCCTTAGCGACGAAAACCATCACTAATCCGGCTGTGAAGTATGCAACTATCATGATCAGTCATAAAATATACTTCACAAATAGAGAGAACTATGTTTCGGCTACAACAATCTATATTGGTTTTGATATGGTTGTAAATGGTGCTGATTATGATCTTTGTGAGATTCTCTGATTATAGCTGCTTGAGAACTTGAAATCGACAAAGGAAAAGAAGTATGCTTTCAAGTTTGGTTCATTGATTGTATGTCTATTGTTTTATTTCATCAAGAGGCTTCCAAGAAGGAATGGTGAAGTAAATTGGAACTCATCCAAACCAGGACATCAAATTTTTGATTATATGCATAGTTTGGGTAATATGAATGCTCAAGATGATGCTCTGACAAAATTCTTTGTTGTATTCAAAAGAAACCTGAATGAAAGGGAAATAATTCTAAGGAAAATTGTTGAGAAGTATAAAGATGATATCATATTCCATGTTTCCTCTAATGAATGTATGATTAAGGTTGTAGAACCTCGAACCATATGGATTCAACCTCTGGGATATCAGGTAATAGAAGGCGAAGCTAAAGGATATGTGCAATTATTGTCGAAGAATCAAAAGGACCCCAACAAACCCAGAATTGGGACATATGCTAAAATGTATATGGAGATTCATATGGAGTAGCAGAAGCCTAAAATTAGGAAAAAAAAAGTGGAGAAAAAGCTTAAAGAAGTTGGATTCATTGATGAGGAAATTTCCCTTGGAAGGGCTATGGGAGAACAGTTGGAGGAAAAATCATTTGGCCCGAGGAGATCTGAAAGGAATACCTCTATAAAAACCTCTACAACCCCTGCAACAAAGGTTGGACCCAATACAATTGATAAAGGCAAAGGTCCTATTTTCACCTTAATGACTACTAGATCTAGGAAGAGGAAAGAAACTCCTCTGGTTGCCCCTGCAAAGAGAGGAAGGAAAGAGAAAGTGACAAGGGAGAAGAACCTCAGTGTTACAAATGATCAAGATGATGAAGAAGAAGATCCCGATGCAAATTTGGTGAGGAGAAATAGAGGAGGCTTATCTTCTAGTGAAGGTGCTTCTACAGAAGCTGTTGGTTCCAAAAGAGCACTTTTTGTATCATCTTCTAATGATGAGGAAGCACAAGACCTAAAATCATGTGGAATGATCTAATGAAAAGGAGATTAGAGGCCATTGTATTTGAATGAGAAAATTAGAAATGTTGCATATAATAAGATTGGGTCTTCCCTGACCTTGGGTGATTTGGAATCTTTGAAGAAGTTTTGTGTAGAAATATTTCAGATGAAGAGTAGAGTAAACACGTTAATGACAAGAAATAAGAAGCTAAAAAATAAGGTAAGAAAGGAAACAACAAAAGTAATTTGGGAGATAGCAGAAAAATATGGAATGCTTAAGACCGATGAAGATGTCATTGTTGAAAATGTTGAGGAGAATACTCCTCTTGATACAGGTAACAAAAATATTTCTAAAAATTGTGATGTTGAAATTAATGTTGGTGGTGAAAATGATAAGAATAATGAAGGAGAATTTGAGCCTAAAATGCATAATGATGCTCCTTCAGAGCACATTGAAGGAGAAAGAGGCAATGATGAACAAGGAAATATAGAAGAAGGAAAAGGCAATGAAGAAGAGGAAAAAGATAATTCAGAGGAAGAGAAAAATAAAGGTGAAAAAGATAAAAAAAAATATGAAGAGGATGACCATGATAAAGAAAAAGATGAAGTAAAGAAGGAAGAAGAAGAAAAAGAGGAAATGGAAGAAGAAAAGGAGGAAGAAGAGAAGGAAAAAGGAGAGGAAGAAAAGAAAAATGAAGAGTCTTCCGGGAAAAATGAAGAAAGTGAAAAACAGATTGTAAAATCTCTTAACATTCCCAGAGAATCACCCTCCGGTAATGATGTTCTGAAAGGCTTGCTTTCCAAGCAAATCAGATTTCAGCCGATAATTCCCTAGGAGCTTTTACAAATTCCTATGATTGAAGGTTTGGTGGAAATGGAGAAGATGTCTCTAGTGCATAAAGTAATGTTGGGAGAAGCTATGCAAGCATCCAGTAGGAAGGAAATTCTTGAAGCACATCAAAGAGGAATAAAACTTGTAGATGATGCCCTCAAGGCATTACAAGAAGTTATACCTGGTGCATCCATTGATACATCTCTCGCCCCTATTGAAAATATGAGATTGCTGCTAGATTGTCTCAAGGAGTATACCTCTGGGCTTAGTGAAAAATAAAAACAAGAGGTTGAGGAAAATTTGGTGGAAAGAAGGTTATTGGTTTTACATGAATAGTGTGCTCTTGTACACTCCATAGTTGAAAAGAACCTAGAAGTCATGACGGTTTGTGAGTCAAAAGCTAATGTTGTTCTTGCTTATTGCTTAAAGTGGTCAGATGCCACTCAAAATATTAAGGTTGTTATGGATTCCATTATGTATCAGTTGTCAACCATCTCCGATACTTACAACCTATCTGAAGATAGAGATTGCTCAACCTAGAATGCAATCTCTATGCATAAAGAAAAATTATTTTTTTTGTAGAAGAAGAAGGAAGAGATCATTAGAAAATTTGATTGGTTAAGTGAAATTGTGAGAGTTGAATTCACTCTGGTTGGCAAGGCTCTAGATTGCACAAAAAAAATTGAGAAGATAAACCTGACTCCTAATACTTCAGATGGTGCAAAAGTAACTCTAATTGAGTTGGAATCTTTGAATAGGATGTTGATTTCCAAAAAGGATACTTAGGAGAATGGAAAATTTGTATGGGAAGGTATTCTAAAGGAGCTTCCAGGCTCATCATCTTCCGGTTGATACATGTTTCTATGTTTTCTTTGCTTTAATGTTTTTCAATTTTTTTTGGGACGCCCTTTGTCCTTGATGTCAAAGGGGGGGTGAAGAATGGTGAAAAATTGGTGTTAGGGGGAGAAGTGTTGTAAATAAGGTGTTTTGTAAATATATTTTTTTGGCACATGTTGCCATCAATGAAAAAGGGGGAGATTGTTGGAAAAATAAAGAACTTCTCATTTTGTTGATTTTTATTGTCATTAATGTCACCATGATATATGAGTTTCAATTGCAAGATCAAGTCTGCAATTGTTCTAGTAATCTAGTCTGGTATCCAAACTGGTATTTTGCTTACATCCTTTGATATTTTGGTCTACATTTGGTTGCTGGTAATTACTATTGCTTGCAGTTTTGCGAAATGTTTTGTAGATGTTGAGAGCACATACATTCAAGATCTCACATATCCAATTTTTCATATGGTGTATCAATGTTACACTGGTATTTGCATTTGGGCTATTAGGTCTATCTCTAGCTGACCTAATGGATGTATTGTGCAATGTGAAATATTTTTTGCGGATATATGTGTGACCTACTTTAGGTCTATGCTGACTTGATGAAACATATTGGATGTGTGAATTATCTTTTTGAGAAGTTTTTATGAAATCTTGAAGCTGACAGTTGGTATTTTTGGTAAATGAGAAGTGCATCTACTTAGGCCGACCTAATTGATGCTTGTGGAGAGATCAAATATATATTGGAAAATCTTTTAAGTTTAATGATTCAAACTTCGGTGATGTGAATGTGAATGTAAAGAAGAGTGAATATGATGAAGTGTGTTAAGTTAGTTTACTAAGCTACATTGGAACTGAATCTGCACTTACTAGGTGTACTACATCAGTTCATTTTCTGGTTGTAAGCCATTTTCTATAATTGTAATTTTGTAGGAAGTGAGCCTTTGTTTCTAGACAATGAATCTTGGCAGTGAGCCACCCATTTTGTAATATCTTATAACCGGTTATACTATATTGTGAGCTAACACTCAACATAGTTTTTCCTATTTTGGGTTTTCCACGTAAAAATCCTAATGTTCATGTGTTATGTGATTTCATTCTCTATTAATGCTTTTACTTATCTTTGCTATTATATGCACTGGAATAATTGGATGGTATCTAATCTAAAAATTTAAGAAGGTATTGTTTCACCCCCCTCTCAGTATCATGGACCTTTAACATCATTAATGTCACCTTAACACAAGATGCAATGTTTAAAGGAATACAATATAGTTCTCGATATTGAAGCTCAAACATTTTCTTACACCTAATTTGACTCAACTGCTCTTCATCAAGTACACTATCTATCCTAAAGACATAAAAATCATTTAGTGCTCAAGAAACCCTAAAAACTAGTCTAATTTTTCATAGAAAATCATAGCAGAATAAAGTTGAAATGAGAAAAAAGTCACCATTTACATCCTTAAATCAGACACCCATCTACATTACACAAAACCCAGTAAGAAAGATTTAGAAAATTATAGAAACCACGTTATACAGAGATGCAGAACCACAGACAAATGTGTGCAACCCTTCATAGTCATTTGTAACATTTTCAACAGATTTGTCATAAGCCACATAAAATGGAATTCAATAGAGGAGAAAGTACTCGGAAGTTTTGGCATGGTATTTAAAAAATATTGCCATTAATCATGATTTAACCACAAACCCTAATATAGTGATTGTATTATTTCATAACCGTAATTCAAAAATTCAAATATATCTAGAATCCTACTGGAAGAAATCACATATGTCAAAGGAATCCAAATATTGTCCTAACCATATACATTTCTAAAGCAATACCCAAAAAATTGGACAACAAATTCAATGGAATCTAAACACTGATACCAACAAAAGAACATGAATACTACAAAAAAATTGGTGATAAATATCTCAAAAATATTTGTAAAACCATTACGTTTATAGTTTGAGGAAAGAACAAACTACTGTGACTGCATGTAAGTTCCTATCTCACCAACAAGTTCTATGACCATTCATAAAAGAAAAATTGATGCAATATCTCAAAAAAATTTGACAAAATCCCTCGTGCATGCTTCAAATGCATAACAATAAGGCCTCAAAGCTTCACACATCCACCACAAATTCTCTCATTTCCTCTTGCAACCATGCCTACATGTCTCAAATAACCACAATCATCCACCACCTGGAGAGCACCATCAACCAGGTCCTTAAAGTTGCCACCTGCTAGATATGCTACAAGTCACAACATTATGTTACTCTTTCTTTAAGCACATCCTCTTAACAAATATCCTCCAAAGAATATTAACACCGCTTAACTTTGAAAAATGTTTTACTTTTTGAAGGATTGGGGGTGAATCTTATCTCAATATATAGAATTGTTCAAGTTGGATATGAGTTTGTTTCTATTACTGATCAAGTTATTGTAAGAGATATAAAATACCAAAAAAGTGTTATTGCTATTGGTAGAATTGACCATAAATAAAGTCTCTTTAAATTTGTTGGATTTGTTGATGATGAATACGCTCTGCCATAATTTTGTTTCTCAAAGTGATTATATGTCAAAACTATGGCATGCTAGACTTGGTCCATAAAAATTATAGAAAATTACAAGACATGGTTAGAAAGAATATGGTTAGAGGATTAACAAATATTTCAGCATCTGAAGGTGTATGTGAACCCAATGTGTGTTAGGAAAACACCATCGAGATCCTTTTGATTCTAGAAGAGCATGGAGAGTGAGTCATCCACTACAACTTATTCGTATTGATTTATGTGTACCTTATACAAAGAACAACCCCATATACCCCTCAAAAAAATGGAGTAGTTGAATGGATGAATAGAACTCTTTTAGAAATGACACATTGTATGTTGCATTTTTAAAGTTTGCATAATAAATTTTGGGGATTGGCCATCTATTGTGTTGCACATATTGTGAATAGAATCCCCACCAAATCCCTCACAAATTTCACTATTGAAGAAGCATGGAGTGGAAGAAATCCTCGCATTGGGTATTTTAAAGTATTTGGGTGTATTGCTTGGGCTCACATCCTAGAAGAAAACAAAAAAAAGCTAGAACCAAAAAGTCATAAATGTTTGTTTATGGGCTATAGTGAAGAGTCAAATATGATTTGGAAACAAAAAAGATCTTTATTAGCAGAGATGTAAAGGTTGATGAACATTCACAGCTTAAAGCCACACATGATTTCCACATTTTAGATATTTTACAAAGAAACTAAAACTCTATTAACAAGGATGATAAGAGCACTACTACTAATGAAGATTATATAACTAAAGTAGTGATGAAGAAGAACTTTCAATTAGACAAAAGACAAAGAGTATTGAAGAGATATATAGACAAAGCCCAAATTCCAAGGAAGGAATGGTAGTGCCCTCATGGAAAAAGTCTTACAAATAAATGACCCAATCTTATATGAGCAAGCTAGAGGGAAGAAAGAATGGGAGCAAGCCATGAAAGAAGAATATGATGCATTACTAAAGAATAAAAATTGGGTTCACTTGTGCCCCTTCCCAAAGGTATGAATGTTATTGGTTGCAAATGGGTTTACAAAACAAAATTCAAATATAGTGGAGCCATAGAAAAATAGAAAGCTAGATTGGTTGCTAATGGATTTAATCAAAAGGAAGGTGTTGATTATGAAGAAACATTTTCTCATGTCATCAAAATGAACACAGTTAGAATTATTCTTTCTTTGGCAGTAAGTCTTAGATGCCATGTTCATCAAATGGATGTTAAAAATGATTTCTTAAATGGAGATTTAGTTAAAGAAATATACATGAATCAACCACCTGGTTTTGTAGATGAACAACATCCTCACCTTCTTTGCATATTAAATAAATCACTTTATGGTCTAAAACAAGCACCAAGAGCATGGAATGAAAAGATAGAAAGATACTTTTAGCTTCATGGTTTTAAAAGATGTACATCTAATCCAAATATTTATGTGAAGAAATTTCAAGATGAGATTATTCTTGTTGCAATTTATGTAGATGATTTACTCATTTGTTGGACTGAATTTTGAGATAATCAATTATTTAAAATCAGAACTTAAAAGAGCATTTCATATGATTAATTTGGGACAATTAAACTATTTTATTGGTTTGCAAGTTTGTAGACTACATGATGGACTATTCATCTACCAATCAAAATATGCTTTGGATATTTTAGAAAAGTTTAATATGCTAGAATACAAGCTAGCTTCTACTCCCTTTCAGTCTGGAATCAAGCTTACTAAAGAGCATACTTCCAAAAGAGTAGATTCTACTTTATACAGGAAACTTGTGGGAAACTTGGTTTGTTTAACTCATTCTAGACCAGACATTTATTTTGTAGTTAATCAAGTATCGATATTTATGCAGGAACCTAAAGAAAGTCATTGGTTGGTTGCAAAAAGGATACTGCGGTATGTTCGTGGAACACTACACCATGGCATCCACTATGGCTATAAGTCCTCAATTTATTTAATTGGATTTAGAGACTTAGATTGGGGGGTGATATAGATGATAAAAAATCTATAGGTGGTTATGTTTTTCAGCTTGGATCAAGCCCTATTACATGGAGCAGAAAAAATAAAACAACTACATCATTGTCTTCATGTGAAGTAGAATATAGAGTAGCAAAAGAAGTGGGAAAGGAAGCAGTTTGGATTCAAAATCTTCTATTTGAGCTTGATTTTTACCAAAGTTATACTACTAGTTTGTACTATGAAAATCAAAGTACCATACAGGTTGTCAACAGTCCAATCTTTCATGACAAAACAAAACATATTGAGCTTGATGTTCACAACATACAAGATCTTGTTCAAGAAAATATTTTTTGTTTTCCATGCTTACCTTTGGGGATGTTGGTTATTTTTTTAGAACCAAACTTAATCTCAGTCCTTACCTATGAATTTTCTACAACTCAAATATCAGCAAGGTTGAGGATTGGCCAACACGTAAGTAAAGTAATTAATACCTCACTTCTTCTCTTCGGGCTCTGTGAGACCCATGAGGGTAATCCTATGCTTGCTCATAATATCTAAAATTTGGTCAAGAGAATTTCCTCACACATATGCATTCCTCAAGAAACCCACTTCATCAAAGGCTTGGCAGACCTCAGGTGAAAGTTCTATTTGTTTTAGAGAATGTGTTTATATACCGAAAGTAGGGGCAATGTAATTTAGAGTATGTTATGAATTCATCTTCATTCTAAATCTTAGGTGAGATTCATTACTAACTCAGTTAGCCATGAGATAAAAAAAAAAAAAACCAATGCCCTATCTGAGGGAAAAACAGAGTCACAACTTGCAATCAATCAATAATACAATTATGATTGAACATAAAAAATTAATGGATTATTAGCATGCCACTTTGTAGCATCTAACTCACTGTGTTTTAAAATATTGCTTCCTTACCAAATCCTATATCCCTTTCCCACAAACTAATGGCCTTATTTTAGCATTTAATCAACTCATTGAACTGAAGCATAAAACAAGCTCATTCATTTGGTGCAAATGATAGAAGACAAATGAAATTATGATTAAAAACTTCATTCTTAATTTGGAAGAAAGATATATATGAGAGCAACATTTTTAGAACTAATATTCCTCTTCATTACTAATATTACTTTGTAAAACTATATTTATGATCTTCATACAGTATAACCTTCACCCTAGATCAGTTTCTAATATATTTACTAATGTATCTATTTACATTCTATTTTATTTGAGAGCATAACATTCACCTCGACCTATTTAGGACTAAAAAATTTCTCCACTAAACTATCTTAACATCAACCATGAAATCCCCTTTAGAATTTGGGGAGCGACAAGCATCTGCTGAGTTACAATTTTTTTTCATTTCAGTTCATTTCAAAACCCTAATTTCAACTAATTCCTCAAAGAACTCCCCAGATGGTTTCTTATGTAGTAATTTGGGAACAGGGGAGGACAAAAAGAAAAAAACATGTGCAAGATACCATTAGTTGTTGTTATTACGTTCATTGTTGAGAAAAAAAAGATTCCATATCATATCAGCCGGAGGACTTCCACATCAACATGGAAGAGAAAAAGAAAAACCATGGACATATTAAAACAAATACCTCCTATGCAAAGACCATGGTGTCATCAAAAAAAAAAACAAGGAGGTGGCCCTATTCAGAGTCATCGACATTAGAGAATGCCCAACCACTCCTTGTCCTCGATGAAATTGGAGGGACCATCACCACGTCATCGTCTGAGCTCCCATATGGCACCAGAGAAAGAAGGTACTACTAGCCATATCCTGAGTCAGTGCCACCTTCAACGTCTGAAGGACTGTTAGAGAGAACAATAGGAGAATTATGTTTGCCTAGGCATGCCCTATGACTTTTATCTTTTTTCCTAGCCTTTTTCATTAGCTGAGCTAGTTCCTTGCCTTTGAACTTGACCACTTCTCCCGGAATGGTCTTTTTTCTCAAGTTGTACATACTCTGCACAATTGATTTCTTCTTATGACATATAGCCCTCCTTTTACCCTTTGAAACCTCAGGAGAGACTCAGGCTTCTTACTCAGTCATATCCTCGTGGCACTCAAATACATTGAGTCGGCTGGACCTTCTGACAAGCTGAATTGTCACACCAGTTTTCCCTATCTCCATAACAAGCTGAATTTAACAATTTAAGAAAAAGTTGCAAGGAGACACACCTACAAGCCCAGACAATTGTAACCAACCCAGCACAAAAATTCTTAACCAAACTAGAGAACCCAATTTAAAACCAACTTACTCAGGACAAGAACACTCAATATTCAACTCAGGAAAAACAAACAGCCTCTCACTCTTCTTCACACTTCACCTTACATCCACTGCAGATTGGAAAGATGGTAAAAATGAACAGTGATCAACCTGCATTAAATAGAAAATTGGAGGATGCAAAATTAATGATTCAATAACTCCTTGTGTGAGCGAGTTGATAACTTAACAACTCTGCTTTGAATTTGGATCGTTGATCTTAAAACAATTAAAACTTCATCTATGGTGACCATGAGCATCATTTTTTTGACCATTACCAACTTGTTCCTAGAAAACAATGATGCCATCTCAAATGCTGCCACATTTTCTTTTAATCTTGATTAATCATACACGATCTGACAATTAGCATGTATCACCAACCTAATCTATGCTCCTTCATTAATATCAGTGAAGTAAATGAGACCGGTGTTTTTTTTAGAGAGAATATTTCCTTATATACTTCATCGCTCATCACTAATCCTCCCTAAATCTTAGGGTGCAATCAATGATGAAATTATTACTGTGATGAAGTTTATCTTGTTGGATCATCTTGTTTTAAAACCACATTAATGGTTCTCTATTCTCTTTTCCACTTTTTTTCTTGTTTTACACATTGTCCTCAAGATTCTATCATGTTGCCTTCTCTAGCAATAGCCATCGCCTATCGTGGATGCATATTGGCCTTCATCACCTCATCAACAATGTCAACATCCCCGTGATGAAACATCAGTGCTTGAATTTTTGACTCATCCTTGATCATGCTCATCCTTCATCACGCATCACTAATTCAAACTTTGCACCTTGGCTCCCATCAGCGATGAGAGGTACAATGAAGAAATTAGATTTAGACATGTAAACCTACATGAAAATAAATGGTACAAAATACATCACACATAAGATCTTATCATAATAGCGAAATAAAGGTTTTAGAGAATATCATCATTTATCACAGTTTTTGAAACTTAGGCTCAGGAATGAATTAGCGACGAGTGATAAAATATAGAAACATCATACCATCACTCATCACTAATTCTCCTCATATAGTTTGTAGGAAATTAGCGATGAGAAGGTTTACATTGTGACAATACGTATTGCATATCGCTAATATATAACTTAGCACTTAAAACAAATCCATGATACGCAATGGAAGGGAAACCCATCCTATCGCTCATTGTTGATCTTAAATTTATCATTTTACAATCATCTCCAATGAGTGAGAAAAACATAAATCCAAAGGACATCACTTATCGCTACTACAATATTGAAGGCTTAAAAGCCATTAGCGATAAGTGATTCCTCTAAAATATACAAAACATTGCTCATTGTTGATTGTTCCAAGAGCTCTAGCAGCTATTCATGATGAGTGAAAACAAAGAAATTTCACTCATCGTTCATCACCAATTTAAAACATACACTCAAAAAGTAATCAATGGTGGGTGATAAAGATATGGTCATCAGGACTTAAGTGAAAAATTTAAGCATGTGCTCTTAAGTTATTATAATGAAGGGGACCCTCTAGGATGATGTGAGAGAAGGGGCTTAGAAAATTATAAGTCATGGAATGAAAAGGATGTAAAGACCAAAAGGCCTTCTACTTATCCTTATAAAAAATATGAGGTTTAGAATTAGGCTTGAGGGACTGGTTACCCAATGATAATGAATGACATAAGATGTTTTAAAGTGACTGGAATGGGAAATAAGAATTCAATGACTAAATAGAACATTACAAAAATTTATAATGAATAAAACCCTAATCCCTCATATATCAACCCCACATCCAAATATGATGAGGGTTTGAGATGGAACAAAAAAAAATTGAGGGTTCCATCAATGGCTATGACTGGGGATGTATGCCCTATTGTGCACTTTTTGCACACATGCCCATTAAAGGCAGGGACTCTCTTTCTTGTCTTGTTTTGATTGCTTGTTTTCTTTAGGGTCCTGACCTTTTCCCCTTAAGGGATAGGTCTATTGGTCTTGATTTTGTTTCACCCAGGAACTTAAGGACTAATTTTCACTTCAGGTGTCTTCTTTGCAACATCATGATGGCAATCTAGCTCTTGGAAAGTTGACCTCAATCCAAAATTTCAACTTAGCAGTAAAATTGGCCAAGTATGGGATAGGCTCAAAAAATATGAGGTAGCTTAGATTGCCCAAATCTAAATCCTGCTGGAAATTCTGAGCTCCCTCGAATTTTCTGAGTTTAGGACCCTATCATATTTCTAAGCCTTTTGAAGTCCTCTTGAGCATTTATTATGAATTTTGGTTGTTTAAATATGAATTCAATGAAGCATTCATTGTCATTTTAACGTTTGAGAGTGTTTGAACTTGAGAGAGATTGCTCCCATCTTACATTTTGTTGAACTCCAAAGTGAAGGCAATGTCCTTGAGTGGTTATTGCAAGATTCTTGAGAGCCTCCATTGGATCCCTTCTCCCTATGCATTATTTCAAGGTAGGCCACTTTTCATTTCCATGGTGATTTCAATGCATTCCATGCTTAATGGTTAATTTATTGCAGGGTGCAGGTTAATCATTGAGTAGGAGGATTTAAATTGATTTGTTTCTTACTTCACTATCACAATCTGGGGTTTCCTTTTTCTTCAAATGTGCATTTGAGGGGTTTTAATCAAGAACGGTAGTTTGTATGAAATGCTAGGGTTCATTGACATCTTCTAGATTTTCCCTTGTTGTTGTGCTTTCATGACGATATTGAGATTCTAGGGAACCATTCAATATTAAGGTTCAATCTAGAAACCTTAGTTCTCTAATAAGCCCTCGTTTGAGATTGAAAATTCGATGGATCAAATCAAAAATGTCAAGATATTGTTGTGAGGTGTTTGTTTTGGATCGTCATAAGCTAACATGGATTTCATTCAACAAAATGATCATTATTCATCCCTTAAACAAATAGAAAGTTTAAACACTTAGCGAAATTTCGAGCTCGAGCAAAATGTTTGAAGATTCCAAGGTAGCTCAAATTTTTTGCGCCTTAATCTACTCAATAAATCTAGCTCACCTCAGATTTTCCAACTTCCTCTCGACCATGAAATCCTAAAATCAAGATCATGTGAAAATTAATGAAAACCTTGACACTTAGCAAAATTTTGAGTATGGCTTACCTTTGGTAATTCCGAGCTAGGTTGGATTTCCCAAGCTCCAATCTGGTTAGAGAATCTGACCTCCCTTGGATTTTCTGAATCCTTCAACCCTTCATATTTCTGATGATTGAGAAAAATTGAATCTCGATGAATATTATTTAAAGTCTGATCTCAAAACAATTGATGCTCGCATGAGTTTAATTATGTCAAGGAATCTCTACCACATGAAATACTTTACAATCCTTTGAGTGCAAGTCAAAGTAAACTTTGAGAAAGATCCAAAAAATCTGAGCTCCCTCAGAGTACCCAAGCTCTAGTCTGGTTGGTAGATCCGCCCCTGGGTGAAATCCCCAATATTTTTCCAATGCCTTCAAACTTCAAGTTTTAATAATAATTGGGCTTCCAAATAGGGTGATGTGATATTCAATGATGAAATATTATTGAACCTTGTACATTTGCATGTTCTATATACAATTCATTTATATGCTTTTGGGTAATCCAATGGTGGAATTTCAATGAGTAAGTAGTTCACTTTGTATTGCCAATAGGGTTTATATTGTCATTCTAATTTGCATTACATGGTATCATTTAGCATATATTAATGATTCTCATTAAATTAGTGTCATTTAGTGGTGGGTTATATTTTTATTTGCATATGGGTGATTATTCTTTTCTCTAACAGATGCAGGCAGAGTTGAGCCCTAAAAATACTTCCAAATCAAAATTTGTTGAAGTGAGAAAGGCAACTGAAAGAATGAAGTATGAATTCAAGAGCATATGGCCATAATCCATAATTTCTTCTACTTGGTCCAATATTGCAAACACAAATATGGGACATGTTGACTATGATGGATTTCAACAAAGGATGTTTGGCAATGCACCCACTCAACTAGCACAAATACTTACTCATGTTGGTCTAGCTCAAGTAGCAAGGTTCCCTCCTACTCAATTGTGCCTTTAATTGGTTTTGGAATGTGCAAGACATTATGACTTGGACAAAAGGATCATAGCTAGGTGACAAGGTATAGTCCTAGCCAGTCTTACAAAAGATTCCATTATAGGAGTGTTCAACATTGCTTCACATCATAAACTAATTGAGGAGATAAACATTGAAGAAGCAATAAAATTCTATGATGAGGACTCCAATAGAGCCTTGGACATGATGAACAGTTCTTGGATATTGAAGCCCGACTCACATTATTCCTAGCTGCCCAAGCAACTACATAGAAGTGATTTCAAGTTGGAATATCATGATGTCATAACTCTCCTAAGTAGAGTAATGGGGGTAGAAGAAGCTCATGTTTTCCATACCTAGATGTTTTATCCTATCGCACAAATCATGGGTGGTAAATATTATCATTGGACCAAGATCATAAGCAATAACTTGGATGCATAGCTAAGGAGTGTTCAGGAGACTAATTCACCATGACCTCATACCTTGTATATATGTTGGAAAATTAAAGCAGGTATAAGGGTCCTAGTTGCAAAGGAATCCTAGGAAAAGATAAAATATGGAATATTTATCCACAATTGCAGTATAAGACAACCAATTACACTAGAGAAAATGATGCATTTTTCATATACATTCCCAGGTTACTATAGGATGCCCTCCATGTTAGATTTTCCTCTGATGTAATGGACCTGATCAAGCAGTATGGGTAGTATTTTATTCAATTTCAAATATTCACATGCATCAAGATATAGGGTTCTCAAACTGTCCCTCTCAGATTGCCAAGATACCCAATTAATAAACTTATACTATTGGAGGTGACAAAGCAAATGGTAGCATTTGAGGCCATTTTATAGAAGGATTTTCATAAGAAAGGGTTGGGAGAATAATTCCCATTAAGAATTGGAACTCTAGAGGCATGCCTCTCCATTCAAAGTGCCCAATATTTTGAGAAGGAGATGGCACAGTTTGAATTATATTCTCATACTAACAGAGACAACTTTGATCCTTATGGAAAAGCTTAGAAATAGGCCAATAAAGAATTCAGACACAAGGATCACATTGAAGACTATTGGGCCAATTACCGAGATGAATTTGAAGTCATCAAGAGGAGGTTCTCTAGGCTACCCCTCAACTTGATAAGGCTCTACCAGGTAATTGAAGTACCAGATCAAGTTCAAGATGATGATGCAAATTTAATCCAACATCATGATTTTGAGCCTTATCAGAACATGCCTCTACCTCCAATAAACTGGTCAGAAGAAGTGATAGATTTGGACCACATGATAGAACCAGTTAGGAAGTATTCAAGGCAATCAGTCAAGCATAAAGTGTTGGAATTGGAGGTTGATGGCACCAAGTTTACTTATGACTTGATGGGAGATTTGGAATCCCAATCTAAAGAGGAGGTTGAGGTTGATAAAAATGACATTTTTGAGCCCCATGATGGAGATGGCCAAGAGAAAGATAGACATCTCACACTGAAGAGAAAAACAAGGAGTCAAACACAAACCAAGGTTGCTAAGAATTAATCTCCAAAAAGGCTCCCAAGGCTAGTGCTACAACTAAAGAAGGAGAGGCTTCATAGCCAATCTGTTGGAAAATCAAGGATAAACAACTAAGAGGGGGGTGAATCAGTTGTAACAGAATATTTAAACCTTTTCAAACTTAACTTAATCTCAGATCTGATGAATGAATAGTAAACCATGAACAAACAACACATCAGAAGCATAGAGAACACCAAGATTTTTTACGTGGAAACCCTATTAGGGGAAAAACCACAGTGGATGTTAGTCCACAATATTATACCCTGTTAAAAGTATAAGAGAACTAATGGGAATGAACATGCATTCAGGCACACTACCTAGAGCTCACTGCTCAAATACAAAAGGGGTCACTGCCCAACAATACACAACAATACAGATTAGATCTATTGGGTATGAATTGAGGAAATAGCTTCTTCACAAGCCTGATTACAATTCTAGTTAAGCACAAAAAATATTCTTCACACTTTTCTCAAACATCTTCTCACTTTGCTCTGAAATTGAATGATTTGAACACTATTCACACATATGCACTTTCTATGGCATGCGTTCACTCTTATGCACATACTAACTTCACCCAAACAATCGCTCTTATATATCTGCAACATGGAATTTCATCAACAACCTTGTCGGCCAAAATATAAGATATATTTTCAATGTCGACCCAAATTTACAAACAAATTTCTAGTGTGGATCAAACACTATTGGCTAATATCATGATGTCATACAAAACAATATCCTCAAGCATGCCAAACATTCAAAATTTAGTTTTCAAGGATCCACAACATGTAACAACCATCATGTTGGCCAAGAACATGAAAACCCGAACATACCGACAAAAATATTTGACCATGAGCACACCGATCAATGCAGACATGCAAGAAATATAGAGCATGATCTAGAAACATTCATGAGCACCAAGAAACAATAGAGAGACATCTGTAACAATAGATATTACCAAAATCACATCAAATTTAATCAAGAACACTCACAGAGACCACAAAAACACTATGAGAACAAAAATCTTCATAACTCAAAAAAAACTTCACGTGGACCTCTAAAACTTCCATTGGATGGATTAGATACACTCAACAAGAAACCCTTTAGTCCACAATAGTTTATCTTCAATGTACAGAACAAGACACCTTCATGACCTTCACAGTTCCATTAGGAACCTGGAACTCTTCTTTTAACAATTTTCTCAATATCCTCAACATATATAGCCTTCAATACAATAATGCTAATAGTGTTGACATCAATGACAACCACATATCAACAACACACCCACAACATCCAAAAATATCCCCCTTTGGCATTGATGGCAACACATGATGTGAAAAACACCATCAATCCAACTCTTAGTCAACACTTACTCACCCTTAGGTTATGTTGATGGTTTTTTCTGCATAGCAACAACTCAGACAAGATACAAGTATCCTATCTCTCTTGAAATGTAAATCTCTATTAGAAAGGCTCAAGAGATAACCCCAAGGTCTCTAATGTTAGGTCTTGACAATGCATAAAAAACTCAATGATAAATGTGAAAATGCTGGTAATCACAAAGGAACCTTACTACAAGCAAATACTGAATCTTTAGTTTATCAGATCTAGCAATATGATGATACTTCAATCCTAAATCTAACTAAAATGATAAAAGAAATAGCAAAAGATAAAGGGTTTAAAAGAGATTCATAAATTGAACACTAAACCTAAGAATAACAACGCAAATGATAAATACTTGAAATGGAACAATCCCTCATAAACTGATTTCTACTTGACCCAGATGGATCTACAATCTTATAGAAATAGTGTAATCTTCTAAAGCATTAAAGATTTTTAGATTATAAACATTCATTCAAAACAACCCTATTGCAATCGAAATGAATAAACCTTCACAATTGAACTAAGCTTAATGAATATAAAAGTCTAGGCTGACTTTGCAAAGCAACTAACAATCAGTTGGTTGCAAAAAGTATGGACCAGAGATTGCTACAACACTTCAAGTACTAAATCATAAACACTATCAATTTATCTAACATTAAACCTAACACATTTATCAAATAACTTAAGCAATTCCAAAGATAGAATCACAAGAACCATACCAGATAAAATTCAACACAAGAAAGGCACCAAATCACAATGTCTTCAGTTGCATTAAATTACCCAAAGTAGCAACAATTCCAGTATTATGTTACAACACTTGCTTGCTTGAAAAAAAAAACTAACTCCTAACTCTAGCTCTTGCTATACTGCTTAATTCGCTCCAAGAAAAACTATCTATCTAGCCCTTACAAATGAGGTAGAATGCCATATTAATAGAATCCCCCCAAGGAATGTTGGCCTAATTAGAATTTACAATAATAATAAATGGCCATAACACAAGTTGGCCAAGAGGAATTCAAAATAAGATAGAATATGCATTAAATGCATGAGCTCCATCCAGGTCGGTCTAGGATCTCCAATATAGTTCAGACTTATGCATGCAAAATAATAGGGAAGCACAAATTCCAATGTAACCTTGCATTAACTGCTTTCCCCTTTGTCTTTACTTCACTCCACCCTATCATGCACCATAAAAAGTACTTTGTCCAAGTCGGCTATAGGTGGCAAAGGTAAAACCTTAATTCTCTTCTCGATGGATTTAATATTTTCTCTTGACTGCTCCACCGACTTATCCCACTCAACCTTATTGGACTAATATTTCTCAATAATTGCAATATAAGTGGTCACATCATCCAACTGATGTTCAGTAGTTGGATCTTCATGGATTGGAGAATATACATCTCACCACCATTTTCTCAACTGTTCTAAGTTCAAATTCTTCGGTGCAAACTTCTTTCTCCCTATCATCACCTCAAAGAAAGAAATGCATCTATCATAGATATCGGTCAAGGTATCCTCAATTTGCCTCCTCTGCTTATATATCTTCTTCAAAACCTTTTTCCTTATTTTCAGAGCTTCAAACCATTCCCAAGGTTCTGTAGCTCTAGAGGAAGGGAGAATTCCATCACTCACCAACTTATCCTTAGTATACTCTGTGATGGTCTTGGTCTTTTGCAGCAGGAGATCTATATCTTCCTTATCTTGAGCTAATACATCTTTTAACCAATTTATCGACCTCATTACATCTCCTCCAGTTGAAAGGATGTCTTTGATAGCATTACCCCCCTTAATTTTCACCCCCTGTAACCAATTCATTGTGGAAAGAGTAGTGGTTTTCATTCTCTCCAACTTTGTTATGGTCTCTTGTGGTAGGAAACTCATAGTAGAAGATGAAGAGCTAATAGATTTCAAGGGCTTCATCAAGTCCTACAAGTACTTATTTAATTTCTCATTCTCCTTCTTCAGCTTTTGCTTAGTCTACACTTCTTTCCTCAACCTACCCAATATTACTACACTAGATCCTTCATATTCTTCAATATCTTGCTCCATGTAAGTAGGCCCTAGTTTGATGGTTTGCACATTATAATCACTCCCAGTTACATCTTCCTTGTTCTTATTAGGGGTCGGAGTAGCAATGTGGATCACCTAGTTATTTGTTTCATCTCTTTGAATCTTGGAAATGACCTTGGCCTTCTTTCCTTTACCCTTTCCTATGTTTTCCAATAGCTCATCCCAATTGGGAGGGGTGTCATCCACAATGATTTTTTTCTCTTTAACTCTTTATCTAGCCAACCTGGAATAGTGGATTTTGTCTACATTTTACTTTTCCCAACCTCATCTGACTAATCCCTAGGTGCATCCTCATTTGAATTTTGTTTCTCAGGAATCTCCTCGGCCTTATCTTCTTTTATCCAATATGCTCTTCTCTATGCATAGGTAATGGAGTCCTAAGTGGAATTTCTTCTCTCAAAGGGGGTCTATCCTCTTCACTTCTAGTAGGTGAATCATCATATGTAACCAAGGGAGACTGCGACACCCTCTCTATTTATGCCTTAGCACTAAAGAGCTCTCCCTCTTGAAAATTTTCTCCTTTTGTATTTGGGTGATTCTCAGCTTCCTTGGATTCACCTGGTTCCTCGTGAGCTTCATGGGAAGAAGGGATATCATCATGTTGTTCTACATGAGGAGTAACTAGAGGAGGATCCCTCTTTGGCACACTATCCTTAGGAGAAGGATTTCTTGACCTCCTTGTATATACTTGTGTCCTTTCTCTTGAGCTCTCCACATTTACCACAGGTGGGTTAACTTATTCTCTAGCCTTGGAGCTTACCTTTTCCTTTTGTGGCAGTCTTAGGATTCTTATTCTCTTGGGCACAAAAGCATTAACCTCAAGATCTTTCTTTTCAGCTTCCTCTTTTCCAGGCTTCTTAGCCTTTGAAGTGTGCCCCCTTTTCTTGGAAATAGGTTTTCTTTGTTTTTCTGTTTCCCAAGCTTCCTCCACTTGAACATCTTTAATCTTTATTTTAAAAGGAGAACTCACCTTACCCTTACCCTTGGGATCCTTCTCAGCTGAAGTAGAATGAGACTCTAAGTATCCCATTAGATCATAGGTGTGTTGCACACCTTCATTCTCCAATTCCCATATCTTATGCTTCAGCCACAACTTTCTATACTTAATGACTAGATTCATTAACTATTCTAACTCTATTTTTTCTTCTTCCAACCAATCTATTTCTCCAATTGGTATGTCCTTTACTACCTCATAAGCATGGTCCTGAATCAAATCCCCATGATCTTCAACCTGATCCAAAACTTCCTTCACATTATATAATCAAACTGAATCTACTAGTAGCCAGGAAAACTTCTTCTTTCTTACCTCATACTCATCATTGCAATTATCCCAATAGTCTTCCAAATCATCCTTGTGGCTATACTCTTTGTTGGCTTTCTTTTGTGCTTCGCCAGTTCTATCAAACTTGGGCCTCTTGGAATGGAAGGATAACCCAAGAGTACTCATCTCTTCCTCAGAAGCACTGGCCGAATGAATAGAAGGACATGCCTCACTAGTTCCTATCCTCAAAGGGAAGTCCCCACCAAATCCAATCTTATGTTTATCTTTCTTCACAATGGCATCAAAGTCACATATTTGTCTTGTGACCTCCAGGAGTATGACATGATCAGTGGGATACCTTGGAAGTTGATATGGAGCCCTTTAATAACCATCAATCCTTATGTACAAGAAGGTGGGAAACTGTATGAACCAAGCCCCATATCTCTTGATTAGCTCCTTGGCCTAATCAGAAATCCTCACATGCTCTACACCTTGGAGTAACCTAGTGATGTACATGGTGAATGCATCATTCACCCTTCTGTAGCTTGATTTACCCAAATGCAGCTATGGATAAACCTCAAGATCACATCCTGCCTGAAGATGCCTCTAGTACTTAGCCCCTTATATGGATGGAATCTTGCAAGCACATAGACCAAGTAGGAAGTCATTGTGAAGGTCTTTGTTTGTAGGACATTACACAGTTGCTCATGAATCATAACACTTATAACACCTACCCAATGATAATTAGTATTTTGCTCCATCCTTGCAATGACCTGTAACATCCAGCCCTCAAACACACTAGCACTCTTCAATCCTACCACTCTACTAAGAAGGGTGATAGCATCATAATATTCCTTCTTGAACTTTGCTCTGAATAGCTATTTGGGCAGCTTGGAATAGTGAGACTTGGGCTTCTCCAACCAAGAATTGATAACCTGTTAGGCTTTGATGGTATCTTCTTCATATAATTTCCTTGCCATATCCATATCAAAAGCAACTACATGAGACCTGTCAAGCATGTCAAAGGTTTGGGTAATAGACACCAGATTCAAATTTGCTACAATCCTCCCTTGGGGACCAACTATCCTCTAGGTACCTTTGTCATAGTGTCCGGCACATTCAATAACCAACTCATAACATTGCACTATAGAAGGGAATCCAGCTACATGTGCCAATTCTGATTCCAAAGTCCTTCTAGCCAGTAAAGGAAGGTTCTATGCTACCATTCTAGCCTTGAACTCCTCATAGTCCCATAGTCCAACATTTGTGTCAGTCACTTCTAACCAAATTGAAGTAATCTTGCTCCCCAGGATCTTACTCTTGATGTCCATCTTGATCCTTTGTGCTTCAGACATAGAAGACCCTTCTGAACTTGGATCCACCATTCTACCCTTAGTCTCACTTGCCACTGCCTTACTTGACTCAACCTACACTCACAGAGAAACCATAATAAAAATTGCATGAAACCAAGGTTAAATCAATCATAAACAACATAATCATCATCAAAATGAATCCTAGATAAGCAAGGTGTCATTAATTCTCATAAAAATTGATCATATCAAAGTTTAGGTTTCAATTCATCCCGTTGAATCCAAGCCAAAGGGGAATTTCAGAAAATTCCCAGCCAGACGAATTCTGGCAAAGTAAACATGAAATCCCCCCAAGATAACTATTCGATCCATTATCATACCAAATAAATAGCATGAGACATCTTAAAATAGCTCAAATTAATCATAAAATTCAGTTTATAAGTCATGCCATCTCATAATCCTTCATTTTCAACAAAGTTTCAAAGAATTCCACCTAAGATGAAATTTTGCGAAAACAACAATAGTCTGCAAATTTTGAAAAAATGATAGGACAAAGGATTTTTGGAAAAATATGGATAGAATGGAAATCCGTGGGGGAGATGAAAATCCAAAAAACTACAAATTTCAGGAAAACAAGGAGAAAACAAAATTTTGGGGAATTCCAGTAGAAGAGGAATTCTGCGAAGACCTTGAAACATCGAATACCATCGTTTTCTCACAACTTCACTCAAATTGATCGAATGATCACAAATTTGAGGACCTTGGTCATGGAACTAGTTTCACTTGAACCTCCCATAGATAATCTTTAAATTCGAGGCTCACTTGAAAGAAAATCAAGAGTGAATGGCGATGCCCTAGGCATAAAACCCTAAAAATTAGCCATTAAAAACACAAGGCAAGCTTGGGGTTCAGGTTAACTCAACTTCTAGGCTTTACAAAGGCTCATTATGACCCACAAACAAGCCACCTCATGATGCGAATGATAAAAATGAGCTCAAAACTCACTTGGGGAAATTATAAAGCAAACAATATCAAGCAACCCTAGCCACAAAATGCCCAAAAATATAGGAATTCGAACTCCAAGAAAATATAGAACACCAAAGGACCACTCACATCCATCAATCAAAAGAAAGGAAACATGTACATACCATTTGATGAAGTGGAAATCGATTTCAGCAATAACAAATGACAGTTTAGTGGCGCTCAACAAAGAACAACAACGATAATGCTTAGGAAATCACCACCAAATCGAACAATTTGCAAACCCAACGTTCCAAATCAAGTCAAACACCTCAATATTAAGCTCCTCAACTCAATTGAACATAGATGATGAAGCATACTGGCATAAGGTTCTCCAAAAATTGATTAAATACCATCCATCACAAATCGTACAAGAAGCATTAATGCAGCCAACAAGATAGCCTAAAACCAGAATCTGGGAACCCAACGAGACAATGGAAATTCAGAAAAATGCAGCCACCGTAGAATTCTGTGAAGACCAGAAATCTCTGAATCATGGCATAAAGCAAATAGGACCGGACTTGGAGAGGATTCAGGGAATTCCACCAAGAGCGGATTTTCTTGACAGCAGTGAAAAACCCAAGATAAGCTCAAAACTTAAGATTTTAAATGAATACCCTAAAGGGGATCACCAAAAAAAGAAAGATAAACACTTAAGCTCATTCCAAGGCAAGGTAAATCCTCAAAATCAAAGGGCCAAAACACCAAGAATGAAAGTGAAAGAGGGTCCTTGCTTTCAGTAGGGCATGTGTGTGAAAATTGCACAATAGGTTCTGACTCTTCTTCCTTGACTTCTTTTGCACGATCTTCTCCCCACAAGACTCTTTACTCTAGATAAGCAATAGTTTTTCACATGAATCTTCTCCCCCTTTCACATCAATGGAAAATATAGGCATTATCTTCCCACACACAAGCTTTGAACCACATATCTACACATCTGACTACTCCCCCTGAGTAGCAGCCACGAAAAACATCAATTTGGATCAGGAAATATCTATGAAGCACACATATTGATGCAATTAAATGCATCTTTAGTTCATATCAGGAGGGGTAATTACCCCTAGCATCCCTCTGAGATACTCAAAAGTATCCTTTGGCAATGGCTTAGTGAAAATGTCTGCAATCTATTCTTTGGTAGGCACATACTCCAGTCTGACTTCTTTCTCACTCACTTTTTCTCTTAAGAAGTGAATGTTGATTGATATATGCTTGGTCTTAGAGTGTAGCACCAGATTCTTTGATATGTTAATTGCACTTGAGTTGTTGCATTATATGGAAATAGGTTCATCATAGACTACTCTAATGTCTTTTAGCATTTGTTTCATCCACATCACTTGAGTATAGTTATTTGTAGCAACAATATACTATGCCTTAGTAGTAGATAGAGAAATGGACTTATGATTTTTGCTCAACCAAGACACTAGCTTTTTCCCTAGGAAGAAGGCACTACCACTAGTACTCTTCCTTTCATCTACATCTCCTTCCCAACCTGCATTAGTATATGCATTCAAAGCAAGATCATCATCCTTAGCATACCAAAGCCCAAAATCAATAGTACCTTTCAAATACTTGAAGATTCTCTTAACAACAATCACATGAGACTCTTTTGGATCAGCCTGAAATCTAGCAACCATACATACAACATTCATAATGTCTGGTCTAGTCTGAGTTAAATATAGAAATCCACCAATCATTGACATGTATCTTGTTTGATTTTCCTTAGGAGAATCATCATTCTGTGTTAACTTACATCTAGTTACCATGGGAGTACCAACAGGATTTGAATCATCCATGCCAAACTTATTTAGCAGTTCTCTCACATATTTGGACTGAGATATGAAGATCCCCTTGTCTAACTGAGTAACTTGCAATCCCATAAAGAACTTCATCTCTCCAATCATACTCGTCTCAAATCCTCTCTTCATTTCATTAGAAAACCTCATACATAGATTGTCATCTCCTCCAAAAATAATGTCATCAAAAAATACCTCAATAATTAATTCTTTATCATGATCCAATTTGAAATAATTTTTTTTTTTCAAATGTACCTTTATTAAACCCATGCTTCAGTAAGTATTTGTCCAATCTAGCATACCAAGCTCTGGGGGCTTGCTTGAGTTCATACAAAGCTTTCTTCAATCGACAAACCATGCCTTCTTTGTCAGTCAGTTGAAATCCATCTGGTTGTTCAATGTATACTTCTTCTAGCTGACCATTCATAAAAGCTAACTTCACATCCATTTGATAGACTTTGTAGTTCTTATATGCAGCATAAGCAAGAAATAAACTCACATCTTCAATTCTAGCAACATGGGCAAAGGTTTCTTCAAAATAAATACCTTCCATTTTTTAATACCCTTTACATATCATTCTTTTCAATCTGCAATAGTTCTTCCTGCATAGCTTGCATCCGGTGTTCATCATTACAGGCTTCTTTAACATCTTTAGGTTTAATCTTGGAAATCAGGCAATACTCTTCTGCAATCTTTCTTCTAGTTTACACACCTTTATTCTTGTCTCCTATGATTTGATTTTCAAAATGATTTAGCATTACATAACTCAAAGTTTTAAAATTCTCTCAAACTTCTCATTCTTTTGTTCTTTCTTCTACACTTGCACTTCTCTCTCCTTCTTGACTGTCTTGATTTACTGAAACAAATTGAAGTTGTCTTACCAAAACATATGGCACAATTTGAATTTGATTCTGTGTCTAAACATTCTTCCCTTTTTTTGTATTTTCTTCATCTGAATCATATCCATAATATCTAGATGATCTAGCAAAATCCTCATCAACTTTGACATTTGCACTCTCAACCATTTTTCTCAATCTTCTGTTATAGCACTGGTAGGCCTTGCTTCTAGTAGAGTAACCTAGAAAGATTCCTTCATCGTTTCTTGTATAAAAGTTTCCTATATCGTCATCTCTCTTGATGTAACACTTGCTTCCAAAGATCTTGAAGTATTTAACAATAGGCTTATAACCAAACCATAGTTCAAAAGAAGTCTTACTAGAATTACCGTTTACATTTACCCGGTTCAAAGTGTACACAACAATGCTTACAACTTCACTCTAGTAGATGTGAGGCACATTTCCTTCAATCATCATTGTTCTAGAAGCATCCAGTATTGTTTTGTTCTTCCTCTCCGCAACACCATTCTATTGAGGGGTTCGAGGAGCAAATAACTATCTTCTGATTCCATGCTCTTCACAAAAAGAATTAAACTCCCTGGAGGTGAACTTACCACATCTTCCTAACCTTAAGCATTTGATTTTTAGACCTTTCTCATTTTCTACCATAGCTTTGAAACTTTTGAAATTCTCTAATGCTTCACATTTTTCTCTTAAGAATGTAACCCATATCATTCTAGAATAATCATCAATAAGCAGCATAAAGTACCTTTCACCATGCAAACTTCTGACTCTAGAGGGACCACATAGATCAATATACACCAGCTCTAGTAATCCATTTTAATGATGTTTTCTATGAAAAGAGACTCTAGTTTGTTTTCCCATTTGAAAGTCCTTGTAAATTGTGTTATCAGGCTTCACTAGCTTAGGTAAATCTCTTACTACTTGAGTGGAACTTACTTTGACTATGTTATCAAATTCACATGACATAGCTTTCTATGCCATAACTAGATTTCATCTACTTGAGAAATTAAACAACTTTCACTGGCAACATTCAAGTGAAAAACATTATCTTTTGTTTGTTTACTTGAAGCAATTATATTTCCAGAACTTCCATATATCCTGCATCTTCCATCTTTGAACTGAAGATCATAACCCTTTTCCACCATCTATCCCACACTCAACAGGTTGTGCTTCAAGCCTTCAACATAAAGAACGTCATCAGTGTTATGCTTACCACCAAGACAAATAGATCCTCTTCCATGAATCACACAAGCATTGTTATCTCCAAATCCTACAATCACGCTGTCATACTTCTCTAGACTTACAAATTTCCTCTTATCACCAGCCATATGATGTGAACATTTGATGTCAATGAACTACTCATCCTTTTCTTCAATTTGGGCTGCAAGAGCTTTCTCAACTTTAGCAGATTCAGTAGCCACTGGACTATTTTCCTTGATAGCAATGAAAACCCAATCATCTTCATTTCCATTTTCTTTATCAGACTCTTCATCAGTCACACCTTCTTCACCAAAGTAGCATTTCTTTTGGATTCTATATTTGTAAGGATTGGACACCTTGATGTAAAATGACTTATTTTACTAAAAGAAAAACATTTGATAGGAAACTTTCCTTTATACTTACCTTGTCCTCTACCTTCTTTCTTCACAATCAGTGCTTCCAACTCTTCTACCTCTCTTTCTTCATCTTCAAGTTGTTTCATTTCTTCCTCATACTTGAATTCCTTTCAAGAACTCTCTCTTGGATCATATATTTGCTTGTTTCTTCCAAATATAGTAGCCTTAAATGCAATTTTAGTGTTGGGACAGATTCACCAAATTCACTCCACTCAAAGGTAGCAAGTTTACCAATCAATGTATCTCTTGTCACATTCGTCAATGATCTGGTTTCTTCAATAGCATGAGCCTTCTCTTTGTAGGAGGGAGGCAATGATCTTAGCACTTTAGCCACAATTCATTCCTCATCTAAGGCACCACTGGCACATCTAATACCCATCACTATTTTATTTACTCTTTGCATAAAAGAAGAAATATTTTCATCTTCACCCATCTTCAAATTTTCATACTTTCCTTTCAAACTCTATAGCTTAGCCATCTTCACATGTACATCTCCTTCATACAAAGTTTCTAGCTTCATCCACATCTCATGAGCTATCTTCAAACCTATCACATTTGTCATTTATGAATCTGTTAGAGCACTCAACAAAGCTTCTATAGCCTTAACATTATTCTTATCCTCTTTAATCTCATCAGCAGTGGAAGGACAATTCTGAGGAGTAACATATCTATTCTTTATAATCTTTTAGAAGGGTTCACCAATACACCTCAAATGACAATCCATCCTAGTTTTCCACAATGAATAGTTTCTTCCATCAAATATAGAACTGTCCTTCTTGTATGATGCCATCTCAGATCACCTCAAGCTTTTAAACTTCTTCAAAGGAACCTGCTCTAATACCAATTGTTGGGAAAAAAGGGACAGACAACTGAGAGGATGGGTGAATCAATTGTCACAGAATATTTTAACCTTTTCAAAATTTACTTACTTAATCTTAGATCTAATGAATGAATAGTAAACCATGAACAAACAACACATTAGAAGCACAAAGAATACCAATATTTTTTACATGGAAACCCTGTTAGGGGAAAAACCATGGTGGATGTTAGTCCACAATATTATACCTTGTTAAAAGTATAAGAGAAATAATGGGAATGCACATGCATTTAGGCAGACTGCCTAGAGCTCACTACTCAAATATAAAAGGGATCACTTCCCAACAATACACGGAAATAAAAATTAGATCCATAGGGTATGAATTAAGGAAATAGCTTCTTCACAAGCTTGATTACAGTTCTAGTTAAGCACAAAAAATATTCTTCACACTTCTCTCAAGATTCTTCTCACTCTGCTCTACAATCGAATGATTCAGACACTATTTGCACATCTACACTTTCTATGGCATACATTCAATCTTATGCACATACTAACTTCACCCAAAAAATCACTCTTATATATCCACAACATGGAATTTCATCAACAACCTTGTTGGCCAAAATATAAGATATATTTTCAATGTCGGCTTACAAACAAAATTTTAGTGTGGATCAAATACCATCGGCTAATATCATTATGTGACCCAAAACAATATCCTCGAGCATGAAAAAAATTAAAAAATAAGTTTTCAAGGATCCACAACACGCTACAACCATCATGTCAGCCAAGAACACAAAAACTCGAACATACCAAGAAAAATATTTGACCATGAGCACACCGATCAATGCGGATGTGCAACAAAGATAGAGAACGATCTAGAAACATCCATGAGCACCAAGAAATAATAGAGAGACATCTGTAGCAATACAGATTACCAAAATCACATCAACTTTAATCAAGAACACTAAGAAAGATGACAAAAACATTGTCATAACACAGATGTTCATAACTCGAACAAAACTTCATGCGGACCTCTAAAACTTCTAGTGGATAGACTACTCAGCAATAAACCCTTTAGTCCACAACAATTGATTTTCAACTTATAGAACAAGACACCTTCATGATCTTCACATTTCCACTGTGAACCTGGAACTCTTATTTTAACAATTTTCTCAATATCCTACAAATATACAACCTTCAATACAATAATGCTAATAGTGTTGACATCAATGACAACCACATATTAGCAACACAACCACAACATCCAACATATCCAAGAAGAGGACATTGGTTACAAAAGGTCAAAAGATGGCTAAGGAAAGAAAAACCTACATTGCCACTAGTCTAGTTACTACAACCAAGGTTGTGGATGTGGATAGCGCAAGGGAGAAGCCCCAGGTATATGTTAGGATAAATTCTCCTAAACACAAGACATCCCCAATGGAAAAGGTGAAGACTGCTAAAAAGGAGGTGCGGATTGAGGAGGTACCTATTGATGATAGTGCCAAGAGAGAAGCTACAAGAAATAATTATCCTCCTCTTTCTCTCTATAATGCACAAATTTCAAAGGAAACATATCAAATAATCCTTAACAACGTGAGTTAGACGATGAATAAATATCTACTCCTCAAAGTGGACAATGGAAAAATTTTATGGAAGACATTGGACAATCAACCTCTGGGGCCCAAAGCAAGAATATTGAATCATAGGTGACTCAAGAAGTGCCATCCAAGTCTCCAAAGAAGGAAATGCTAAATGAACAAAAATATCAACAAGAAACAAAGAAGAATGTAGAAGTTGATGATAGTCCAACTTAAGACCAGGATGAACAAGAGGCTCCCTCTATTGAGATAGAAATAGAGCAGTCGATTGTCCTAGATTAGCTAGAAAAGAGGCTTAGTAAGAAGCCAATTATTGTTCAAGAGGAAACTCCTAGCTAGGATAAACTATTAGATCAATGGGGACAACCTAAACAAAGAAAAAGAGCTAGAACACTTTCAAAATTCTTGAGAGATGAATTTAAAAATAGAGTTGTTCATGTGGCTATTCATGCAGAGAACAAGTATAAAGATGAAGTTAGGCCCACAAAATACAAGGTGCAAACCATCAGTTTGGGTCCATTTACCAAAGAGCAAGAGAAGGAAAAATTTTAGGGATCATCCCAGGCCATTTTGAGAAGATTGGACAAAGAAACTAAGGAAAAGGAGAAGTTGCAAATGCAACTTAGTGATGTGTATAGGTTTGTTCAAAATTTAACAAAGCCTCTGCAAACAAATAGCAATGAGGATCCAATTCCAAAATGATTATTGCCAAAGGAGGCTATCTCTTAAATAGAAAAGTTGAAGTTCATAGTACACAACACTCAAGAATTGTTACATGATATCAGCAACAGAGGAGATGAATCTATTGAACAAATATTTAATATTCATGCCAAAGTAGCTAAATTCCTAGAGGATACTTCTCAATTTGTTTTTGATTGTAACAAGGTTGATGAATCAATTGTTGAGGAGTTGAAAGAAAATTTTGTAGGTTCCCAAGGAGGAATTGGCTAAAATGAAAATCTTCACTTATGATGATATAGGTAAAGTAATGGAATGGCTAGAAGCATGGAATTGTAGGAAGGAACTCCTCTCCAAGGCCCTAAAGAAGATAATGAAGTTGCAAGGAAAGATGAAGGAAATATATGATAGTTGTATCACTTTTTTGGAAATCATGACTGGGAGGAGAAAGTTTGGGAAAAACAATATCAATATCAATAGACTACAAGCATGGTGGCATGAAATTTATGCTCCGTCTAATAGTGCTTCCATTGCCAAGGATCATTTGGAAGATGCAGCCATTTATATTTCTAAGCTGGATAAGTATCTTTAGTTACAAAATGAATGGAATAAAATGATGCCCAAATATGTTGGTGAACTAAAAAATCATAAATTAAGAATAAATTTTATTCCAACTCTGAATCCAACTGATATGAAGGAAATATTTAAAAAATTCAAGGAATTATCTAGCAGGTTAGAGCCCAATAAGGAAGGAGAAAACAACCAGCTTGGAGCCACCTAGGAAAAAGTGTTAGTCATGTGAGTTTACAGCCAGGAAGGATGACATAGAATTTTGTGTCAACAAAGGGAATATTTCTAGAAGGATCCAGGCCAACTTGGGGCCTATTTTAAAATAATAAATATATTTTTATTTTATTTAAAGCTCTTTGGGCTAAGTTATTTGGTGAACCTAATTTTGTAACCCTAATTTTGGGCCAAACTAAAGTAATTTCTTTATAAATTAAGGCCTCAGCTTCATTTGTAATGGTTAGACATAGTTGGAGTAGCTAGAGCTGAGAGAAGAGTTAGTATTTTTTGAAAGTGTTGAAACGTTGTGGATACATAAATTTCTGCAAATTTGGGTGATTGAATACAAGTAAAGACATTGTACTTTGGTGTTATTTCCTATGTTATTCACTTTTTCATGGCTCTTGTTTCCCAAATCTTTAAAGATTGCTTTGAAATTGTAGTTGCATGTTAGATTTTAGATTTAGATTTGATGCAATTGTGTTGATGATTCAATATCTGAAGTGTTTGAGCAATCCTTGGTCCATACTTTTAGCATCTTGTTGATTGTAAGTTGTGTAAAGTTATCTTGGGCCTAAATATTGTGTGTTGAGTTAAATTGTGGGTATTTATTCATTTCAATTCTAAAATAAGGTTGATTTGTGTGAATGCTCCATGATCTAAAAAATTTGATTACCATAGAAGATTGCACTATTTATGTGAGATTGTAGGTTTAATCTAGGTTTAGTAGGAATTAGTTTTGAAGGATTGGTCCACTTTAAATGTTTAATTGTTTGCACAATTGGTCTTAGATTTAGTTTTATAAATCTCTTTGAACCCTTTATCTTTTGCTATTTCTTTTAAATCTGGGTTAGTTTTAGGAAAAGCGTTAAAATATTGTAATGTTTGATGAGATTGAAACTTCCAATATTTGTTTTGTAAGGCCCCTCGTGATTACCAACATTTTCACATTATCAATGAGTTGTTTTTCTTGGGGTTATCTCTTGAGGCTTTTTGATAGAGATTTACCTTTCAAGAGAGATAGGATACTTGTTTTATGTTTGAGTTGTTGTTGTGTAGAAAACACCATCAATGGATTGGTGGAAGAAGGAGGGCCTAAATAAGCAAGTTGGAGCATTTTTTATCTACAATTTCTCCTTAGAGGTTTTGAAGTAGGAACAAATCTACACCTAGGGAGGAATATTTCCAGGAGTTACAATCCAATACCAAGTCAAGAAGGACTATAAAAAGGGGAGAATCATCATCTGCTTAACCACCTTTTCCATCCTCTCCATCATCTTCACCTTCATCCATCCCATATTCATCTAATTCTGAAGTCATTCCCATTCAGCAACCCGAGGTAGATGTTAATTAACCACAAATACCCCCACCACCACTAATGGATTTCTTGGAAAATAACCCCACCCTTGTCCTTTAACAACTACAATGTCATGCCCAAAAATATTGAACACTTCTGCTCTAAGTTTCATGTCAATGAACCTAACAAGATAGTTGAGGAGCACATTAGGATTTTCCAAACTTTCCTTAGGGATAGGGAAATCAATCATGAAGATGTTGCATGCAATATTTTCCCATATTCCCTAGGAGAAGATGCCTTTTATTGTTATAATCATTTTCCTACTAGATCCATACACAATTGGATTGAGCTTGAAAATTCCTTTTAATAGAAATTCAAAATTCCCATAAGTGCTAATGAGTTGTATCTAAAATTTACCAAGGTTAAGAGGGAGGTCAAAGATCCCATAGGGTCATTTAATAATAGATTTAATTGTGCATACATTAGGCTACATGAACCCTATGTTGTGGACAATGCTACTACCCTAGAATTTTATTATGAAGCCCTTGACAGCCTTACAACCACCTTCATTAAATAGAGACTAAGCCCTCCTAACACTTTGCTTAATTCTTACATGGAGGCAGTTAAGGTTAGTACATATTTGAGGCAATATTTATCTAGACCTTTGCCATCTTTAGGGCCTACTACTCACCCAAGGAAAATTCAAGCACTTAATCAAGCCTTGACCAATCATATACCCACCATGAATCTAGTACCACAACTTCCCTTGGTCCCACATCCAAGTCTTCTATTGAATCAAGCCCCAAAAATGTCTAGTTATCCTCATAATGTCAATCAGCCTATAAATCCGCAATAGCAGACTGGTTTCCCAACCTACCTGTAAAATTTTGAAGTGTTGAACCAGTCCTTAAGCTGAGGGGCACCACCAGGATATACTCAAAATAATGTAGGATCCACACCCTCTAGCAATTCTACCAAGGAGAGGCTAGATGAGCTGACATAACAAGTTAAGAAGTTGACCACTAAAGTCACTTATCTGAGGAATCAGAACAGTCAACTTCAAGCTGCTCAGAGAAATATACAATCCAATTATAATAGGGAGAATGGGGATTCTACACATGGATATGGACAAAACTTTGATAGAGGATAGTCATCTGGACAAGGATTTGATAGAAGGAAGCCTTCTAGGAAAAATAGAACATGGAATACCAGACCAAATAATGGAGGTGTCCCTACCCCATTGGACCAACTTTCCAATTAGGATAAACCTTGAAGTGGTGTGTACTTGGTTGAGATAGCCTTGTTCGGATGGTGCAAGCTCCATAAGACAAACCAACATTCTAAGCTAGATTGTCCTGAATTCCAAATAGTTGCATCTATTTTCTAGTACAAATTTTAGCAAGAAAAAAATAACTCCAATAAACAAGAATTGGTACCATCTAGCCCTTATGATACTTTAGTATTAGTGTTGAATCATGCTCCTTTCCCACGAAGTGAAGAGAATAAACCATAACAAGAGGCAAGTGAACAAGATGAGAAAATAGAACAAGTATGCAATGAAGATGAAATTTCATAGTTGTTCCATGAAGGTACTAAGAATGATAATGGTCCTTTGGATGAGGAAGAAACAGGCATTAAATAGGTTCAAATGTTAGAACAATGGACGCGACAATATGATTTGAGGAATAGGAAAGTTGGAGATTTATTTTCCACTTCAATTCCTCCAAATAACTTTGCTACACCACCTTATCCAAATTCTAGTAATAACCCATCTTATCCTCACATTCCAACACAATATCTTTCAAAAAGTGGACAATATGATCCTTCAAAGGGAAATAACATTGATGTAGGCAAGGAGAAGTTGGTGGATTATTCCAAGGAGACCCATGCTGATATGAGTGCAGAATAATTGGGTGAGTATGTAGCTAAGGAACTCAAGAAATTTAAGGTAATTATTTCTATTGTTGAATTGTTAAGGGTTCCTACTATTAGAAATGCAATCCTAGGAGCTTTCAAGGATAATGTAGTCTCTCAAAATAGGACAGTTAGTGAAGCAACTGGGGAAATTTTTAGCTCACAAACATCAAAAGACCAAGGTTAAGTACTGTAGAACCCTAATCCAAATACCTGCAAAACAACAAATGAATACATTAGAAAATCAAATGCAAGTAAGAATAAGGATTCCCCATGAAATCCATTTACAAAACTCAAAATAGGAATGAAGAGAAGAAAATAATGAAAGAACAAGAAGGTAAATTAAATCCTATTGAAAGCAATGCAAACTCTTGATCCCATGAGGGAATTGGTGCCAATTTGATGTGAAAATTGGCCCTTTCCCAACTCCAATGATGCAAGCTTGATGAATGTTGATGGATGACGAGGGTTGATCCACTTTGTGAAGATTCAAATGTGCTCCATGATGAAAAACCTGCATAACCTAGCTACGGATAAATGAATCTTGTAAATGTTTGAAGATGTATTTGAGTATAGTAAGTTTACTCAAATTGTGGATGATCAAATGAAGGATGATCTCTTCATTTATAGATGAGATTGATTAGAGAAGAGGCAAAAGGGATGAATGTGGGACTAAACTTCAACAAATGAGAAGAAGCCACATGTCATCATGTGAATGGTTCAGGATGAGCACATTCTGGTCAATGTGCCAAAGAATTTAAAATTCTAAGTGGGGGACATGCAAGACTTTCAGAATTTAAAATTTTGAGTGGGGGACATGAAATAAAGAAGTTGTTTGCAAATAAATGTTGAGTGGGAGGACATGAAATAAAGTTGTTGCAAATAAATGTTATAAATGTTGAGTGGGAGAACATGAAATAATTTTTTTACAAATAAATGTTATAAATGTTGAGTGGGAGGACATGAAATAAAGTTGTTACAAATAAATGTTATAAATGTTGAGTGGGAGAACATGAAATAAAGAATTTGTTGCAAATAAATGTTATAAATGTTGAGTGGAAGGACATGAAATAAAGTTGTTGCAAATAAATGTTATAAATGTTGAGTGGGAGAACATGAAATAGGGACAAGTCAACTTGTCTTCATATTCCATTTTTTTATGCCAAGTTGAAAGAAAATGATGAATTTATAAATGAGTTAAAATGGTTTATTGGTGCAAGTGGGAAAAACTAGAGGATGTGATGGGTGGTTAGATTAAGCTAATTAGGATTAGATTAGCTTAGATGATGTTTAGGGGTTTTTGACCCATTTGACTTGAATATTTGATTTATTTAAATCAAAAGGGATGGAAAATGCATTTGGGATTTAATTAAATAAATGTTTAATTTATTTAATTAAAGGGATGATGCAAGATAAAGGTGGATTAATTTGCATGAGATGAGATTAGAAGATGGTTTATGAAAGATGAAATGTTATGGTTTGATTAAAATTGATTTATTTAATCAAATGAGGAAATGATAGGCTTAAATCAAATAAAGTTAATTTATTTAATTTAAATGGATGATGAACTTGATTTACCTAATGAGTGGATTAATGTGAATTTGGTTTACTTGATGAATGGACCTAATTGAATGCATAATGCTAATTTTGCATGTCTACATTTTGCCTCTCTTTGAAGCAATGCACTTGTTGCGTTGGCTCAAAGAATAAACTCGCTACGATCAAAATTCAAAAAAAATCTAAATTTTTCGGATGCTCCATCAGAAAGAAGTACACTAGTACATTGCCCCCTCAAGAGATCGAGTGAAAAGATTCTATTTTGGGTCGATCTCATGATAAAGAGGTTCAAAATGGATGGTTATGGATGATGATGCAAATGAGATCATTTTAATATGCTTAGAATAACCAATCTATATTATCCTAAATAGCTTAAATGATGATATGATGCATGTGAGATGGATGAAATGGATGATGTGATATGCTATGATTATGCAAATGTATGATTTTATGAGATGCTTAGACTAATAGATCTATATTGTGATGATGAAAATGCATGTGAAATGATTAGTGTTTCCTATTATGTATGATATGAATGATATGTGGTATGCTGACAATTTGTTGATGCAGGATGAATACATGATGGATGCATGTTAGCACAGAGAAAGAAGAAATTAGATGATGACAAGAGGCTCCAAAAAGCCAACTTTATGAGAGATGATGATGATGACAAATGGATGATGAAAAGCAGATGATTTGCTTATCAAGGATTGGGATTTTAAAAGGGATACTTACCTTATGTTTGATAACACACATAAGCACGATGCATCAAGGTATAAAGGACCAGGATGGCGTTGTACCTAGTGTGAATGACTTTGACTTGACAAATAGATAGGAGTATTCTTGTTCACACTTGACATACGAAAACCTTGCTAGGATGCACCTTAGAAGTTTCAAACATCTCAGACCAAAACACAGAAAGGTATAACCAATCAATGCAATAGTCAACAAGCTGTCTAAAAAATCCTCTATACATATCTAACAAAGAAAGTATTCACCAAGTTATTTTACAAGAACGTCCAACAAGCACAGCAGACAAAAGGATAATGATCGTTGCCCCAATCCTATCTCTTTAAATCCTTTGTTCGGATATCATGGAGAGGTCCTTAGACTGAGTGCAATAAAATAAGTCAAAAGACAAAGATAAAGCACACAAACAAGTTGATGTTCTTCAATACCGCTAACCAAAAGGGAATGTGTTTTTAAGGATAAGAACTGAAACTATCACCAAAAGATAATGCCCATTGTAGGAAGGATACATCCTAGGACATGTTAGTGGATGGCGGCACGTCATTTCATTTATCCAAAGTGTTCTTTTTGATAAATAATGCCCATTGTAGGAAGGATTCATCCTAGGACATGATGTTATTAGATGATTGATATGGGACTGATTGGATGATGGACTATCAACACAAAAGATGGACCAACTTGTTTACGTACTAACTTAAACATGAGACTTGACATTTTTTTTTGTTTAACTTTTAACCTACTAGGCTTGTTTCTAACTGTTTCACCAAAGGTGATGATCAATTTATTATGGATGGTGTTATTGCGGGTGCAAGTGAAATGAGGTGGATGGATTTTTTCAAATATTTGGATGTTTTTGGAGTTTTACTATGTTTTGAGGCTATTTTTGGTATTTTTTTCAATATTTTCAAATGTTTTAATTTTTTATTTTCCAATGTTTTTGGGGTTTTCTGAGATTTTGACCAAGAGACTAACCTAAAGACCTATCCTAGAGGCCTTGGGGGCTGATCAAAAGATTAGCCTTGCCTATGTTATACACGCAGAGACCACATAGTTTGGACTGATGACTTGACCAATTTACAGATGATGATATACATGACGAGATGTTAGTTTATTATGACAGACTCCTATAAGACTGGCCTAAATGTCTTGGGGGATGATCAAAGATCAACCTTTCCTACATTCAAGATTAGAGATGACATAGTTAGACAAGATGACTCTATTTTTGATCTTTTTGAATAACATTTTGACCTATTTTTGGATTTTGATACATTTTCAATGTTTTTGGATTTTGTGTTTTTCTGATGTTTTTGGATTTTCTGATTTGAGGACTTTAAGATCATACACGAATCTGATCTGATGAGAACATACCCCTAGCATGATGCAATAGACTACTCTGATAAAGGAAGGACAGACTGACCTTGAGGATAGGCCGAGTAGTACTAGGAGGGATCATGATACGAAAATAGGACCAAGCTATGGTGCAGATGCGAGTGGATGAGTAATGGATGGAGATCTGAATGCGATGAATGATGGAAGTGAAATAGATGGATGATGCAAAACAAGTCGTAAAGATCCTAGTGGATGGAAAGTGCTTAATTACACAAGGTGCATGTTTGCCAGGTTTTCACCAAGGTACGTGCCCAAAGTACCACCAAAGTGGTTTTCACTAGAGGATGATTTTTTCTCTTTACTATTTTTTAATCCTTTTTTTTATTTTTTTGGATTTTTTTCTTTTTTTATTTTCTTATTGTTACCAAGATGCCTGTTTGCCAGGTTTTCACCAAAGTAACCATTTTTTCAGGACATTTTATGATTTTTTTGGAGTTTTTTGGTTTTATACCTTGAAATATTTAGGCATAAATTTTTTTGAGATGGGAGCTATTCATGGGCTCCTACAGAGGTTCCCCTTCAAGTGTTGATAACTAATATGCCCCTAACTTATAACTTCTTGTGATGACGAAAGGTCCTAACCAATTAGATTCGAACTTGCCTTTGTTGCTTGGGTTTGGGACATTCTTCTGATTTTCTTTCAATACTAGTTCCCCGACTTAGAATGTTCTACTTCTGATTTTTTTATTGTAGCTTCATTTGAGTCTATTCTGATAGACTTGCAAATTATTCAAAGCATTTATCTGTTTCTCATCAAGTAGCTCTAGCTCATTTAGTCTTAATACTCTGTATTCTTCATCAGTGATGAGGTTTTTCAATGATATTCTGAGGGATGGGAGCTCGATCTCAATGGGGAGTACAGCTTCTGATCTGTAGACCAAGGAGAAGGGGGTGGCGTTGGTGGGTGTGTGAATGGTAGTTCGATAAGCCTAGAGGGTGGGATTAAGCTGCAAATGCCAGTCACAAATTGCGTCATTGATTGTTTTCTTAAGGATTGTGAGGATTGTTTAATTTGTAGCTTTTGCTTGGCCATTGCTTTGGGGATAGTATGGGGTGGAGAAGCGATGTTGTATTTTGAATTTCTCACACAAGTTGCGAACCTCTTGGTTCTTGAATGGTGTCCCATTATCTAAGATAATGGCTTGTGGGACCCCGTAATGACAGATGAGATAGTTTAGGATGACTTTTGAGTTCTACTTCCTAGTTATATACATCATGGGTATGGCCTCCACCCACTTAGTAAAGTACTCTATGGCGGTTATGATGAATTTGTGGCCATTGGATGAGGTGGGGGTGATTTTCCCAATGAGATCGAGCCCCCACTACGAAAAGGGACATGGTGTGACAATGGGGTGAAGCTCTTGAGCTGGAGCATGGATGAGGTCCCCATGCTTCTGACATTGTAGACATTTTCTGGCATGATCATGTGCTTCTCGTTCCATTGTGGGCCAATAATACCCCATCCTTAGCAATTTCTTGGCTATGCTCATTCCACTCGAGTGTGACCCACAGATACCATTATGTACTTCGATTAGAGCGGTTAATGCCTTGTTAGCATTTAGGCAGCGTAGTAGGGTTCCTTCTATGCTCCTACGATATAAGGTATCACCTAGGATGACAAATTTGGATGCCTTTTTAACAAATGTTAGTTTTAGGTTTGATGGTAGGTCAGCAGGTATGACTCCTATGTCAAGGTATGTATAGATGTCGTGATACCAAGGATCACCAGGACCAATGATTTCACACACATATTCTGATTCTGGTACCTCAAATATGGGAACAAGAAGTTGCTCGATTAGGAATTCATATTTTGGAATGTTGTGAGGGATGTCGAATAAAAACCCAATTGTCGCCATAGCGTCTACTGCTCTGTTGTTGGTTCTAGGAATCTGATCAAATGTTATTTCAATGAAGGACTCTTTAAGGGTCTCCACCAATTTCTTGTATGGAGTGAGTTTTTCATCCTTAGTTTGATATTCATTATTGACTTGATCTATAATCAACTAAGAGTCTCCATACACTTTTAGAGCTATGATGTTTCATTGCACTGCTATCCTAAGACCTATAGTCAAAGCCTTGTATTTCGCGATGTTGTTGGTGCAAGGAAATGCCAGTTTGTATGACCTTGGTATGCAATCCCCTTGTGGATTGATGAAGAAGACACCTGCTCCTGATCCGTGTTGCGTGTATGAGCCGTCGAAGTATAGTTTCCAATGATCAACTACGTTGAGGTTAAAAATGGATTCATTTGGAAACTCCGAGACAAGAGGATTCTCAACATAAATAGGTGCTTTTTCCAGTTGATCTAAAATGACCTGACCCTTGATTGCTTTTCTCTATACATACTCAATGTCATATTCTGATAATATCATTACCCATTTTTCCATTCTGCCTGTGAGCATTGCCTTTGATAGTAGATACTTGAGGGATCAATTTTGGCGATGAGCTTTATCTTGTGTGCCAACATGTAATGTCTAAATTTTTGAGATGCAAACACTACTGCAACACATGCTTTCTCAATAAATGAATAGTTTAAATCATGCCCAACCATTGTCGTGCTAATATAGTAAATAGCCCTTTCTGTTCCGTTTTCATCATGCTGAGCTAGGAGAGCTCCAAGGGCTGTTGTTGTCGCTGATACATATAAGATCAATGGTTTCTTTGGGATAGGTGGCATTAAGACTGGTGGTGTCAATAGGTATTCCTTGATTTTGTTAAATCCCTCTTCACATTTATCATCCCATTTGTACGCTACTCCCTTGTGGAGTAGGTGAGAATATGGATTTTGTTTGTCTACTAATTGCACTATGAACCTTTGAATGGACTGGAGTCTGCCTTGGAGGCCTCTTAATTGTTTTAGTGTCATTGGTGATTCCATTTAGAGAATTTCTTTCACTTTTGTTGGATCCACTTCAATACCCCTCATCGATACTATATATCCTAGCAATTTTCCTGATTGTACGCCGAAGATGCACTTTTTTGGGTTTAGTCTTACTTTGTATTCTTCCAGTCTGTCAAAGATGGCACTCAGGGTCGCTATATGGTCTTGTCTTTTTCTGGACTTAGCTAGGATGTCATCAACATAGTCCTCAACTATTTTATGGATCATATCATGGAAGATCAATGTCATAGCCCTTTGATATGTTGCTCCTGCATTTTTTAGGCCAAATGGCATCATGTTCTAGCAGTAAGTCCCCCATGGACAAGTGAAGGTTGTCTTATGTTGATCCTATTTTACTATCATGATTTGGTTATATCCTGAAAATCCATCCATTAGTGATAACATCTCATGTCCCGCTGTCATGTCCACTATCATGTTGATGTTGGGAAGCGGGCAGTCATCTTTTGGACATGCCTTGTTCAAATCTCTAAAGTCTGTACATATTCAAATGGCTCCATCAGGTTTTGAAATAGGTACCAGGTTTGATACCCATTCTGGATAATCTATGGGTCAAATGAATCCTACATCTAATAGCTTTTTGAGCTCCATTTTGACCAATAGGGAAATCTGAGGATGCATTTTCTGAAGCTTTTGTTTGATAGGTTTCACCTCTAGATATACTACTAAGTGGTGGACTATGGTTTTTGGGTCAAGACCTGGCATATCAACATAACTCTACGCAAAGTTTATGTGCTTCTCCTTTAGGAATGCTGCTAGGAATTCTTGCTCTTATGATAATAGTGATTCTGTATAGAATGTGATATGTGAAGTCTCCTCTATTCCTAGGTTGACTGGATTGCATTTTTCAGCCAAGACTGCTGACTTTTCTTGATGAATAGCTCTTAGTGGAAGATTGAATCCTTCATCCTCAGGCGCCTCAGAGAATTTTTCACTCTTGGATACGTCCTTTCTTTTTACTTTTTTCTTGTCAGAGAGTGCCACAGTGTGGTTTTAACTCAAGGACCTTGATATAATTCTTTGTTTCTCACTTTTGCGACTGAAGGTGTAGACATCTAAATTTAATCACTTCCATATGATTAAATTTACTACCTTTCCTTCTATCGTACTAATATTAAATTAATATTACACCTTTTGTCTCGTATCGGTAAAGTATTTAATTTAATAATTAATGCTTTATCTTTCACCTTATTCCTCTCTAAATTAAATAAATACGATAATGTATTTAATTTAGTCATTTTCCCCTTTTGATTTAAAATCAATTTAAAATTCCTCACTTTCTCTCTCCTTGTCACATCCTCCATAACCTTGCCCTAATCTGAATTAATTTTATTAATTCATGATTATGATGTGCATCCTCTTAATCAGAGATTAATGTCACATCCTCCTACATTTGCCACTTGCCTCTAATCTTCCATTAATTAGCCTAATCCAATGTTTGCACAACCTTAACCAAGGTCATTAGCCATTTTTAGCACCACTTTTTGGTCAATTCTTCCATTTTTTCCTTTTTGGATATTGACTCTCCTTCCCATGAGAATTTTTAATTCTCATTTATTTATCCCATGTCTCTCTCCTTCCCATGTGAATTTTTAATTCACATTTTGTCTTTCCAAGGCTTCTAGAACCTTGGACTTGTCACAATCTCCACATGTGACCAAGTCCCACCTTTTTGGAGCCCACCTTTTATCCTCTAGATCCTCCTAAGAATGTGAATTTTTAATTCACATTTATATCCCCAACCACCTTTCCTTTTCCCATGTAGATTTTTTAGGAATTCCAAAATTCCTCAAAAGTCCCTTTCACTCCCACTTGGGGACAAGAAATCCCTTTTTGTTGAAATCTCCTCACTCCCCAAGGTGCATGTCCTTTTTTCCACCTCATGTACCTTCTTGACAACTCATCTCCATCTCATAGTCCCTTGGCCACTTCACCCTCCACATGTCAAAATGTGAGGGCTTGTGGGTTCTCAACCCACCATAGCCCTTCATCTTGACCTTGTTGGATCAATCTTGACCATTGAATTCTTTAGAGAATTCAAGATCCTCTATAAATACCCCCTCCTCAAGGGCATTTGGAGAAACTTAGAATTTTCATAATTACATGCTGCTAATTTACATCCTCAATCTTTTGCCATCATTTTAGCCATCTCTCTTGATCATATTGCACATCTAATCTTGCATTTAGTCACTCAATCCATCATCTAAGGAGCACACAAACCATTCCAAGCAAGGGACAATCTATAGAAAGGAAGGTGAAACTGTTTACATTTCATTTTATTCATTTTCCTTTTCGTTATATCACTCTTTTGGCTAATTTTGAGGTGTCCTTGGTATTTTGTTATTCGCATTTCTTAGTTGTTTTGCATATTTAGAGAAGGATAAATTCCAAGGTATACAAAAGGATTCAATCGTTTCTCTGTAATAAGACTGTGTGTCCAACTCCATTATAAAACCTACTTTATGATCTCCATCTTGAATGTTATCCCTCAATCCCATGAATTCTGAGAGTGCTTTATCATTTTCGAATGTATCAAGAACTGGTGGTCCTTGTTGGTCATAATCGATGAGTTGGGGATATACCAAGTGGATTTCATAGTCTTGGTTGTTTGGCTCAAAAGATAAGGTATTGATCATGCAAAGGGTGGCATCCTCAAATAACCTAGGTAGATTAGTCATGGGGTCCTCATCATCACCACTACTACAGACATCGATTATATCAAAGGTATAGTTGTCTAGGACACGGCCTGTAGATATTGGTAGTCGTAGTTCTGCTATTGTTGGCTGACAAGGTTTGTTAACCTCTCTAACCAGAGGACTTCAACCATGTATGGTTATACACAAAGGGGTACATCCAAGGCCAAGGTTTGTTATTGGTCGCATCTCTGGCATGATAGGTATTATAAGGCCATTCTCATTTTTTCCCAATCTTTGATTTCTATCATAACCCATTGTGAGCATCATTTGGAGACCTTTGCCTCTTTCATCCATTGGTAAATTAGTTATTGGTCTCTCATCTTGGTATAACATATGTGATGGATCTGTCTCAATTACCTCTTGGCCTAGATCTCCCCAGCTTGTGAATTCAAGATAATCTTTAGGAGACGTTTGAGATGTGGAAGCTTGATTTTGCTGTGGGCATCATCGTGATCTAGGAGATTGAGGTAACTCTCCTATCACAAAAGCATTGTTAGGGAGCATGTAACTTCCACAACTATCCTCCTGGATGATGAGCTTGATATCAGAGTGGTAGGAATGGTAGGTGTCTCTATCTTAGAAGTGGATGTGAGGGTGGTGAGATCAATGTATGATTTGGATGGGCCCTCATCATTTTTTGGTACTTGGGGGATTTTGTAATATTTTGCTTCAAGGTTTTTGCAGTATGAAAAAGGTTCAGGATCTTCGTGAATGGTAACTTCTTGTTCGTTATGTGTAAATTTCACACATTGGTGGAAGGTTGATGCTACTGCTTTCATCACATGGATCCATGGGCGTCCTAGGAGGATGTTATATGGCAAGTCAAGGTCCAAAACTTGACAAGTGGTTTCCATGAGAGTTGGTCCTACTTGGATAGGGAGTTTAATCATGCCTTGAGACACTCTTTCTTTATCGTCATATGCTCTTATCGTGATGCCTTTCCCTTTATCAATGGAATCTTCTGATATTTTCAACTACTTGATGAGGCCACGAGAATAGATATTCAAACCCGCACCTCCATCCACCAGGACCCTTTTTATTTTGCTCTTATTTATGATGGCTTCCAAGTGAAGTGAACGGTTGTGAGATGGTTGGGTGGGGAAATCTTGATTAGAGAATGTAATGAGATTAGGCATTATGATATTTTCAACCATAGCTTGGAATTTCTCCGCATCGAGATCTGCGGGGGCAGTTGATGAGGCTAATGCTTCCTCAAGGATATTTTTATGAGTTGATGATATTTTTAACAACTCCATGATGGAGATGTGTGTTGGTGTTCTCTTAAGTTGGTCTACAACATTGTAACCATGTAGAACAGATCTAGATGAAGGGACTCTATTTGGTTGGGATGATCTTGCAATGGTGACCTTGCCGCCTCTTGTGGTGACTCCACAATCTTCGGCATGGGCACCCTTGATGGTGATGACCATGCAGTCTTCATTTAGGGAAGCAATGACTGATTCATAAATATGATTTACACTGCCCTTCCCTTTATCATTTTTATTCCCTTTGTTGCCATGATTTGGCATCGGATTCGTGTATATCTTAAGATCTTGATTTTCCATAGGTCGTTCCACATTTATGATTTTCTTATCAATGAGATCTTGGATGATGTTTTTGAGTCTCATGCAACTATTTGTGGTGTGGCTTTTGATTTTATGGAATTCGCAGAGTTAATTCTCATTATACCAAGGGGGTTTGACATCAGGTTCTTGGTAATTTTCAAATGTAGGAGGCTTGATGAGTTTTTCGTCGATCATATTTTTCATTATGTCCTCAAGTGGCTCCCCCAAAGTGGTATATTTTCGCTTGGGATAACTCTTGCATTGAGGTGGGCCCCTTTGGTCATTGAGATTATTGATGGTTGGATTGTTGTTTGGTTGGTATGTTATGTGCTGAGTGTTTTGGTGTTGTGATTGGATTTGTGATGTGGGTGTATTTTGGTGAGGACCGCTAATGACCACCTTGGCATCGACGACACCATCATTAGTAACATTTTTGTTCCTTGCCCACGTGCGAGGTTTATCATTGTAATTGGATGGTGGGTGGCTATTTTTTTGTTCATTGTATGATGATGATCCTGTAGGTTGAGTCATGAGGGCTCGTTTGATGCTAAGCGCTTTAGGGATCAGTTGATCATATGTGGTGATTCCTTGGACCTTGAGATGGAACACCAAGAGGTCATCAAGGTTGGCAATGATGGTGCAAACTTGTTGTTCTTCCGGCATGGTCCACTTGCTTCGATTGGCCTTTGATTTCCATTGTTGTAAGAAGGAAGTGAATGACTCATTCTTTCCTTGCTTTAGAGCTGAGAGTTCTTCTAGACTAACATCCATTGCAATGTTGCATGCGTAGTTTTTAATGAATGCATCTATGATTTCTTGAAATGTTCTAATTCCTGATGGTAGACGAGAGAACCATTCCATAGCGTGGCCCACCAGACTCCAAGGAAATAGCCACATTAGATAAGTGTCATCATATGTGACTTCCATGCAATGAACCTGAAATTCCATGATGTGATCTTTAGGGTTTCCCATCCCTCGATATTTTTCAAATTTGGGGATTTCAAATCCCTTGGGGAATGGTTTCATCTCTAGGCTCCTATCAAATGGATAGGGACACAAGTTGCTTGGTGTTTACATTGTTCGCACGGATTGCAGATCGAGCACTTGTTGTGAAAGCTACCTGATTTGTGTCATCACATCATTTTATGGATCAAGGGGTGGGATGAAGGTGTTTTAGGGTGTTTCAATTGTGGGTTGGATGGGTGGGTTGGTCAGTGTGTTGTTTGACAGTATTTGTATGTTCTGCCGAGTGAGGTAGGCTTCCACCTGCTTTTGTATGAAAAATTCTTGTTGTTGATCTTGTTGTTGTTGTGCTAAGATTTGTGCTTGTTGTTGCACTTGTTGTTCCAACAATGCTTGTTGTTGTGCTTGATGTTGTTCCAACAACGCTTGTTGTTGGGTTGCCAATTTTTCTGCTTCTTGTTGTTTTTGATATTGCTTTATTGCTTGCTGATATGCTTGCAATTGCACTGCTTGTCTTTGTGCAAGGAGTTGTGCTTGATATTGGGCTTGTTGTGCCTGATATTGAGCTTGCACTTGTGCGGCTTGTGCTTGTGCTGCTTCTTGTTGCAATAAAAGTTGTGCTTGAGCGACCCTTTGTGCATTTAATGCTTGTGTGGCTTGTTTTTGTTGTTGTTGCAATAAAGCTTGAGCTTGTTGTGCTTGTAATGTAGCTTGTGTAGCTTGGGTAGCTTGCGCAACTGGCTAAGTAGCTAGGTGTACGGATTTTTGTTTCTTCACTTGTTGGTATCCTCATTGGAAAGAAGCTTGTAATGACGCGTCATATTGGCTTGATGTTGTGGAAATTGATGGTGGTGGGGGTGCTGGTGGATTTGGGATGGTATTTGTGAAGGTGGTGTTTGTGATGGATGGTGCTATTGATATGGTTGGTCCTTGAGAGATCATGTTTTGTGATGTTAAGGGAGTGTTTGATGATGTTGCGATTGCTTGTGTGTTTGTCGTTTGTTGTTGTGATATCAACGAAAAAGTTTGAGCATTTGGTACGATGCTTTGATTGATATTTGGGATAGTGGTTTGATTGATATTCAATAGAGGGGGAAGCCCTAAACCAAGGAGTGATGTGGATGATTATGGTAATGGTGGAAGAGGTGGGAATTTGAAGGGTACAATTTCTTGTGAAAATGTTGTGGTGTCAAAGATGCCCCCTAATGTGAACATGTCCCCTTCCTCTTTTGAATTTGTGAGGAGAGGAGTTTGAGACATTGCACAAAAGTATGATGATGATGGATCATGATGGAAGGTGAGAGGAACATTCTTATGTAATGGGTTTTCAAGTATGTTTTGTTCCAAGGTGGTGTTTGCATCCAGGTTTTGATTATTAACAAGGGGGTGTGCTTGTAGAGTATTGAGAAATTCATTTCCCTTGTTTACGTTGGGTTGGGTTGGAGCAAAAGATGTGATTTGTGGAATGTTTTGCATGATGTTTGGGATGGGGGTGTAGATGAGATGGGAATGGTGGATGAGATTGGAGGAAAAGATGTCTCCACTATAGTACTCACATCAAAATACGAAGGTAATTTAGCCCCTTGTTTTGCTAGCTCAAGCATGTATAACAAAGGGTTGATCCTCATCATGATGTTGATGATTCTATGATTGTCTGGATTTTGGAGCATCTCAGTCATTTCCTCGTGAGACATTCCAAAGGTAAGATCTTCACCTTGGTTTTCTTCTTGTGGATTTTGTGATGATGAGAGCATTTTAGGATTACTTGATTCAGTGAGATTCATTTCTGTGTTTGTTTGGATAAGATCACTTGAAGCGGGTGTTTCTTTGTTGGCTTCCATACTCTTCTTGTATTGAGATTTAGAACCATAAAACAAGGATCAATTTTTGAGAATATGGGAGATGAATCTCTTAATTCTTTGGATTGATCTTTTATTTTATGCCCCAAAGTGAAAATTTTTAGGATATCTTGAGGATCAAAGGTGATGATATGGTGATGATATGAGGGATGGATAATGTGGATGTTGTTGGTTTTTGATATATCTTGAATGAGATACTAGGATTTTAGGCTTTGTAGATTTTGATTTTGATTTTGATTTTTTTTATTTGGGATTTTGTCCTTGATTTTTATTTAGATTTTGTTTTTGATTTTGAAAAAAAATACCCTAAGATGTTGGATGATGATCTAAGGGATAGCTTTGTTCAGTGGATGATGATTTGAATATGTGTGAGGAGAAGGATACATCTACTCTCACCTATTCAAAGATTATTGTTTCACTAATTATATGAAGAAGGATTCATCTACATACACTAAGCTAAACAATATGATTTTGATAACTTTGACTAAGCATATGCAAAAGGATGCATCTACACATACCTAGCCAAAGGTGTTTTTGATAATATTTTGAAGGACTTAGTCTCAAGGATTTTGATGATTTTGATTTTCCTAAAAAAGCCTAGCATAAGGATGTTTTCAAGATTTTTCCAAAAGGTGATGGTGAGATGATGTTTGTTTTGATGGATGAAGGATGGATAAAAAAAGGTTTTGGTTTACTTTTGATCCTAATATGAACCTAAAAAGACACTTTGTTTTCCTAGATCTAGGTATTGAAGAATATGCAAATGCTTCCTATAGACCTTTGTGACCAAGAAATGATTTCTTTTGAACATTCATTTTTGGATTTCCTACCAATGATTTTCGGTTTGGGATTGTGAGTCTTCAACACATATGAAAGTTCATTTTGCTTAGCTTTGTTTAATGGCTTTATTTTACCAAAAACACTTTCTTTGATTAGCTTTCAAACTAAGGTGTCCAATGTCTTAGTTTCTTCAAACCCCACAAGATATGTTATGTGGAAATTCGATGAACTTAAGGCAAGTGTTTTCCTATTGTTTACTTAAGGAGACAAATTGAGATATAATCCAATGTTTAGAAACCTATAAGGACGTGAATCCCAAGGGAAAGCAGTAACATATAGATTGATTCAATGGTATTTTTCTCCAAAAGGGTTTGAAATTTGGATAGTGTTAAGTGTTTTTTTTAGATGTTTTCGATCAAGCAATGCATTTTGTAACCCAAGAATAAGTACAATCCTATGGATGTGTAAGACAATATTTGTTGGATTCCCACTTGGACAAGTCCAACTACGCTTATCTTTAGTGAATGGTTAGATACTTGACCCCACTGGCTCCCCTCCACGACACTCACTTATACGGGGTAACCAAGCATCAACACCCATGAAACTCCCATGGCATGCTTTCCATTTCTACTAAAAGACCGTAAAAGTGTGGGGCAGCTTCAAAATGACCATTCTTGCACCAACAAATAGATTAAGGATTTTGGCAAATTCTAGCACATGGGTTTTAGTAAGGACTTTCTGTTCATAGGAGTTGACCCAACGTGGCAATAGTCCCCTTTCGAATCCATCTTGTTAGAGTCAACCACATGATATTGGCATTTCTTCCAATATCCACATTTATATCCTGGCTAGAAATACTCTTGGCTTTAGAGTGTTACCGATTGAGTCATTCCCTTGGGTGAATACTTTTTCCCCAAGGCAGGCCCTCTAAAATAAACAAAATCGAATGAAGAACACTATCTGTAACTCAATCAATCCTTGTTGGCAACAAGGAGAGAGAATATAAGCAACAATGCCCCCACTCACACTCGCACAAGATTTTGTTCAATTTTAAACCCAAATTCAAGTGTGGAGGTGATTGCTTTATCTCACCCTAAAGTCATGAAAAAGGCCTTTTGATTCTCAAGATCGCTATAAAGCACGAGAGAAGGGCATACGTCATTTTTCAATGGCTTTAGTTTAAGTAAACCCTCACAAAAAACAAAGTTGCACTTGTTCTTTTTAAATCCCCAAAGCAAAATGTGAGTTCATTTTAGAGCACCAAATCACAAGTGAAAGACATTTTGTTCAATTTGTTAATCCATGAAACAAAATTTAGTAAGGTGTAGTTCTAATGTTCATTTTAATCCCTTTTTTCTTCTTTTCAGAGCCCAAATTAAAATCTATTGAGTCCTAAAAGCTTGAAGCAATAAAATCCTTAAACTTGGAATTATAATTGCTTCCAAGAGTGTCTAAAGACACTTGATAAAATAGAGAAATGATGTCATAAGAAGCTTTGCTTTTATTTCTTCCTCCCCTTTTTGATTTATTAACCTGCAAGAGCACTAAAATAACCTGCAAGAGCGCTAAAAAAAATAGCGAAAATTTTAAAAAACATGTTAGATTTGTAATTCAGGCCCTCCTTCTAGCACCAAATGTAGAACCCTAATCCAAATACCTGCAAAACACAACAAATGAATACATTAGGAGATAAAATTCAAGAAAAAGGATTCCCCATGAAATCCATTTACAAAACTCAAAATAGGAATGAAGAGAAGAAAATAATGAAAGAACAAGAAGGTAAATTAAATCCTATTGAAAGCAATGCAAACTCTTGATCCCATAAGGGAATTGGTGCCAATTTGATGTGAAAATTAGCCCTTTCCCAACTCCAATGATGCAAGCTTGATGAATTTTGATGGATGATGAGGGTTGATCCACTTTGTGAAGATTCAAATGTGCTCCATGATGAAAAACCTGCATAACCTAGCTATGGATAGATGAATCTTGTAAATGCTTGAAGATGTATTTGAGTATAGTGAGTTTACTCAAATTGTGGATGATCAAATGAAGGATGATCTCTTCATTTATAGATGAGATTGATTAGAGAAGAGGAAAAAGGGATGAATGTGGGACTAAACTTCAACAAATGAGAAGAAGCCACATGTCATCATGTGAATGGTTCAAGATGAGTACATTTTGGTCAATGTGCCAAAGAATTTAAAATTATGAGTGGGGGACATGCAAGACTTTCAGAATTTAAAATTATGAGTAGGGGACATGAAATAAAGAAGTTGTTTGCAAATAAATGTTATAAATGTTGAGTGGGAGGACATAAAATAAAGAAGTTGTTGCAAATAAATTTTATAAATGTTGAGTGGGAGAACATGAAATAAATTTGTTACAAATAAATGTTATAAATGTTGAGTGGGAGGACATGAAATAAAGTTGTTACAAATAAATGTTATAAATGTTGAGTGGGAGAACATGAAATAAAGAAGTTGTTGCAAATAAATGTTATAAATGTTGAGTGGAAGGACATGAAATAAAGTTGTTGTAAATAAATGTTATAAATGTTGAGTGGGAGAACATGAAATAGGGACAAGTCAACTTGTCTTCATATTCCATTTTTTTATGCCAAGTTGAAAGAAAATGATGAATTTATAAATGAGTTAAAATGATTTATTGGTGCAAGTGGGAAAAACTAGAGGATGTGATGGGTGGTTAGATTAAGCTAATTAGGATTAGATTATCTTAGATGTTGTTTAGGGGTTTTTGACCCATTTGACTTGAATATTTGATTTATTTAAATCAAAAGGGATGGAAAATGCATTTGGAATTTAATTAAATAAATGTTTGATTTATTTAATTAAAGGGATTATGCAAGATAAAGGTAGATTAATTTGCATGAGATGAGATTAGAAGATGGTCTATGAAAGATGAAATGTTATGGTTTGATTAAAATTGATTTATTTAATCAAATGAGGAAATGATAGGCTTAAATCAAATAAAGTTAATTTATTTAATTTAAATGGATGATGAACCTAATTTATCTGATGAGTGGATTAATGTGAATTTGGTTTACTTGATGAATGGACCTAATTGAATGCATAATGCTAATTTTGCATGTCTACAAGTACAGTCTAAGGATAAGGGGTAAGAAAAGGATAAGAATCAAGTTCCACAAGCTGATACTCAAGTGAGTTTGTTTCAAGGCAAGACTGAAAGCCCTCCTTTTCTAATTTTTTTGCATTTTTGGAAAAAACTTGCATAACTGCATCTTAGATTCAGGAGCCTCCACAAACGTCATGCCCTTCACTATTTTTTGATCCTTAGGCATTACTCTCACAACTTCTCAATGAAAGGTCACTTAGTTGGATATGATAGAGGTGAATGTAGCAGGAGAACTTAATATGATTCCTATGCAAGTGGCATCAGACCCTAGGATCCAACAGATCATTAACATTCAAGTAGTAGATCCTCCTGATGCATATGGTCTAATATTAGGTAAGGATTTCACTAAAGCATTAAATGGATGTGTCCATTGACCATTCTCATATGTGGCTTCCCTGGAAAGGAGTGCCAAACCATATTAGAATTGAGAGGCAACCAAGAATGAAGTATGTGATTACTAAATATCAAAATACTTCAAACAAAGTACTGGTATTTGAAGCTACCTTAGGGAATTATGTACTGGAAGCCACCCCCATGAACCAGACACAGATGAAATCCTCATGTTGTAGGATGTGCCCAAAGAGCTCACTCAAGATTCTAGTAGTATTAGAGCATTAGTAGAATCAGTAGAGGAAGGGGATGATCAAGAAGATGGCTAGCTCAGCCTATTGGATAACTTTTAGGAGTTTATTTAAAAATGCATAGAAGACCATATCCAGCTAAGTAAAGATGTGAACTTTGAAGAGTTGCTTCTTCTGAACAAGTACATTATCCACAATGCCTCTCACCCTAAGTTAGAGTGTTGTCTATTCCAAACAACAGTGGAGAAAATAAATAATTGCATTAACCCACCTCCAGCTGTTAGGATTACTGTGCAAAGTATTCAAGATGATTCAAAGGACAAAAGGCCAATGTCCCAAGATGAGTCTCCAAGTAGTAGTAGAGCTAATGAGGATAGACCAAAAGGACCAAGAGTTGGTTGTTGGACACTCAAATTTGATGGATCCAATTCCAAGCAAGGAGCAAGAGCTGGGTTTGAACTAATCAGTCCTAGAGGTAAAACTTTTTTCGTTGCTCATAGACTACAGTTTCATTGCACTAATAATGTAGAAGAATATGAAGCCTTAATTCATGGAATGTTGATGGAATTGAGAAAAAAGGTCAATATTTTACAAGTCTTTGGAAATTCTGAGTTGGTAGTAAGGAAAGTTAGAAAGCAATATTCATGTCATAATAGAAGAATGACCATTTATAGACATAGAGTATGGGATTTAATTGAGGGGTTTTATGCTTTTAACATTCAATTGATACCCCATAGTAAGAATCAAACTGCAGATGCTTTAGCATAGGAAGTAAGCACATTGCAACACTTGTCACTCTCAGGATTGAATAAGTTCACTATGGAGCTCACTCCAGTGCCCTTAGTGCTTGATAATGTAACCAGTTTTCAAGTATTTGAGGATGATATGAATATTTTAGACTTCATTACAAGCTTTGATTTATTCACCTCTCAAATTATTGATGAAGTAGAGCCCTACGAGGCAGAAATGGACTTAGAAGGAGTTATTAACCTGCAAACAAACACAATTTCCAAAGGAATGGTACAATTGGAGAGGATTTTTGATCTAGACAGAATAAAGGACCATGAACAACAGAATAAGGACTCCATTAGCAACCAATGTGACACTTATAACATGGGAACTCTAGATGATGTTAAGAATGTTTTCATTGGGAAGGTGTGTACTCTAGAAGAAAGGAGGGGAATAATAGATGCACTTCATGCATACCAAGATGTCATAGCCTATATTTATGAATATTTGAAGACATATGATACTTCAATCATTACGCACACTATTCCTTTCAAGCCAGGTGCCAAGCCATTTAGGCAAAGATAGAGACCAATTAATGCACTATTGGAACCAATTATCTAGAAATAAGTACATAAAATATTGTCTACCCACATCATATTTCTAGTTAGGCACTCTACTTGGATTGCTAACCTGGTTCCAATGAGGAAGAAAAATGGAGAAATCGGGTTTTGCATTGACTTCAAAAATCTAAATCATGAATCAAAAAAGGACAACTACCCTATCCCATCATTCGATGAAGTTTTCAAAATTGTTAATGGATCCTAGATGATGTCCTTCATGGATGGATACTCAAGGTATAACCAAGTTATGGTGCAATACGAGGATAGACACAAGACTTCCTTTACCACAAAATGGGGTACCTTTTCTTATAGAAGAATGCCTTTTGGATTAATCAATTCAGGGGAAAAATTTCAGAGGGCCATGGACATCACCTTCAAGGATATCATTGGTAAGTGTATCATCATCTACATGGACAATTTGACTATTTTCTCAAAGAAAAGAGGTGAACACATTTCAGATTTATGTAAAATATTCTAGAGATGCTGAGAATTTGGTATTTCACTCAACCCTAAGAATTCCATCTTTGGAGTAACTAAGGGGAAGTTGCTAGGCCATGTTATCTTAGAATAGGGAATATCTATTGATCCTGAACAAATAGAAGCAATACTAAAAAATCTTACCTCCAACTAGCAAGAATGAGATTAAATCTTTCTTTGGGAAAATTAATTTCGTCAGGAAGTTTATTACTGGATTTGTAGGGATAGTTAAACCTTTGAATTCTATGTTGAAATAGGATGCATAAGTTGAATGGAATGTTGAAGCAAAGGAGGATTTTGTAGAGATTAAGAGGGAAATAGTTGATGCTTTGATGTTAGTAAGTCTAGATTATTCCAAGCCTTTTTACATATACTCATTCACATCTAATCATTCTTGTGTTGGAATGCTAACTTAGAAATATGATCAAGGAAGTGAGCACCTATAGCCTTCATGAGTGTTATGTTGAAAGATGTAGAATTAAATTACCCTAGCATGGAAAAGCAAGATTATGCTCTGGTCAGAGGTGCAAAGAATTTATGACACTACATCTTGAGAAATAAGGTATTTGCAATAGTGTCAGATCTTGCAGTCAAGCTTCTGCTAATGCGCAATGAATTGGGGGAACGAAGGGAAAAATGGGTTACAATGCTACAAGATTATGACATAAAAATACAACCCATGAAAATTTTGAGAGGGCAAGGATTGACTAAGACTATGGCTGAAATTGGTCTAGATATTACAACCCAACAGTACCACCTTCAAGATGTCTCTCCTGATGAATGGCATGATGACATTGTCTATTGCTTGTTGAATCAAAAGTGTCCTAATCATCTCAACATGGTACAATGGAGAGTCCTACATTTAAAGAGTGATAGCTATATGTTGAAATGGGCTATCTTGTATAAGAAGAACCATGAAGGAATTTATCTTCGCTATCTTGGGAAAGAAGAAGTTGCTTGAGTGGTGATAGAATTTCATGATAAGTATGGTACAAGCCATGGATCTGTACTAGCTACTACAAACCAAATCTTAATGGTAGGATATTACTGTCCTACCCTATTCAAGGATGCACACAATCATGTAAGAACCTGCCATGTATGTCAAACTACAACTAGCAAGGATAAGCATTTGACACTTCCACTTCAGCCGGTAATTGAGGTAAAACCATTTGTGCAGTGGGGATTGGATTTCATTGGTCCAATTAACCCACCATCCTCTATAGGCCATAGGTACATTCTTACTGTAATTGATTATTTTACTAGATGGACTGAAGCCCTGTCTTGTAAGCAGTGTACTTCAGAAGTAGTGATCAATTTTATAGAATCAGGTATTATCAATTATTTTGGTTGTCCAAATGCTCTAGTATGTGATAATGGTCCGGCATTTTCTTCACTAAATTTTTCTAAATGGGATTTTGATCATGGTATCATTATTAGGTTTGTTTCTAACTATTACCCACAAGGAAGTGGTTTGGTTGAATCCATAAACAAGAACCTTTTAATAGTCATTTGTAAACTATTAGAGATAAATCCCAAAGATTGGCACACCCAACTTAGGTTTTCTCTATGGGAATATCATACTAGACACAAAGCCTTTCTAGGAACCTCTCCTTATCACCTTATGTATGGTATTGAGCCAGTATTTCCAATCTAGCTAAAAATCCCCACCTTTCAATTCATTAATGATTACTATGATGAAGGGGATAAATGTGAGGCTCATTTGGCTAAGCTTCTACAACTTGAAGGAAAGAGAGATGGAGCATTAGAGAAATTTTCTAAACACCAAGGCATTGCTAAAAGGGGGTTTGATTGAAAAGCCAAGGTGAAAGCATTCAAAATCTCTAATATGGTCTTATATTGGGACAAAGCACATGAAAAAAGGGGAGAACAAGGAAATTTTGACAAGCTTTGGCTTGGCCCCTTCCAAATCTTAGAGATATTGGGAGATAATGCTTTCCATTTGAAGACCCTCATTGGAGAGGATGTCCCATTACCTATCAATGGGTAGTATTTGAAGCATTACTTCCTGGCTTGAGTTATTTTCAGCTCTTCCTTGTAAATAGTTAGTTTAGGTATTGGTTTCTTTTGGGTTTTCTTTTGGTTTTGGTTAGTGTAGGTTTTCTTTAGTTTAGGTTTTGGTTTGGTTTTTTTTTTTCTTTTCTATTTTTGGGTTCCTATTGCTTTCTTCTAGGAGTGTTGTACCTACACAACAACCATTTTATCATCAAGGACTATTCTAAGTATTTCCTTTACAAACTCTAATCATCCTTCTAGGATAAGTTGGTGGAAGTCTTTATTCAGTGTCACATGTGCTAAACTCTTTTAGTGGGTGAGTCTTTGGATTAAGTTAGTTATGGAATGTGCCTGAGTCTAATACTTACACACACATCTTAAAGATCCTGAAGTTGTTAAGGGTACCTTGTGAGGTCTAGTCAAGTGAAAAAACCTATTTCTGCTTCAGTGCCACTGTGGTTCTCAACCCTGGGTGTGAACTTTGTTGTTCATGGGTTGAAATGAAAAAGTGAAAAGAGAAGAATATTAGAAAAGAAAAAAAAAAGGAACATATTGTAAAACCAAAAGAAGTAAATTCAAATTATCAAGAGTATCTTAATATCTCTACCAGGGCTATGGATGCTTGGTTGGCAGTAGATCTATGTTCAGTAGAATCACAACGATAACCTCATCGGGGCTATGGACGCCTGACTAGAAATGAGGCTCTATCCATGTTGATTTTGGAGTTTGAATATTTACGTAGCTTGACCTGACTGACCTTGGTTCCTTGTAGTAGCTGAGGGAAGGAAATGAACGCATCTGCACATAATGGGATTCTAGTACATAAAGGACCTACTTGTCCATTGGCTTTGAAACTTTTTTTATGGTCAACCCAATGTGAGTTTTTTGTTTTGGATCATAATAAGCTAACAAGAATTTCATCTAGAAAAATTATCATTATTCATCTCTTAAACAAATAACAAGTTCAAACACTTAGCAAATTTTTGAGCCCGAGCAAAACATTTGGAGATTCTGAGGTAGCTTGGATTTTTTGAGCCTTAATTTGCTCATAAAATATGGCTCACCTTGGATTTTTTGGCTTCCTCCCAACCATGAAATCCTAAAATCAATATCATGTGAAAAATGAAGAAAACCTTGACACTTAGCAAACTTTCAAGTATGGCTTGCCTTTAGTAATTTTGAGCTAGGTCATGTTTCTCGAGCTCCAATCTAGCTGGAAAATCTAACCTCCCTTGTATTTTTTGAATCCTTCAATCCTTTAGATTTCCAATGATTGAGGCAGATTGAATCTCGATGAATATGGTTTAAACTATGATCTCAAAATAATTGATGCTTGCATGAGCTTAATTATGTCAAGGAATCTCTACCCCATGAAATACCTTACAATCCTTTGAATGCAAGTCAAAGTGCACTCTGAGAAAGGCCCAAAAAATTTGAGCTCCCTTAGATTACCCGAACTCCAATCTATCCGGAAGAAACATAACTATGATACATATGAATGCAATCTAAGATACTAGTTCAAAAAAATTTAGGGATTAGTGAAAGAGCAATAACAAATCTATGACTAAAACCAATAATTGACTCTTCATCTTCTTTTCTAATCTATTTTAACCTTGTGACAAGGTCAGAAGGTTCTTTCGTAGATTCTTCTCTATAAGCATCCACTAGTTTATCCCAACAGGAAAAGGACTTCTAAGGAAAACTTAAGTACCAATACCTAGCTCTAGCTTCAAGAGATCTAACAAAAAATATCATCCACATATCCTAATCTCCAAATGAATGTTTCACCATGAAGCTATAAAAACTTTGGCCATGTGCATCTCCTTCACACACATTGTATCCATTAAATCTAGGCATCTATTTATAGGCTCAAGATGGCATACTCTTAACCTTATAATCAATCCATGACAAGTCTAATTGGTTATACAATGGTTCAAAAGAATTGACAATAGGTGCAGAAATTTGGCTAGTAGATCTAGTATGATTATCTCTTAATTTGGATTGTATAGTCATCAGGTGCCTTTTTTCATCTCTTTAATTCCCCTTTTAAACATAACTTTCTATTTCGACCTTAGCCTAGGCTTGTTCACACTTGGGTTCCTGTACTTTGGGGTTTCAACTGTTTGAAGACTATCAAAATCCTAAAGCTTCTTGACAATATGTATCAAGGTTTCTAATGGCATGGTTATTTCCCTTTGGTAATCCATAGATACATGCAAATCTGTGTTTAAATAATTGTGCATAATCATAGCCATGACAATATGAAGAATCACTAGGATAGTTGCTAATATGGTGGTAACCTAGGACTGAAACATATCATAATGCAAATGGATAGGAATTCTTAACATATGAAAATTCATTCTAACCATCCATACTAGCAAATTTGTGAATATTTTATACAAACACTTTAAATGGAACAACAATTGCATTCAATATGGCAAGTTCAACAAATGAAAATACGCAAAGAACCTTGTACCTTCACACCTCCAGTTGTTGCAACTTTCAATAGAACACTTGTAGGTTACAATAACAGACAAGATCCCTTCATGTGCATAAATTGTAGAGTAGAGTCATCACCTCTTCAACAAGTGGAAAACTTTTGAAGCAAGGATATATTTCTCTGAGTTCTTCCAATAGAGTCATTTCATAGTATTTTGAATTTGGGGCTGCTATGAATCAATTTGCAAATATGGAACTTCTTCAACTTTTGAACCAATCATTTACTCTTTCTTACTCTTTCCAAATGGACTTCAAAAAATTTGCACTAGAGATTCTTAGATAGAATTAACAAAATAATTAACTTCTCCCTAGTAGATTCACCAATTTGTTGGTGATTCAGATGGGAAAATGAGATTCAATAATTTTCAACCTCTGGTTACAAACTGCTTAAAAACTTCAATGACTCCTAAGGCTAGATGATCTTCTATCAGAATTTCCTCAAGTTAGTCCCCAATGGAGTCGCCAATCTGTTCGTGATTCAAATAGGAAAATGAGACTCAATAATTTTCAAACACTAGTCACAAACTGCTTAAAAAATTCAATGACTCCTAAGGCTAGATGATCTTCTATCAGAATTTTTTCAAGTTAGTCCCCAGCGAAGTCGCCAATCTATTGGTTATTTTTTAGAACCAAACTTAATCTTAGTCCTTACCTATGAATTTTCCAAAACTCAATTATCAGCAAGGTTAAGGATTACCCAACACTTAAGTAAAGTAGTTAATACCTCACTTCTTCTCTTTCGGTTTTGTGAGACCTAGGAGGGTAATCCTATGAATGCTCATTATATCTCAAATTCAGTCAAGAGCATTTCATCACACAAATTCATTCCTCAAGAAAACCACTTCATCAAAGGCTTGGAATACCTCGAGTGAACGTGTCATTTGTTTCAAAGAATGTGTTTATATACTAAAAGTAGGGGCAGTGTAATTTAGAGTATGTTATGAATCTATCTTCATTCTAAATCTTAGGCAAGATTCATTACTAGCTCAGTCAACCATGAGATAAACTAATAAAACAACTAGTGCCCTATTTGAGGGAAAAATGTAGTCACAACTTGCAATCAATCAGTAATATAATTATGATTGAACATCAAAAATTAATGGACTATTAGCATGCCACTTTGTAGCATCTAACTCACTGTGTTTTAAAATATTGCTTCCTTACCAAATCCTATTTCCCTTTCCCACAAACTAATGGCCTTATTTTAGCATTTAATCAACTCATTGAGCTAAAGCATAAATCAAGCTCATTCATTTTGTGCAAATGACAAAAGACAAATGAAATTATGATTAACAACTTCATTCATAATTTGGAAGAAATATATACAGAAGAGCAAGATTTTTAGAATTAATATTCTCCTTCATTACTAATATTACTTTGTAAAACTATATTTAAGATCTTCATACAGTATAACCTTCGCCCTAGATTGGCTTTTGATATATTTACTAATGTATCTATTTACATTTTATTTTCTCTAAGAGCATAGCATTCACCTCGACCTATTCAACACTCAAAAATTTCTCCACTAAACTCTATTAACTTCAGCCATGAAATCCCCTTTATAATTAGGGGAGCGATAAGCATTCGGTTGAGTTACAATTTCATTTTCATTTTAGTTAATTTCAAAAACCTAATTTTAATTAATTCCTTGAAGAACTCCCTAGGTGGTTTCTTATGCAATCATTTGGGAACAGGGGAGGACAAAAATAAAAACACGTGCAGGATACCACTAGTCATTGTCACTGGGTTCATTGTTGAAACAAAAAAGATTTCATATCATATCAACCGAAGGACTTCCACATCAGCATGGAAGAGAAAAAGACAAACCATGGACATAATAAAATAATAGCTCCTATGCAAAGACCATGGTGTCATCAAAAACAAAAACAAGGAGGTGACCCTATTTAGAGTCGTCGACATCAAAGAATTCCCAACTGCTCCTTGTCCTCGATGAAATTGGAAGGACAATTGCCATGTCATCATTAGAGGTCCCATATGGCACCAGAGAAAGAAGGTATTGGCCATATCCTAATTTAGTGTCACCTTCAGCATCTGAAGGACTATAAGAGAGCACAATAGGATAATTATGTTTACCCAAGTAGGCCCTATGACTTTTATCTTTTTCCTAGCCCTCTTCACTAGTTGAGCCAGTTCCTTGCCTTTGAACTTGACCATTTCTCCCTGAATGGTCCCATTTCTCAAGATGTACATACTCTACACAATTTTTTTCTTCTTATGACCTCTATCCCTCCTTTTACCCTTTGAAACCTCGAGATAGACCTAGGCTTCTTGCTCAGTTATATCCTTGTGACACTCAGATACATTGAGTCAGCTAGAACTTCTGACAAGCTGAATTGCCACACCAATTTTCCCCATCTCCAAAACAAGCTAAATTTAACAATTTAAGACAAAGTTGCAAGGAGAAACACCTACAAGCCCAGACAATTGTAACCAACCCAGCATAGAAATTCCTAACCAGACTAGAGAACCTAATTTAAAACCAACTTACTTAGGACAATAACACTCAATATTCAACTCAGGAAAAACAAACAGCCTCTCACTCTTCTTCACACTTCGCCTTACATTCACTACAGACTGGAAAGATGGTGAAAATGAACAACAATCTATGTGCAGGTGTTCGCAATCTATCTGAAAATTCAAGACAACTTAGAAATGCAAGAGGAAACAAACACAAGACCATCTCACAATTAGGCTACGATGAACACAAATAAAAGCAAGATAAAGAAAAACAAATGATATACCTTCTATTTACATTGTCCTTGGTTGGCCCTTAATGTGATTCATGATTTTCCTCCTTGGATGGAAAATGAGATGAAAGATGCAAGATGGGATGCAAGATGGTTGAAAGTGGATGAATAGTGGGGTCACGTGCTATGCTGAAGGAAAAATGTGCAAATTGGCTAAGTATGGTTTCAAATTAAAAACTGGAAAGAGTTTGGTATCAAATACATAAGGTCCCTAAATGAGAGAAAAGAGGGGGTATTTATAGAAGAATTTTAATTCTCTAGAGAAATAGATGATTAATATTGAGCCACCATGGCCAATATGTAGGGCTATGGTGAGTTGAGGACTCACAAACCCTCGAATCTTTCCATGTGGAGGATGAAGTGTCCAAAGGACATGATGAGATGGAAGGAGGGTACATGATGTGGAAGGACAAGTACTTTGAAAGTACATTGGGAGAGGAGAAGATTTCCTTAAAAGGAAAATTATTGTTCCCAAATGGTTGGAAAGTGACATGAGAGGAATTTTAAAATTCCTCAAAAATATCCATGGGGAAGAGGAAAGTAGTTGGGAAAATAAATGTGAATTAAAAATTCACATGCTTGGAAGAATCCCATGGACAAGACAAGGTTCTAAAAGGGGAAGCACTTGTCCACATGTGACTTGATATGACAAGTCAAATATTCTAGAAGACTTTGGCACATGTGATGTGACAAGTCAAAGGTTCTACAACGTGCATGGGGAAGAGAAGATTCCTTGGAGGAATAAAAGTGAATTAAAAATTCACATGGGGAAGAGAGGAGCCTTGGATGAATAAAAAAGAATTAAAAATTTATTGGGGGATGGGGAGATTTGACCAAGATGTTAATTAGATTAGCTAATCAATGATTAGATGATAATTAGTGGTTAAGTAAGATTAGAAGCCAACTTGCAAAATTTGGATGTGACATATCCTAATCAAGGATTAGGCATGTGCACATCCCTAATGAATGGATTAATAGGTTGATTAAGATTAACTGAAAGGATGTGACATGTGAGGAATTAAATAAATTTCATATTTATTTAATTCATTTGATGAAAGGAGGAGTAAGGGGGTAGTGTATTTAATTGTTAACTAAATGCCTTAAGGATTTAGAGGAATTTAAGGATATTAATTACAGAATATCAATATTACCTAATTAATGCAAATAAGAGGATGTTTAGATGAAAAGGGATAAATTTGGACCAATGTAAGTGTCCAAATTTAGGTGTCTAAATTTTTCCCCTCTTTGAGATGGTGTTATGAAGTAGCATCATTTCAAAGAATATTAAAATATAGAACCTGAAAGAAGATGGTTATATTGGAAAAGATGCCCCAGTCATTCAAAGGAGTGACTAGGAGGAAAGATGATTGAAGTGAAAATGAAGATTAGGGATGAAGGATGCCCCCTCACTGATACATTTTGACATTTTTTTCAATGGCAGGTCGTCGGAATTCCGATGACCTGCCGTCAAAAAAAATGCCAAAATGTATCAGTGCCTTGAGAGGAAATGCGGGTTCGAGAGAACATGGATGTGCTCTTGAAATGGATGAGATGATGCAAGGGGAGATGAAGAAGATTATGCAAAGGGATGTAGTGAGAAAGGATGATAAGTGATAGGAGATGGATGAAGCAAAAATGGATTTAAGGATAAATATGATGTTGCCCCAATTGAGCAACAAGCCAAAATGGATGTGGGAGAAGATTGAAGAGATGAGGATAAGAGATTGGATTTATATGGGAGGGAGATTGATGAGGGATGAATGGATGGGGGGGGATGAAATTCAATCCTAATGAAATTTGTCATTTTCATAGCACTATTTTTTCTATAGCCTAAGATGCCAAGTGCCAGGGTATGTGGAACCAAGGTGGATTAGTGTCTAATGCATGAAACGACCACAATAGACAAGAAGGCTATTCCAACACCCCAAAGTCACGATGACTTTGGTCAAGCCAAGTATTGGAATAACCACAAGCACTCGAGGATTCCCCAATGTAACACAATACCACAAGGATCTTGGTGGGTACTATGTGGGACAACCTAGAAGATAGAAACAAAGAAAAAAGATCAAGATACGCCCCTATGTTGACTAGTCAAAGCACACCATGATATGATGGATCAAGGCAACCATGACAAGTGATGATAGGGAGCTTAAATGATAAATGAAATCCAAAAGTATCAAATGATCACAATAAATTTCAAATGTCCTTTGCCATAGGATCAAGGGGATGGATGGTGTTGATGAGTTCTGTTAGGAAGGATGCATGCTATTGAGACTGATGATGGATACTAAACTAAAAGATTGATATGATGTAGGATACTCAGAACTAATTGGATCTGCTAATACTAGTGGATCTTGTTTGTGAAGAACTAGCTAGATAGGGGCATAGCTTGACAACGCAACACAAGACACAAGATAGAAGACCCATACACCCTAAAGACCTAGGGGCTCAGGGGCCGATCAAAGATTAGCCTTGCCAACATGAAAGCATAGAGCCCTCATAGTTCGATAAAAGGTTGACAACTGACCATGGATAAAAGAGGAAAAAGGATGATGGATACCTCAATGATGGATGACAGGGCTAGATAGATGACAAGAACCCTAGAGGCGGATCAAATGATCGACCTTGCCTACGTGAAAGTGCAAGGGAAACATAGTTCGACCAAAGACCAACAATGGATAAGGGATGATGAGATATCCCTAATAAGGGGATACAATGATGGGAATGATACGATAAGACAAGATAGACCTGTTGGATAAGATAGGATGATGATGATCACATGAAGCTCAGGGATGGGATAGTTATCCAAATCATGAAAAGATGAATTAGAGGGACGATATGATGGATAGATGAATGATGAGAAAGCATAGGATATTGGACAGATGTGCAAAAGAAGGAGGAGTGATGACAGGGAGATAGATGGCATTGGGTTGCATGGAGGGAAGCCTATAGCTAGATACCAATGACAAGGGTTAGGAGATGGGATGAGGATAGAGATAAATAGATAGGGAGGTAAAGATTGGGAGATGGAGAGGGTTGTGTAGATAGATAGGAAGATAAGGATGGGAAGATGGAAGGGATTGTTTGGATGGGTAAGGAGATAAGGATAGGTAGGAAGATAAGGGTGGGAGATGAAAAGAATTAGATGATGAATGGGTAGAGGGATGAGGATGAGGAGATGGAAAGAATTTTTTGGATGGATAAGAAGATAAGGATTGGGAGATGGAAGGGATTGTTTGGATAGGAAGATAAGGATGGGGAGATGGAGGGGATTGTTTGAATGGATAGGAATATAATGATGGGTAGATGGAAGAGATTGTATGATAGACAAAAAGGAAGAAAAGGATAGGGAGATGAAAGCGATGGATGGATAGAGGGATAAGGAAAGGATTGTTATGATGGATAGATAAAAGATAAGGATGGGGAGATGGAAGAGAGGCTATGATGGATAGGTAAATAAGGATGTGGAGATGGAAGAGATTTCCATGATAGATGAATGATATTTTCAAGGACTATATCACAAAGAAAGATAGATGCCCCACTCTAGATATGTCATGTGTGAGGAGGCAAGAGGGATCAAAGATGAGTGGATGGGAAGATAAAGGAGGTAAATGGAAGAGGATATGATGCATGGATAAGGAATGGAGATTAATGGTACCATAATGGGTGGAAAAGGAAGGTAGATGAATAAGAATAAGGCTTAGGATAGTGTGCGGATGAGGGGAATGTATGCAAAAAGGTGTCCAAATAAGGCTTATATGTTTTCCCCTATCGATATCAAGATCATAAGGAGGATGAAGGGATTGGGTTAAATTGGATATGACAGGTGGGATATGGAAGATATGTTAGATGGACGAGAGGGGTGAAGGGGATGAAGCTGCCCCCAAGTGCGGAAGTAAGCTAGATGGGGGATTTACACATGATGCATGTTTTCTAGGTTTTCATCATGGTACTTATCCAAGGCACTTGTTTGCCAAGTTTTCACCATTGGACAAATTATTTCTCTTTACTCTTTTATTTTTTTTATTTTTCTAATTTTTTGACTTTTTTTTTAATTTTTCTTGGTCTTTTTGGATTTTTGGATAGAATGTGGATGGAGATGGATAAGGATAGTGAGGCAGATAAGTGGATGTGGAAGACATTTGATAAAGAGATGGATGAAGGACTCAAGCATCAAATTCCATACGAAGTATTAAGAGCCCATGCTCGGATTGACTATTGGATGTTGGTACAACCTTATTAGGATAAATGGATTATGCAAGAGGATGAATTAGAGGGATTTTATGGGGAAGATATGTGGGATAATAGATGGGATGATGAAAAGGGTATGGATAGAATGATGGGGTAGATGTGTGATGGGGTGGTGAGTTCAAGACCAACATTGGCACATGTGGTGGTGTATGTGAAAGGATAGGAGGATTAATGGATGGAGAATGTGGGGATAATGGAGGAGATGGGATAGTGAATTTTGGGACATAAGGATCCAAAACAGATTTAGGAGATGAAAGGGGTGTATGATTAGCTTTTGGATTAGAAAATTTGGATGTTGTTATGGATGCTTCATTTGAAGGCATTGCATCTTTTTTATTTGGGATCCACATGGTTTTGATTTTATGCATTTTTACTTTAGCATCCAAAGTTCTTTTAATAGCAATGGGATGGGTGCTAGGAGATGGATGATGTGGAGCAATGGAGGTAAGATTATGGGGATTATGTGTAGATGGAGGATGTGTAGGTATGTTCCTTTGATGATCCTACTTAGGGGACATGCGAGTGGGATGTTTATGATGGATGACATGGATAGGTGATGAATGGATGAAAGGATGAATAGGATGAGACGGAGGAGGTGATTTTGGGATATAAGGGCCCAAAACAGGCGTAGTGGGTGGAGGGACATAAGGACCCAAGATGGATGGAGTAGATGAAGGATGGGAGATGTTCAATGGAGGGATGTAAGGACCCAAATTGGATGGAGCAAATGAAGGACGAATATGGATGGTTCTTTTGAGGTGATAAAATGGAGGAGGCATGGCAGCATATGATCTAGTGGAGCGATGGGAAGAGCCTATATTTCTTTTGGAAGAGGCTTGTTGAGGACATATAGAGGTTGTACCAACATCTTTAGATTTTGAGTCTTGAGAAATATGTCCAAGACTTTGCATACAATTTTTTTCTATGACTTGGATGGGCTCTAAAATACCTTGCTCATGAAGGCCTAAACCTTTTCCTTGATAGTTCATGTTCTTGAGCATTCGATCCATGATAGGATTTGTGCTATTCTGGAAGAATGATGCAAGTACATTATTAGGTGGAGGATAATGGGTGGTATATATTCTTTTTTCTCTTCTGCAAGGAGACCACCATGGAAGAGTGTGAGGGTACCAAGTGGGTACAAAAGTGGTAAGGGCATGGTATGTTTAGGTGACAATGGAGAATATTGAGATGAAGATGATGAGGTAACAACATCTTGATCGGGATAAGTGAGTGGTAAGGGATCAAGAGAGGGATTAGGTGACATGATAGGATCTAGATTTGTGGTAGTAGGTGATGGGGTGATCGGATCTTGAGTATCAAAGGGATCATGGGATGGGATGGATGGGGGACTGTGATCTTGAGGTGGACTAGATGGGATGATAGGATCTTGATCTGGAGAAGGGGATATGTTGTCATGCTTTGGATCAAACTCTTGGGATGACTCATCTTGTGTGGGTGGCATGATGATGGAGTCTTGGAGGGACTCTTCAAGTAGGGAAGATGGAAGGATGGAGGATTAAAATCATTCATGGGAATGGATTTCCGTGATACTAGGAGTGGGAGAATTGGATTGGATTTGTGGGTCTTCGATGGGTTCAACGGCTCTCGAAGTAGGAGGTGGGTGTTCAATGAATTCAATGGGTTTGATGGTTTCAAATGTTTGAGTAGTGATATGGGTGGTAACAACAATGATAGGCATGGGTTGGAGAATGGTATCATCACTAGTGATTGTGGATGATGGGTTGGGATGGCATGGTTCCATGACTCCAAGTGGTGGAGTGGGGGATGTATGCTTTGTCATAAGTCCTTGGAGAACTTCTAGAGTGAGAAACTTGCATACTCTAGGCTTAGATGGTGAGGTAGGAGTGGATGAAGGATTATGGATTGGTATGGGATTAGGGCTATGGATTGGTGGATTGGGATTAGATTGAGGAACGGGATTGGATGGAAGACTAGGAGTAGATGGAGGGTTAAGGTAAGGATATTGGAATGGTGAATAAGGATTGAAATAAGGATATTGGGATGGTGGATTAGGATGGGAATATTGAGATGGTGGATTGAGATAGGGAGAAGTGGATGATAGATTAGGATAAGAAGATGTGGATGTTGGATTAGGATAGGTTGATGGGGGTGTAGGATTAAGATAAAAAGGTGCGGATGTTGGATTAGGATGAGCAGACTGGTAAGGAGGATTATGATAAGGGGACATGGATGGGGGTTGTGATATGAATATTGGGATGGTAGATTAGGATAAGAGGATGCAGGTGTTGGATAAGAGGATAATGTAGATGAAGGATATGACAAATATGCAGAGGGGGAAGGTATTGGATATCGCTTGTCAAAGGTAGCATAAGGAGTGTAATTAGGCATGGATGAAGGCATAACAGGATAGCTTGAAGGGATGATTAGATTTTGGAAAGCGGGTGGAGAAAGCTTACTAGCAATGATAGCATCAAGGGGACCTATGTCATATTTTTCTTGATCGACAAGACTTTGGTCATCGTCATCAAAGTAATTAGGGTTTCCCTTGACTACTATTGATGGAGGATAAGGATTCATGATGATGCAACGATAAATAGTATGGATCAAATATTTTGGATGGAAATGGACTAAAGCTCAAATCAAGATTTAGGTCAAGCTCAGAATAGGATGATCGGATGATGCGATGGGATTGATTCTGAAAATTGGATTTGATTACGAAAGGTTAATCTCAACATCGAATCTACTTCAAGATGGAAGTAGATTGATAAGGTCACAGGTGATTGGATAAGGATGTGATTGGATTGGATTGGATTGGATTGGATTGGATAAGATCGATTGATGATTGATAAGATCAAATGATGGATTGGATAGGATGAGGAAAGGGATTGGAAAATGCCATTCAGAGATCACCCTAGGTGACTTAGGATATTGATTGATCGGATTAAAGGATAAATAGATGATTGCGGCAATGAATTCACTTTGAGATTGAAAGTGGATTGATTGAGCCGACGATGATGATTAACACAGGACATATGACAATCCTAAGTAGATGTTGAGGATGATGATCAATTCATAAACCTAGGTCAATTCGGATAATAACCTAAAATGAAGTTCATGGGATTTGAATTGGGAAAATGATGATCTAATTAGGGGAGTGGATGATAGGAATGGATGAACAAATACTAAAAATGAGTAAACAATTGATCAGATTGGATGAACGACTCTTAGAACGAGGAGACGAAAGCTCAGAATGGATGAAATATTACTCAGAATGAGTAAACGATTGATTGAAATGGTGAATGACTACTCAAAAAGAGAGGAGGTTCAGAATAGATGGTTGGAAAAAGGAAATGATTGTTCGGAAGGGATGAATGAAAGCTTGAAACGAGTAAACGATTGATTGGAATAGATGAAAAAATGCTTGGATGGGGAGAATAACTCTTGGAATTGATGAAAGTATAAATAGGATGAAATTGAAGAAGATAGGAGGGATCTTAAGATTTGTTTCAATACCCAAAGATCTTGGCTATAGATGGACTAAAGCTCAGATTAGGATTTTGATTAAGCTAAGATTGGGATTAGGATAAAGCTTAGATTAGGAATGGATTAAAGATTAGATTAGGATGATTGGAGGATGTGATGGGATTGATTCTACGCCAAGTTTAGGGGTTTTAACTAGAGGACGTAAGATGTTGACAGTCAGATTTTTCCACATTTAGTAGTTTTCAAAAATTGTCAATTTTTGCCATTTTAGGAAACTGCATAGGCATACCATTGAGAGTCCAATTTTTTCCCAAAAACTACCCAAATCTAAGACATGCATTCTGCGTTATTAACAAAAACAATTTTTCAAAAACTAAAAAAAACACTAAATTGCGATTTTGAGGGTCAAGATGAAAGTTTGAAGCCTCGAAAAATGTGTCGAAACAAGGGTCAACCGACTCAAAGTCAAGAATCCACATGCCATCTCATAATGCAACCAATCATAAAATTTTAGCCCAATCAAACACCTGAGTCAAAAGTTATGGCCTCTGGAAGTTTCTACATAAAAGTCAAAACCCCTGAAACAAAGTCTAGATGATTGGGATGGATGATTTGATGATAGATATGGACTCTAATGATGTTCTAAGTAGCACCCATATGGTTTGGTTGATGAAACGATGATTTATAGAAAATTTTTGATGATGGGAAAACAGGTGCTCGAAATGAGTGAATAGAGGGTGAAAAAGGTCATTTTGAGGGCAGGTTTGCCCAAGTTAGGGAAGGTACGCCCTTCCAAGGGTAGGTCCACCCAACTAAAAGGGACAGGTCCACCTATTTAGTGAAAAATAGGTGAAAATAGTTGTTTGGGGAAGGTACACCTATTCAAGGGTAGGTCCACCCAATTGAAAGGGGCAAGTCTGCCTATCCAAGGGTAGGTCTACCCATCTAAGGGCAAGTTTGCCTATTAAGTGAAAAATGGGCAAAAATAGTTGTTTGGGGCAAGTACACCTACTCAAGGGCAGGTCTTCCCAACTAAAAGGGGTAGATCCACCTATCCAAGGGTAGGTCTTCCCAACTAAAAGGGGCAGGTTTACCTACTAAGGGAAGGTCTACCCATTCAAGGGCAGGCCCACCTATTTAGTAAAAAATAGGAAAAAATAGTTATTTGGAACAGGTAAATGACCACATGAAATGAGGAAATGGATGCTCAGATCAAGGGGATGAATGTTCAGGATAGAGAATGGATTCTTACAATAGATGCATGAATGTTTGGAATAGGGAAATGAGTGATCAGAATGATGAAACGGGCGCTTGGAATGATGAAACGGGTGCTCGAAATGATGAAACAGGTGGTAAAACTAATTGTTCAAGGGGAAGGTATGCCTATCTAAGGTTAGGTCTACCAATCCAAGGGTCTTCCTAACTGGGGTAAGGTACACCCCTACTAGGGTAGGTACACCCCTCTGAAGAGGCAATTCCACCTATTCAAGGTTAAGTTCACTTGTTTGACAAAAAGTTGGGAAAATCTAACAAAAAAAAGCTAAAAAGGGACTGAGACAGAGGGAAAGTTCACCCCTGGTAGGACAAGTCTACACCTCTGTAAGGGAAAATTTCACCCCTCTACACAAATATGAACTTGATTTTGGCAAAAATGACTATGGAAAAGGACCCAAAACACAACAAACAACAATCAGAGTATAAGGTTGACTTGACTAAATAGAAAATCATTGGTTTTGCACAAAGAAAATAGTTGATACAGCATGATCATAAGATTAGTAGAATGGGTATGGCCAACAAAGTCCTCTATCTAGGATAAACGAGGTGGCTAGGGAGTCCTCTATATACACCTGGTATGTGAGGCCCAAACCGTGAACACCAGCCCGTCACAAGCATGAGTCAGGAACCTTAGCGAGATACTAAAGGCTTCGACCAACTCTTCACGTCATCCTGATACTTTTCCAATAACGACATGGCAAGCTACGATTTCTCATCACCTAGGATCGCCAAACAAGGCAAAGAGATTGGATACATAAAGAGCCTACCATAAACATAGCACACAATGTAAATTTGACCCCTCCTAGTTAACCTATGTGCCTAAATTAACAAAAAAAATGATAAGGAAACAACTAATAAAAGTTTCAAAATGAGTGTCTCTACAAGAAACTTGTTAGTAATTTATTTTTTGTTCTCCACAAAATGCTCATCAAATCATTGCACAGACACAAACAGCACACATTAAGAGGTTAGAAGTACTCAAAACAGCATAAAACAATGCTTAAAATGTAGTTTTTACCTTCTGAAAAATATTGTTTTGGGTGGGTTTGCCCCTATGTTTTGGGCAAGTCTACCCCTTAGTGGGCAAGTCCACCCCTCTATGGGCAGGTCTGCCCCTTAGCAAGGGCAGGTCTGCCTCTCTACTAAAAGTTGGAAAAACTTGTTTTTGGGCTCTATGGAGGGAAAGTCCACCTATCTATGGGCAGGTCCGCTTATCCATGGGCAGGTCTGCCTCTCTACAAGGGCGGGTCTTCCTCTCTGCAACCTAAACCTACAAACAGTGAAACAACAGAAAACTTGAGAGAAAGAGACTTGTTTGTGGGTCCCACCGGGCGTGCCAGAAATGTGCACAGATGTTTGTGATCTATCTGAAAAATGCAAGACAACTTAGAAATGCAAGAGAAAACAAACACAATACCACCTCACAATTAGGCTATGATGAACACAAATAAAAGCAAGATAAAGAAAAACAAATTATACACCCTTTATTTGCATTGTCCTTGGTTGGCCCTTGATGTGATTCGTGATGTTGCTCCTTGCATGGAAAATGAGATGAAAGATGCAAGATGGTTGAAATTGGATGAATAGTGGATTCAAGTACTACGATGAAGGTAAAATATGCAAATTGGCTAAGTATGGCTTAAAATGAAAAAATGGCAAGACTTTGGTATCAAATGCATAAGGTCCCTAAATGAGAAAAAATGGCAGGTATTTATAGAAGAATTTAAATTCTCTAGATAAATGGATGGTTAAGATTGAGCCACCATGGCCAAGATGTAGGCATATGGTGAGTTGAGGACTCACAAGCCCTCACATCTTTCCATGTGGAGGATGAAGTGTCCAAAGGACATGATGAGATGGAAGGAGGGTACATGATGTGGAAGGACAAGTACTTTGAAAGTACATTGGGAGAGGATAAGATTTCCTTTAAAGGAAAGTTCTTGTTCCCAAATGGTTGGAAAGTGACATGAGAGGAATTTTAGTATTCCTCAAAAATCTCCATGGGGAAGAGGAAATTAGTTGGGAAAATAAATGTGAATTAAAAATTCACATGCTTGGAAAAATCCCATGGACAAGACAATTTTCCAAAAAGGGAAGCACTTGTCCACATGTGACTTGATGTGACAAGTCAAAGATTCTAGAAGAATTTGGCACATGTGATGTGACAAGTCAAAGGTTCTACAACTTGCATGGGGAAGAGAAGATTCCTTGGAGGAATAAAAGTGAATTAAAAATTCACATGGGGAAGAGAGGAGCCTTAGATGAAAAAAAAAGAATTAAAATTTCTTTGGGGGATGGGGAGAGTTGACCAAGATACTAATTAGATTAGCTAATCAGTGATTAGAAGATAATTAGTGGTTAAAGAAGATTAGAAGCCAACTTGCAAAAGTTGAAGGATGTGACACATCCTAATCAAGGATTAGGCATGTGCACATCCCTAATGAAGAGATTAAGAGGCTGATTAAGATTAAGTGAAAGGATGTGACATGTGAGGAATTAAATAAATTTCATATTTATTTAATTCATTTGATGAAAGGAGGAGTAAGGCAGTAAGATATTTAATTGTTAACTAAATACCTTAGGGATTTAGAGGAATTGAAGGATATTAATTAGATAATACCAATATTACCTAATTAACGCAAATAAGAGGATGTTTAGACAAAAAGGGATAAATTTGGACCAATGTAAGTGTCCAAATTTAGGTGTCTACATGATCAACTTGCATTAAATAGAAAATTAGAGCATGTAGAATTAATGATTCAAGAACTCCTCTCATGAGCGAGTTCATAACTTAACAACTCGGATTTGAATTTGGGTCATTCATCTTAAAACAATTAAAACTTCATCTATGGTGACCATGAGCATCATTTTTTGACCATTAGAAACTTGTTCCTAGAAAATAGTGATGTGATCTCAAATGTTGCCATGTTTTCCTTTAATATTGATTAATCATACGTGATCTGACAATTAGCATGTATCGCTAACCTAATTTGTGCTCCATTAATATCAATGAAGTACATGAGACCAGTGTTTTTTTTAGAGCTAATATTTCCTTATATACTTCATCGCTCATAGCTGACCCTCCCTAAATCTTAGGTTACAATCAACAATGAAAGTATTGCCGTGATGAAGTTTAGTCCATTGGATCATCCTATTTTAAAACCACATCAATGATTCTCCATTCACCTTGCCACTTTATTTCTTGCTTTAAACATTGTCCTCGAGATTCTGCCACATTTCCTTCTCCAACAACAGCCATCATCTATTATGGATGCATCTCATCCTTCATTGCCTCATTAGTGATTGCAACATCCCCGCAATGAAATCTCAACCCATGAATCTGTGACCCATCCTTGATAACGTTCATTCTTCCATCACGCATCGTTAATTAAAACTTTGCACCTTGGCTCCTATCAGTGATGATGAAGTAAAAATAACCTCATCAACATAATGGCTTGAATATACAAATATAAGCCTTCCAACCTAAATTAATCTGCCAATTGATTACCTTTAGGAAAAATAATTGCTTTCCTTTCTATGAATAATCGTACAAACTTATTTCTTAGAGTTGATTAAATTAAACTAACTTATGTTGATTTAATGGTTGAGTCTTGAGTATTTCATAGGTCAACTCCACCACCATTCGCCATTCCAATCAGAAGGGAAATGAATGCAGGTCTCATACTTTTGAAAACCAGCAAATGGGCACTAGAAATCTAGGAGCACACGTTTTGGCTGAGCCTTTATAATTATGCTATTTTTCATTTTAAAAGACTTTATGGCTCATGTGAAGACTCTTTAATATTGTATATCATGGGATTTTAAGTCCCTTTTACTATGGGAAATCTGTTGGAAGACTTGATTGACTAAAAAATAGGATTCTTGTTAGTCATTTTTCATATAATTATGTAACTATTACAAATAATGAGAAGGAGATTATCATTGTGCTGTCAATTTTTCTTTTGAGTAAAAACTACCATATGAATATGAGTTTTCTCACCTTCCTTTGAATTACTGTGTACTATCGATGCATCTGTGGAATGAAGTAATAGAGAGATTTTTCTAGTGCATGTGATTTGAAGTAGCAGTAGATACACCTATGAGCTGGCCACTCGAGGGGTAGAGATAAATAGATAGATAAGTATTTGTTTCCTATTCTACATTTTCCTTTGATAGAATAGAAGTTACATTCACATTCTATTTTATTAGTATATGTTATACTGTTAGTGTCAAGCCTATAGGTTGTAATTGAGTCTGTAGCTTCTGAGCTTAGCATTTGTGTGTCTGGAGCACCTTTCTTCAGATGATTTTGATTAATGGGTTTATGATTAGTAGTTGGCTTGTGATTCTCTACATCAGATAAATGTTTCCTAATTTCTTTACATGCTTTACTTCTTCAGCAATTTATGCATTCTTTAGGTCAATTGTTTCCATGCTTTCTAGTTTAATGATTTTGCTTTTTAGATTCTTGTTTTTTTGTCTTTTGATTTGAGTGGTTTTCGTACTTTCTAGATAGATGATTTATTGCTTTCTAAATTAGAGGCCTCTTAGATTAGAATTTTTATTCAATATATTAGTGCTTAAGAGAGAAGTTGAGATGTCCTCTATTGCATATAGTCGTTGGACACTGCTCAGTCAATATATTGATGTGTTTATTAACTAAAGTGTTAGGCCCTAACGACATCCTGTCACTTTTTGGTGTCATTTTCTAGGATCCTTTTTCTAGTGTTAGTAGAAGATATCTTGAATACCTCTCTTAAGGATAGGAATATTTCTTTGGCTTCTTTTTTGCATGGTCAGGAAATGAGGCCCACAAGGGAGATTCATACCAAAAAACCCCCTAGTTGATGTACCAACAACAAGCAAAGAAAGAAACTCAGACCAAGAACTTACTGTGGAATTGACCGAACAAGGTCAACCTGAGACCTTCCCACACTCTGGAAAGAGAACAAATAGTGATTGAAGAGCATATTCTTTTGCAAACTATTGAACCTTGTGCCACTAAGCAAATGTTGGAAGAGCATCACACTCCCTCCAACACCATGGGAGACCATAGAAATGTTGCCAATAACCACAATAATGATAACCCTCCACCACACACATTCACTTATCCTATTGCTCTTCCAAACCTTTCAAGGTTTGTCTACTGAGGACCCTAATCAGTTCCTATTTGAATTCAAAGTCTTGTGTCAAACCTATGACTACAAGAATGATAATCAAAAATTGAAGATTTTCCCTTCCACTCTAAAAGACTCAACCATGCGCTAGTTTATGGGGTTAGCTTCTCAGTCGATAACCTCCTGGGATTAAATGGAGACTGCCTTTTTGGATAAATATTAGAGTTACTATAGGGTGAGTGATAGGAAAGAAGAGTTGTTCAAAATAAGGTAGAATGAGGATGCAATTTTAGAGGATTACCTAGATAGGTTTATCTTCTTGTCCAAACGTTGTGGTGGGAAGTTATAAGCCTCAATATTTTAAACACCTTATTCCTCAAAGGTCTCGATGATGAAGCTTAGAGGATCTTAGACTTAATGGGAAAAGGAGATGTGTCCCAATTGAGACTGGAAGAAATAATAGAATTGTGTCAGAACTTCTCCTGTACTCATGGAGGGATTAGGAAGTTCACCCCCTTACTTGGTTCTAATGATATAAATAAAATTTGTGAGGAATTGGCCAACTTCAAGATTGACATTCTTGTCCAACTAAACACCACCTTACATGGAATCTAGGCTAAAACCATAAATCCTAAGACTTTGTGTATTTATTGTCCTAGGTGTCGAAACAAACATTTGCTAAGAGAGTGTCCCTTGGAAAAAGTTGACAAGATTGAAATTTGTCAGTCAAGTATGTGACAAGAATCACCCCACCGATCAATGTGAACTATTAAATGCCATAAAAATTTCTAAGAAAAGAACAACTCCAGTCGAGGAAGAACTGAACATTGTCAACCAAAGAATGGGAGGTAATTTCTCCTATGGCCAGAATTCCAATCCTAACTAGTGGCCCCAACCAAATTGGAACAATAATCAATGGGTAGCTTGCTGGCCTCAGACACCACCACCAATAACCTCTAACTGGGGAACCTATCCTTGGGAACCACCAGACTGGACAAACCAATCTTGGAGTAACCCTCAGTGCCCCAACCAGTCTCAACAGTAGTGGTACCCTCAAAATTTCATCCCTTAATGGAATCAACCCCAACATCAGTTCTATTCTAGTCCCAGGAGGATGCCTACCCAACAAACTCTCTTACCACCTCCACAGAACACTCAAAAGACTGAACAAGTTAATCAACTGCCACTTTTGGCGCAACCAGTCCCTAATCCAAAGAACAATTGTCTAAACACTCTGGTGTATTTTGCTGAATAGGACCAGACTCAATGCAATACAATGCGAAAACCTACAGTTGAGGTCCGATAAAACACTTTCACAACTAACTATCGAAGAAATTATAGATGAACCTATCCAGAAGTCTTCTAAGGAAACAACAATAACACCTGCACCTATAGAACAAACCCTAGACACTACGCAACATGGAACCGACCTGCCATCTTCAACAAGAGCTGCCAAACTACCTCAAGAGGAGGAAGGCCAGTCTCCAACTTAATCATTGAAATATATCATGACTAAAGACAAAACCAAAGCCCCTTTTCTAGAGCAATTGAAACCAATCACTATGAAAGATGCTCTAGAAACAACGTCATATATGGAAACTACACTAATACAGGAAATTCAATGATTGCAGATTGAAGTTCCCTTGTTACAAGTGATTAAAGAGATCCCTGAGTTAAACTAGTTAATTAAATAGTTTTACATCAAAACCCCAAGGAGGAAGCCAAAACGAATCAACATTGTTTATATCAATGGGTACCTAGCTGATTTGTTAGCTGGAAAGGTTACTGCTCTGAAATATGATGTCCCAAGAAGTTCGCTTACAATAGTAACAGTTAATGGGGTAGTAATATCCAACGCTTTAGTGGACCTTGGAGCAACCATTAATGTAATGACTGTTGATGTGATGGAAAAATTGGGACTCATTGATCTATTCCACACAACTATAGTCCTACAGATGGAAAACCAATCCATAGCTATTCCCAAGGGAATCATTGAGAATGTTCTTGTTAAATTATATGGACTGGAATATCCAATGGATTTCTAGATAGTTGAATCCCTTACGCCCAAAGATAGTTATCCAATAATTTTGGGGTGACCATGGTTGGCTATAGTTGCAACCAAAATTGACTGTAGGGAAGGAGGAATGACAATCTCCCATGGAACCAATAGCAAACAATTGTTCTTGTATCCTCTTGTCAAGCCTACTAAACATAGAAAAGTATGGGTTGATGAACCAAAAAGTCCTGCGGGACAGGAAAACTTAGCTTCACTAGCCATGGTAGTCATTAAACAACACAGTGAAGAATTGGAGGATGAATTAGAAAAAAATGTGGAAAGTATTGTAATAGACTCCAACAGTGAAGATATGTCAAACGTAGAAGAAATCCTTAGAGACCTAATCAACACAGATCAAGTAGAATTGATGATGCTAGGTTTATTGGATTTCCTTTCCTTTTGATGAACTTAGTTCCAAAAACTTGTCATTTCTTTGAAGATGTTGCTAGGCTTCATAAAACTATACTGCACAATTTTCCACTTAACACACTAACAAGGCCCATTCACACTATCACACCTAATTATCCTGGAGTCAAAACCATTATGTTGCTACTAGGAAAAACCTTGAACATCAATAGTTGGTTGACTGAGACGGAAGAACAAAGACTGTTTGATACCTTGGTAAAAAGATCTAAAGTGTTCACCTGGGATTATAAAGATATGAGAGGAATACATCCTAGTGTGTGTATGCACCATATCTATACTGAGGATGTTCAACATGTTTTCCAACCACAATGAAGACTCAATCCTGCTCTTAAAGATATTGTTAAAACTGAGATTGAGAAACTCTTGCAGGTAGGATTTATCTACCCAATTTTTTACAACAAGTGGGTGCCACCCCTGGTTGTGGTTCCAAAGAAGAATGGGAAGTGGAGAGTGTGTGTAGATTATAGGGAGCTTAACAAAGCAACACGTAGAGATTATTTTCCCTTGCCATTTGTGGACCAAGTGTTGGATAACTTGGCTGGGAGAAAATATATTTCATTCTTGGATGGATTTAGTGGATACAACCAAATACAGGTAGCAGTGGAAGACCAGGATAAGATGACCTTTACTTTCCCTTGTGGAACATTTTCATATAGGGTTCTTCCCTTTTGGATTTTTAATGCTCTTGCCACTTTTTAGAGGACCATCCTAGCTATATTTTTTGAGTTGATAAATGAGTGCGTGGAAGTCTATATGGATGATTTCACTGTATATGGTTCAACTTTCAATAAAGCTCTCACAAATCTAGACAAGGTGTTAAAGCGGTGTGAGGATCATTGGTTGTCCCTTAGTCACGAGAAATGATTAATCATGGTGGAACAAGGGATAGTGCTAAGACATCATATTTCAGTCGAAGGGATTAAGGTTGATCCCAAGAAAATCAAAGTCATACAACAACTTGAGATTTCAAAGATTCAGATTGATGTCAAGAGTTTCTTAGGGAATACTAGATACTACTGAAGATTCATAGAAAACTTTAGCAAAATTGCAGCCCCAATGTTTTCTCTCCTTCAGAAAACTATTGAATTGATTTTGACACCTGAGTGTCAATCCTCATTTGAAATCATTAAATAAAAAATCATCTCTACCCCTATCCTTCGAGGACCTAACTGGAACCTGCCATTTCACATTTATGTCAACATGTCTAATGATGCCATTGGAGCGGTTCTAGGGAAAGAAGATGAGAATGGAGAAAAATATGCTATATATTTTATCAACAAAAATTTGATGCCAACAAAGAAGAATTACATCACAATAGAGAAGAAATTCTTGGTTGTAGTGTACGCCATTGAGAAATTTAGACATTATGTCACCGAATACAAAGTTACAGTGCACACAGACCATGCAGCCATAAAATATCTCATGAATAAACTGGTGGTAAATGCAAGGATAATTAGGTGGTTACTCCTTCTCCAAGATTTTAATGTGACAATTGTTGAAAAACTAGGGAAGTCCAACATAGTCGCAGAATTCTTATCCTAGATTAAACATGATGGTGATTGTGCTCTAGTACATGATGAATTCCCAGATGAAAATTTGTTTTCCATCTCCACTTAAACTCCTTAGTATTTTGATATTTCAAATTATTTAGCCACAGCAGAGGTACTGCCTCATTCCTTGGAAAAACAAAAGAAACGGCTTGTTAGTTAAAGTTCCCCTTTTCAATGGATTAATGGAATCTTATTTCGGTGTGGACCTGATATGGTTTTGCAATGATGTGTTAGGGAAGATGAGACCTATAGTATCCTTAGGGCCTATCATGATGACCCTTCTAGAGGGCATTATTCTACTAAAAGGACAACTCATAAGATCCTGGGAGTAGGATACTATTGGCCTTCAATGCATAAGGATATCAAGAAGTACATTCACAAGTGTGATGAATGCCAAAGGATGGGAAGACCAACCGCATCTAATGAAATTCCCCTACAACCTCAGGTAGTCCTTGAACCATTTGAGAAATCGGGATTGGATTTTATTGGCCCTATATATCCCCCTTCACAAGGAAAAGAGTACATTTTGGTTTGTACCGACTACATGACTAAGTGGGTAGAAGTACAAGCACTACGCATTGCTAGGGAAGAGTAGGTAGCTAACTTTCTTTATAATAGATTTTTTCTTAGATTCAAGGCACCAAGAACAATTTTTACAGACCAAGGCCCCTAGTTTATCTCCAAAGTCCTCTTGACATTTAAAAATCACTTCCAAGTAAGTCACAAAACATCCTCATCCTACCACCCATAGGAAAATGGACAAGTTAAGGTCACGAATAGGGAAGTAGAAAATATTTTGACAAAAATAGTCTCCTCGAGAAGGAAAGATTGGGCTAGGAAACTATCAGAAGTTGTCTAGGCCAACAACACAACTTGGAATTCAACCACTAGCTATAGTCCCTATGATTTAGTCTTTGGGAAGAAGCCCCTCTTGCCCATTGAATTCAAGCTCCAAACCCTTAGGATGGCCATGGAATTGGGCATGGATCTTAAATGAGCTCAAATCGAGAGAGTCTTATAACTTAGTGAACTAGACGAGCTTCGTCTAAATGTCATCCATAAAACTGAATTGATCTAGCAACAACATAAGGTCTGGCATGACAAACATATCAAAGAGAAAGAATTCCATATCAGGAATTGGGCATTGTTGTTTGATTCCAAATACAAGGACCATCAAGAGAAACTTAGGATACACTAGCTTGGACCATATGAGATTTCTAAAGTTTTTGCTAACGGTTCAATCTAGTTAAAACCAATTGTTGGTGACACCCATACTCTTCTAGTTAATGGGAATCGATTATGCATTTACCAGAAACCTGTTAACAAAGAGGAGTTTACAAAAATGGTAGAAATGCAGGAAGAAATCCATTGCATTGACTTTGTTGTGGCATGGTCAATATAGTGTTAAGCAAATAAATAAATATAAATAAAATTCAAAAAAAAAAATCTATATGTTTTTGAAAATTTCTTCAATTTTCTCATCAACTCCATCATTTGGACTTGGCTAAAGTTTTGTTTACATTTTACAGGACTTCATCTTGTGGCAATCCCATTTCCAATGCACCCTATTGCGATGCTCTGGAATTACTGTTGTGATTCTCCAGACTTGTTTCTACAATGCACTGGAATCTACAACTCAGATTGACTCCATGGCTCATCCTAACCCTACATTATGATGCATCACTCAATGGTACTTTGGAAAGTAAAGGCCAAGGTATCACAATTTCCTTCTTGTCGGTTGCATCTTTTCAGCGATGCTCCAGAATTCTATTGTTTCTATTCCAGCTGCATCTTTTTAGCAATGCTCCAAAATTCTATTGTTTCTCTTTCGGCTGCATCTTTTCAATAATGATCTGGAATGATGCTCAGATGCTCTGAAAAAAAAATTTAGATGCTCCTGATATTTTGGTTGCTACTCCGACTACATCTTTCGATGATGCTCCAAAAATTTTGGTTGTTTCTTCTGCTGCATCTTTTGACGATGCTCCAAAAATTTTGGTCACTGCTCTAGCTACATCTCTTAGCGATGCTCCAGAATCCTCGATTTGGTTACTCAGTTTCGATGACATCTTTCTAAATAATCCTGGAACTCTCTTCTTCTCTACATCGGTTGAATTACTCGATAATGTTCTATTTTTTGTATAAATTTTATTTTTCAAAGTTTCTCTTATTTTTCCTAAGTTTCGTGCATGCCCATTCCTTAATGTCACTGCGGTTTGGTGGATGTAGCCTGGATTGAGTGAACCATGTTAAATTATCTATGTTATGATTTATTCTATGTGTGTGTTTTAGTTTCTTTGTTTTATTACATAGATCTGCATTTAATTGTTAGATATTTGCCATTTCTAACCCTAATAAGTGGTATCAGAGTGGGTTGTGTTTTGATTATCGTTTGTAGGAAAGATCTCACAGTTGAGTGGGAGTCTCATGGTTGATTGGAAGCAATGGAAGATGAGGGTAAGAAGGTTGAGAAGTTTAATGGGTAGAACTATCAGTTATGGAAGATGCAGATGGAGGACTATCTCTATCAGAAGGATTTATGGTGGCCATTGGAAGGGAAAACCAAGAAACCTGTAGCAATGTCAAATGAGGACTGGGAGATTTTGGATAGAAAGGATCTTGGCAATATTCATCTATGCCTAGCACAAACAGTGGTGTTCAATATTACAAAAGCAAAGACAACTCAAGAGTTGATGGAAACCCTGGAAAATTTATATGAAAATCCTTCCACTTCGAATAAGGTATTTCTTATGAAGCATTTATTTAATATGAAAATGGTAGAAGGTGGGTCAGTTACTGATCATTTAAATGAGTTTAATATGGTCACCAATCAATTAACTTCTATAAAAGTAAACTTTGATGAAGAAGTTAGGGCTCTTTTGATTCTGTGTTCTTTGCCTGAAAGTTGGAATAGCTTGGTAATGGATGTTAACAATTTTGTTTCTGGTTCGAATACATTGAAGTTTGATGATGGTGTTGGTGTTATTTTGAGCGAGGAAATCCTTAGGAAAAGCTCAGGTGGAACATCCACATCAGGCAGTGTTTTGAATGCAGAAAGCAGGGGCAGAGCAAAGGAGAGGAAACAATTCTGGATATCGTGGGAAGTCACGAGGAAAATCAAAAGACAGAAAGTCCCAATCTAGAGACAAGAAGGATTGTTGGTACTGTGGTAAGCTAGGTCATTTAAAGAAAGATTGTTGGTCTTGAAAAAATAAAGGAGACGAAAATGAAGGAAGTAAAGAGGAAAATGTGGTAAGTAATAAATCTAATGAGGATGCTTTGATTCTTTCCCTTGATAATGCTGATGATTCTTGGGTTTTAGATTCAGGGGCTTCATTTCATGCTACCCCCATAGAAATTATTTTCTTGATTATGTCCAAGGGGATTTTGGGCTAGTTTATTTAGGAGATAACGAATCCTGTTAGATTGTTGGAAAGGGAAGAATCAAGATTAAGTTGCAAAATGGGAATCATTGGCTACTACGTGAGGTAAGGCATGTTCCAAAGTTAAGCAGAAATTTAATTTCCGCAGGGCAACTAGATGATGAAGGTTGTGTTGTTACTTTAGTGATAAAAATTGGAGGGTCACAAAGGGTACCTTAGTGGTAGAAAAAGGTGTGAAAGTAGGCACCTTATATCTTTGTACAGATCATACCGTTCCTTCTACTTTAATTGTTATAAAAAAAGGTCAATGTTCAGGAACAGTTGTTGCAGTTCAGCAGGTAGAAGATCATACAGTTGCTATGGACTCTTAATCAACACTGTAGCATAATAGACTTGGGCATATGAATGCACAAGGTATGAAAGTACTTCATTCAAATAATGTGTTACCAAGTCTAAAATGTGTTAATATGGATTTTTGTGAAAGTTGTGTGTATGGAAAACAAAAGAGAGTTAGTTTTCTCAAGGATGGGAAGAAAAAGAAAAATGAGAAATTGGAGCTTGTGCATATGGATGTATGGGGACCAGCTTAGGTATCTTCTCTTGGTGGCTCTCTGTATTATGTTACATTCATTGATGATGCAACTAGGAAGGTATGGATTTATTTCCTTAGGCAGAAATTTGATGTATTTGAAACTTTTAAAAAATGGAGAAGCTTGGTTGACAATGAGATGGGAAAAAGGTTAAAATGTCTCAGATCCAATAATGGTGGTGAGTATTGCAGTAAAGATTTTGAAGATTATTGTTCCTCTAATGGTATTCGTAGGCAGAAAACGGTTCCAAGGACTCCATAGGAAAATGGAGTGGCTGAGCGCATGAATAGAACAATAATGGAGCGTGCATGGACTATGAGATTGCATGTTGGGTTGCCTTTAAAAATGTGGGTAGAGACTGTAAACACTATTTTTTATTTAATTAATAGAGGTCCCTCTAATCCTTTGGGTTGTGGTATTCCAGAGGAAGCATGGAAAGGTAAGAAGGTGAGTTATTCTTTTCTCAAAACCTTCGGTTGTGAAGCATTTGCACATGTAGATTCTGAAAATAGAACCAAGCTTGATGCAAAATCAAAGAAATGTATATTTGTTGGATATGGCATTGATGAATTTAGTTATAGGCTTTGGGATTTTGAAAATCAGAAAATTGTGAGAAGCAGAGATGTCATATTCAATGAGAAGTTTGTACAAAGATTTGTTGCAGCATGAGAAGAAAGAAAATGATTATGTTGTGTTGGATGGCATTCCAAACAATGATGTTTCAGTGGTTTCTCATGTCAGCAACAACAACAACAACAAATACCACAAACTCTTGTTAGATGATCTTCAAGGATAAGTAGACCTCCAGAAAGATTCTCTCCCTCTTTGTATACTATTTTGTTAACTGATACTCATGAACTAGAATATTATGATGAAGCTATGTAGGTGGATACCAAGGTTCAATGGGAGCATGGAATGGAAGAAGAAATGGACTCCTTGCTGAAAAACCGACTTGGGAATTATGCAAGTTTCCTGCAGGTAAAAGGGTTTTACCAAACAAATGGATTTATAGGCTGAAAGAGGAGGATGGAGGTAAGAAGAGATTTAAAGCCAAATTAGTTCTAAAGGGATTTGCACAGAAAAAAGGGTATTGATTTTGATGAATTTTTTCTCCTGTTGTTAAAATGACTTCTATTTGTATTGTTTTAAGTATTGTGGCTGCTGAAGATTTGCATTTAGAATAGCTTGATGTTAAAACAGCCTTTCTCCATGGTGATTTGGAAGAGGAAATATATATGGACTAGCCACAAGGATTTGAGGTCAAAGGTAAGGAGAAACTAGTGTGCAGATTGAATAAAAGTTTATATGGCTTGAAGCAAGCACCTCGGCAATGGTACTTGAAATTTGATAGTTTTATGGCTGAGCAAGGCTACATCAGGTGTAATTCTTACCATTGTGTTTATTTTAAGAGGTTGGATAATGACAGCTACATTATTTTGGGTTTATATGTTGATGATATACTTGTAGCTGGGTCTAACATGGATCACATAAGTGAGTTAAAACAACAGCTAGCAAATTCTTTTGCTATGAAGGATTTGGGGGTAGCAAAACAAATCCTTGGTATGAAAATTTGTAGAGATAGGAAAAACAGAAAATTGTTTTTATCTCAGGCTAATTATGTTGAAAAGGTGTTGCAGAGATTTCATATGGAGAATGCAAAAGTTGTCAGCACACCTTTGCCTAGTCATGTCAAATTGACTAAGGATATGTGTCCAAAGACACAAGAGGAGGAAGAAAAAATGTCCAAGGTACCATATGCTTTAGTTGTAGGTAGTTTAATGTATGCCATGGTATGCACAAGACTAGATATTGCACATGTTGTAGGAGTTGTTAGTAGGTATTTAAGTCATCCCAGAGTTGAGCTAGTAAAATGGATTCTCAGGTACTTGAGAGGTACATCCAATAATTGTCTATGTTTTGGGGGCTCTAATACTGATTTAAAAGGCTATGTTGACTCAGATTTGGCAAGGGATATAGATACCAGGCAGAGTACCACAGGTTATGTATTTACAGTTGGTGGGACAGCAGTGAGTTGGATTTCTTGATTGTAGAAGGTGGTTGCTTTATCCACCACAGAGGCAGAGTATGTTGCTGCAATAGAGGCGGAAAAGGAGATGATATGGCTGCAACTTTTCATGGAGTTGGGAAAACAACAGGCTGAAAATTACTTGTTTACAGACAGCCAAAGTGTTATACATCTTGCAAAGAATTTTGCTTTGCATTCTAAAACAAAACACATACAATTGAGATATTATTTCATTTGGTCAGTGTTGGAGGATGGATAGGTCAAGTTGGACAAGATACATACAGATTTTCATAATAATTTTTGTCATTACTCCAACCATCCCATCCACGCCATTAATATTCAACGCCACCTTCACCAACCATATAACTATACAGTTACGTCAGCACATGTAAGTGACGTTTGATCTAATGACAAGATCTAAGGTATGTGCAAATTAATTTATTAGAAGGGATAGTATTTATTTTTAATAAAGGCTAATTAATTGGCATGATTTGTTGCCCTTGTAATTTTGAAACTTGTGCCCTTTACACAATTGGTGAAAGTATAGCAACTATTGTAATTCCCTATGGAAATCCATCATAATGATGCAGTAAGGTGACAAGAAAGTTGGTAATTATTTTTTTCCCCATCGAGCATATCAACACAGAACTCTCTCTTCATCTATAATTCAGAGAAGCAAGCATTCCAAGGTTCTAAAAAATTTCACCGGGAAGCAAAGGAGATGGGAGGCAATAAGAAAAGGTCTGAGACAAATTTTGCAGTGCCATTGCTGGCATTAAGCAATCTAGCATCTTTATTTCAAAGGGTTGGATGGTTGGACTTCATGAAACAATTTGAAGGGTACACAGAGCAGCAAGTAAAGGAATTCATTGAGAATTTTTCAAATGGGAAGACTATGGTGCACGAAAAGTCATTTCGGGTAAGTATGAGATTCCTTGCTTGTCTTTCTAGTCTTGAAAATAAAGGGATTCATTTGAATGAAAATACCCACATCCCTTATCAAAAGTTAATAGATTTGTTCCATAGGGAAGGGGAACCCCAACCCATACTGACCATAAGCACCAGGGGGAAAAATAAGGGAATTCATAGAATGTCTATTCCAAAACCCTGGAGGTCTGTTGTAGCCTAGATTATAAATTATTTCACCTGTGAGGGACAAATGACTACAATAGTGGGACCCCCTTTCTACCTGCTGACTCATTTACGCCACAAAATTGGGTACCCTACCCTTAAGGTAAATTTACTAGCCTTTCTCTACCATTTAGTCACCTCTATGATAGAAAATTATAAAATTGGTACAGGGCCCCTTAAACATCATGGTTTGATACAGCTAATATGTAAATATCATTTTTGTAATAGGCGAAAGAAGAAGTGGCAAAGGTTCCTATGGAAATTTGAGAATGAAGAATTGGGGAGGTCATTTGAGGAAGGGGAATCCTCTAAACAAAAAGAGAAATCTATAGAAGAACCCTCCTCGGATGCATTAGGTGGCCCTAAGTCCCAATATACCTCCACGACTCCTAGTGGTGATGTATTGGAATCCTTGCTAGATGAATTGCAAACCCTAAGACAAGAAGAGGAGATGGGAATTGTGCATTTCAGAGAACATGAGGAGCCCCCTCGAAAGAAAAATAAATGAAGTAAAAAAAAAAATCAAATAACCCCTCCTCTATAGAGGAGTAAACGTTTATCTTCAGGGGTCAGTGAAATTGAACCCCAAGATATAGGTAGTACTTCAAAACAAAAAAAGGCCAATACTCCAATAAGGGTGGTAGAAATTGACAGTCCACCTGATAATGAGAAAATTGATGAAGCAGGAAAGCAAGAGGAGGAGCTTCCTAGGGAAGAGGACAAAGAAACACTATCACCTAAAAAGCAGGAAGGGGAGAAAGCATAGTTGCCACACTCAGAACAGAATGAAGATGAACCTGCGGGAGGATTCTCATCCTTCCTTGACAAGTTGGACAGTATACCTAAATTTGTGGAAAGAGTGCCTCAAGAAACTCCTCATGCATCTTTCTCTGTGGCTATCGATGAAGAAGAAGATAGACCTCATATGGATGGAGAAATTCCTTGCTCCTCCTTACCTAAAGAAACTGAAGAATGAAGTATTCCTGATATTGAGAATACAAAAGAAGTAGAAGAAGTGCTTCCTGAGAGCACTAAAACAAAAAATTCACCCCAAATTGATGAAAAGGTGGAAGAAGTGCCTAATTCATCCCTTCCTAAAGACAAAAAAGAGGAAAATGTGTCTCATCTTGATGAATAAATCCCTCACGTATCCTTCTCTGTGGAAATAGGGGACAAAGAAACCAGTTGAAAAAATGAGGAATTAGAAAAACTAAAGATAGAAATTGAAGGGCTAAGGGCCAAGTTGCAGGATGACAAAGCACAAATTAATCAAGAGAAAGAAGAAATGGAGGTGCACATTGTCATTGTCCATAAAAGGAATCAAGAAATTGCAAAATTAACTACACAAATGGAGGAAAAAGACAAGACCATTGAGCACTTGCAATTCCAAATCCAACAATGGAATCAACAAGGTAAGCATAATCAAAATGCTCTGTGTGAAAAATAAAAATGTATTCTAGATTTGAAAAATAATTTTATGCAATTATTTAGTGCCTTTGAAGAAGAAAAGAATTGACAGGAAATTGAGTTAAATGCCTCTATGAGTAGAATTGTGGAGCTGGAACAAAGTTTACAGGAGAGTGATACTCAACCAATTATGGAATCAAAAGGGACACAAAATGAACCTATTGTTATAGATTGGTTCTAGGTACATATCCCCCCAATGCTTATGAAATGGATAGAGCATTGTTACCTCTTGAAAGATGTAGAATTTGAAAACAATAGGTTAAAGAGGGAGTTAGTCATGTTAAAAGAATCTTTCCATCAGGCATATAGGGGTAAGCAGGATGCCTGTGAAATTGGTGAATTGTTACTAGCCTATAGAAGACCATCTAGGCTATACTCCATGTTTCTTAATGAGAAGATTTTGAGATGGAAATTACAAAGAATTCACCAAAACCAGCCTCATGACCCTGATGTCAAGGAATTTGTAAAAATATTTGTTGAATCACTCCCTGAATAGCAGAATTTGTTGTGTGAATTCTATGTTCACAATTTTCTCCTAGAAAAGTATACAGATTTATTTATTAACCTCTTTGTAGGAGAAGCAGAATCGAGATCATTCTTGTCCACTATGAGAAACCAAATTCACTAGTAAGACAGATCAAGAGAGTATGCTTAGGAAGAAGATACTGTAGTGTTGCAAATAAGATGCCCTCATAGGAAACCTCTCTCTTTCAAGAAATAGTTTATGGGTGTCAAAAGTAAACAAGAAGTACAAGTCAAATATGATAACAACCTCAAGTTGTGTCATGATTACTTTCAAGAACAAGGGCCACATTTAATAGGACCAGCATGGCATGCATGTGAAGAAAGGTACACCCCTCTTCCAATGCATATCAAAAAGAGTGAAATAATTTCACCTCTCAACATCAGATGGTCCTACGAAAGAGCAACAACTTTGATCAAAATTTTGGAGGACTTTAAAACCAATTGGATTGGTATGAGGTACAGACCTCCCTTCCTTCTTTCCCTACCACCTTCAGTATACACCAACTTGGACCAAAGTGAAGATAGATTTTCTAGATGGAAACAAAGGATCACTTTTCATCAAGGATTCTTGAGGAATCTAGAGACATTGGACATAGAGGCAGATGATGTGTATGATCTCAGTGCTAAATATGAGGAAATGAATATGAGAAATGATGGATAGGGGGCATATCAGAGAGCAGGAGGACCTACTCAGAATTAGGAAGGGGAGGAAATGATGAGGTAAAAATAACCTCATCAACATAATGATCTAAATATAAAAATATAAACCATCCATCCCAAATTACTCTTCCAATTGATTACTTTTAGGAAAAATAATTGCTTTCCTTTTAGGAATAATCGTACAAACTTATTTCTTGGAGTTGATTAAATTAAACTAACTTATGCTGATTTAATGGTTTAGCCTTGAGTATTTCACAGGTCAACTCCACCACCATTCGCCATTCTAGTCAAAAGGGAAATGAATGCAAGTCTCATACTTTTGAAAACTAGTGAGCAGGCATCGAAAATCTAGGAGCATACATTTTGGCCGATTCTTTATAATTCTATTATTTTTCAATTTCATTATTTTTCAATTTCAAAGACTTTATGGCTCATGCGAAGCCTCTTTAATATTGTATATCATGGTATTTTAAGTCCCTTTTACTATGGGAAATCTTTTGGAAGACTTGATTGACTAAAAAATAGGATTCTTGTTAGTCATCTTTCATATAAGTATGTAACTATTATGAATAATGAGAAGGAGATTATCTTTATGCTATCAATTTGTCTTTTGAGTAAAAACTACCATATGAATATTATTTTTCTCGCCTTCCTTTGAATTACTGTGTAATATAGATGCATCTGTGGAATGAAGTAACAGAGAGATTTTTCTAGTGCATGTGATCTGAAGTAGCAGTAGATACACCCACGAGCTAGCCACTTGAGGGTTAGAGATAAATAGATAGATAAGTATTTGTTTCATGTTCTGCATTTTCCTTTGATAGAATAGAAGTTGCATTTTCATTTTATTTCATTAGTATATGTTATACTATTAGTGTCAAGCCTATAGGTTGTAACTAAGTCTGTAGCTTCTGAGCTTAGCATTTGTGTGTTTGGAGCACCTTTCTTTAGTTGATTTTGATTAATGGGTTTATGATTAGAAGTTGGCTTGTGATTCTCTGCATCATATCAATGTTAACTAATTTCTTTTCATGCTTTACTTCTTCAAAAATTTACACATTCTTTAGGTTAATCATTTCCATGCTTTCTAGTTTAATGGTGATTCTTTTTTAGATTCTTAGTTTTTTGTCTTCTTATTTGAGTTGTTTTCCTGCTTTCTAGATAGATGATTTATTGCTTTCTAGATTAGAGGCCCTTTAGATTATAATTTTTATTTAGTAGATTAGTGCTTAAGAGAGAAGTTGAGATTTCCTCTATTGCATACAGTCGTTGGACACTGCCTGGTTGATATATTGATATGTTTATTCACTAAAGTGTTAGGCCCTAACAACAGCCTGTCAAGCAACGAGAGATGCGGTGAAGAAATCGGATTTAGAGCATAAACCTACACGAAAATCAATGGTACAAAAGACATCACACATAAGATCTTATCATATTAGCAAAAGAAAGCTTTTAGATAATATCATCGCTCATCGCGGTTTTGAAACTTAGGCTTAGGAATGAATTAATGATGAGCAATAAAATATAGAAACATCAGACCATCGCTCACCACTAATTCTCCTCATATAGTTTGCAAGCAATTAGCGATGAGAAGGTTTACATTGTTACAATGTGTATCGCATATTGCTAATATAGAACTTAGCACTTAAAAAGAATTTGTGATATGCAACAAAGGAAAACCCATCCTATTGCTCATTGTTGATCTTAATTTTATCATTTTATGATCATCCGCAATGAGCGAGAAGAATGTAAGGCTGGAGGACATCACTTATCACTATTACAATACTGAGGACTCAAAAGCCATTAGCGATAAGTGATTCCTCTACAATACATAGAACATTTCTCATCATTGATTGTTCCAAGAGCTCCAGTAGCTATTCACAATGAGCGAAAACAAAGAAATGTCACTCATTGCTCATCACCAATTTAAAACATACACTCAAAAAGTAATCAACGATGGGAAATAAAGATATGATGGTCGTCGGGACTTGAGTGAAAACTTTAAGCACATGCACTTAAGTTGTTCTAATGAAGGGGACCCTTTAGGATGATGTGAGAGAAGGTGCTCAAAAACTTCTAAGTCATGGAATGCAAAGGATGTAAAGGCCAAAAGGACTTCTACTTATCCTTATAAAAAATATGAGGCTCGGACTTAGGCTTAAGGGATCGGTTACCCAATGATAATGAATGACATAAGATGTTTTAAAGTAACCAACAATGGGAAATAAGAATTCAATGACTAAATAGAACGTTGCAAACATTTATAATGAATAAAACCCTAAACCCTCATTTATCAACCCCACATCCAAATGTGACAAAGGGTTTCAAATGGAACAAAAAAAATTGAGGGTTCCATCATAAGCATATAGCCTCCATTATTGGTATGAATTTTTTTAGTTTTAATCAATTTAAATCTTGTTGGGAAATTTTAAAATTGGTCATTTTATGCTATGACTATGGAATTTTTTAACAAAAGCAGGGAAATGTGAATTTGACTTAAAAATAGTGTATTATTATTTTCTTTGTTAAGATTTAATTTTGTCAAATTAGAAATGAATTTTATTCATTTAAAAATGGAGAAATCAATTCTCCTTATTAATTTTTCATAGGAATATTTTAAGATCATATTCAAAAATTTATTCCAATTTTGTGCATTATTTTCTATACCATTCCCAAATGGCTATTGGAGTAGGAGGAACCTAAGAATATAGGTATATTATTAGAAATGAGTGCCAACAGACATTATCTCAAGTCTAAAAGTAGCTTTGAGATTAGTATAGGTGTAGAATTATTAAGTGAAAATGTTAAAGAATAACATTTGATAATTAATGAACCAAGATTGAGTCGATGACATACTTAGAGTTTTTTTGTAGGATAGGTATGCCCATTCAAGGACATGTCACACCTAGGTAGGGTGGTGGATGTCACTTGGGTACTCTCTTCACCTTGTGATGGGCATATGTACTCGAGTTGCAAAGCCATCCCTTTGGGCTTTCATGATGACACTTATTTCCTTTCTCTAGTACCCTCATCCTTATTTTCATTGGATGTTATATATGATGTGATACTATCTCTAGCAATTTATGTGATCAAGTGAGAACCTAATTAGATGTTGTTGATGTCCATTTTTTATAAATGGTGGTTAATGTGTGTGTAAGACTTATTCTCTCATATGGTTTGAGTGTGTTTGTTTTCCCTTGCAACCATTTCCTAGGATGGTGGGTGGACCTTTGGGTAACATATGGTTGGGTAGCATGGAACTCCCATTTAAGGATGGAAAAAGGATTTGTGTATTATTGGTCATACTATTTATTAACAAGTTATAAAATGTATATTTTAGGAAATTTGAGTCCTCCTATCTTATGCAGACCCGGGAGGCTCAACCACATTCAAAGTGACAACCTACCTTTAAGAGGCATCTAACAAGATTAAAATGACCTATTTGAGCAATTCAAATAATTCTCAAAGTGTGACAACAATCAGAAGAAAGATTTCTCACTTTCACCCTTGAATCTTAGTAGTGGGGAAAACTCAGTTTTTGGCCTTTAAGTCAAATACTCTCCAAGACATATGAAAAAAATATGATGGATTCAGACACCCATTTTAGAGTTGTAACACATATCTCAAAGTCAAATATAAGTCTTTTGGACCAATCTCCTAAAATCACCCCTTCTATACTTACCTAATTAGGTTGATTAGGCATAAATTACGAAGCAACATGCCTTCAAACTTAACACATACCCTTGAAACCTTGAGGCAGCATTTTTCATACCCTCAAACCGCTAAAACCATAATTTATTCTAGGGTTGACACTTCCAACATAACAAATCACAAAGCCCTCAATTTCATGCCAAATCAAGAGGGTTTATTCAAAATCCCACTTGCACAACCTCCTAGACCATGCCACTGACTCATACATCTGTATTTTAATCCCTATATACTCAAATTTTGAAAAAAACTTCACACTTTCATTGATTTTCACAAACCCTAGACCCAAGGCTACATTTTCATATGTTTTTCTTCACAAAACTCATCAAGAGAACAAGTTTATCTCCTTGGTTTCTTCTCCACAACTCTAATCATGAAACCTACAACTTAATCAAACTCCCTAGGTCCCATTACACTAGTTATAGCAGATACAGTCAGCGTAAGGGCCCTTTAAAACATGATTTTGGTTACAAACCCTCAAAATAAGGTAACTTTGGCCTGCTGCAAGAAAGCAAAGTTATCTAATACCAAACCCTACTAAATTCCTTCAAGTCTAATGAAAAATAGTGATAACACAAGCGCTTACAAAATATGAATCATTACAAAACAAAATCTAGTTGTATGGGTCCGTACAGATCTACACAATGTGGGAAAAACTCATAAAATGAATGAAAACTCAGGAAATTCTTATTGTCAATTCTTCAAAAATTGAGCCAACATTACAAAATGAGTTTTCATTCATTTTTAAAGTCTTATCCTCATCAAACCAACACCCAACTACCTTGCAACCAACTTTTAAATCTCTAATGACCGTTGGAGGCCAAATTTACATATTTTACACATTTTATAACAACATTATTACTCATATTATAATGTTTGCACTCCTAACACCTAATACTCCCTAAAACCACACAAATGGATTGAAAAATCTATATTAAATCAAAAAAACTCTAACCTTGCACACTCACATACAAATTCAAAAAATTTCCTTCAAAGGCTACAAAAACAATTCTAAGTGCAAGATTGAAATTTTCACTTTATGATCACTCAAAGACTCATCCTAAAACATACTTAAGGGTCTTTATTGACCTTATTCAAGAAAAATAATGCTAAAATTTCCCACACCAACCTATTGACCTCCCTATTTACCATCAAATGGTCAAATATGGAGGATGAGGTGTAGGTGCTCATGCACCACTATCAAGTTTTAATATTATATTGGAACCTCCTAAGTGGATGGATTGTAAAGTGACCACATAAGTGGCAATAATTTTATATGTAATTTTACCACATATTGGTTTTTTCAATTAGAGATCAACAAGTTTTGCAAGGACCAAAAACCCCTTACAAACAGGTTTTGAGGGGACCTGAAACCCCTTACAAACAAAGGATAGTTGCAAAAAGATAAGAACACAAACAATCAATAGCCCAACATTAGCAGTTTACCAAAAGATGGACAAGACACAACAAACTGCAAGAGAACCACAATGAAGGGACTAAAACCCAAAACAACTAACAAGGGCCTTACCCCAGAAACAACATTATGAGACTACCTAAATTTTCCAGGCACCAAACACAACTAGCAGCCACAAAAAGGCTGCCACAACAACCTTCAAGACTAGTCATTTTTCCCCACCTCCCTACCTCAATAAGAGAGCAACAAGAAAAAACCCAAATAGTGTAAAACACCAACCAAACCCTACTTCCCAAAGGAAATATAGAAACCAAATACCCCACCTCAATAGGGGTAAAGGGAAACATAGCAGAGCAAAGCCAAGCAACAATATTCCAGCAGCACCAAATAACCTAAGAAGCCAACCCAACCTCCACCTCTAAAAGAGAGGGATCCCCTCTATAGTAGGAGATGAACTGAAACCCCTTACCACCAAAACCATGACTCTCCATGCTAAAAATGATCCCCCTCAATAGAATCCAGCACTCCACCTCGATAGGAGCCATCTCCCCCTCTATAGGAGATATCGACTGAAGAATCCAAAAAATAGTTTCAGTAGGAAGGGCTGACAAGACATCCCTTAGTAGATCAAGCATCAAGTACCATGTAGAAGAAACAAAAACCTCCTCAAAGAGCTCACATAGTTGGGTCCAAAGACAGAAAAAATTGCATAACCTAGCCATCAACCAATGAGCATCAACTTGGACTAAGTCCACCAGAACCAAGATGAGCAGCTCCAGCAACCTCACCCTCAAGAGGAACCACTAGAAGAGACTAAAGGAACACCACCTACAAATAGCATTCTACAAGAGGCAAAAGCACAAGGCTTCAAGGATACCAACAAGAAACTCCCCACAAAGAATAGGGAAGCCGACCTCCAAGATCCCCCAAACCACACTTCTTCTCAGCAAAGAGGAGAACACAATAGCAAAAGGAAACTCAAACCAAAAGACCACCAAATGTAGAGCATCCATCTCAGAATGAGTAGGAAAAACCAAGCCCCTTGAGGAATAGGGTGTCCTAAACAACACAGAAGTAAGGAGAAGGCCTAGCAAGAGAGCCCACCAAGAAACCCTAACACACCAGTTAGAGCCAAAGAGAGGCCAAAACTCCTCACAAACAACCAAACAAAGACACCCCTAAACCACAAAGAGGGGAAAAGAAGGACCCAGAACATTCCAAAAATGAAAACCCCCATAAAAGAGCCACCAAACACAACGCAGGCAGGGGAAAAAGACTACCAAGAAGAAGTAAGCAGAAGAGAAGGCCAACATGAAGATCCCCCAAGCCCTCCTACTACACCAAGTAGGAGCAACAAAAAGCCCAATCTTCAGCCAAACTTCCTCAATGAGACCACCACACAAGCTAACCCACTAGAGGGATGGAACCCAAAAAAACAATAGGCAAGGCAACTGACACCCACCCCCAACCACAATAGAACTAATTGACATTGACTTTGAGACACCAAAAGCTCCTCCCAAACCACATAGGCCATGTAGACCCAAAGCGGAAGAAGGATCTGACTCAAAGACCACAGAACCCACCTCACTAACCAATTGACAAGCAACTGAGAAAACCCCATCCAAAGGCACCTACAGAAGAACCTACACAAAATAAATTGGCCCATTGTCATCCTCGTCTAAGCCTCCATCACCTTCGCTGCTCTCAGATTTCAAACCACCCTCGTTGTTGCACTTCCCGTCGTGCTCCATTAAAACCTATTTTTTGGTTACCACATATTGGTGTTGAATGTGTAATACCTTCTATAGTATTTTATTATTATGATGTTTCTTAAAATATACTAGATCACCTTTGGATTTTGGTTTATAATGAACACAATTCCATATAAAATATTCAATTATGACCTAACACTGGAACATAGATTCTAATCATTTATGTAGCTTGAGTTTGGGTGTGAGAGTTTCCTTGATGAGGTGCCATTTGGGATTCTCCTACTAGTCAAAGGGTGAGTGGGTGTAGGAAAATATTCCTTAACAATTTCTATCTCTAATTTTATTTTTATAGTCTCTTATGGAATTTGTAGTCCTTGGGAAGCATCTCTTTCTTTCGTTTGTGTGGTATAGATTGTGTGTTGGTGTTTGTCTAGGAATCTTGGTCATTTCCATCATTTTGGAGCTCATTTTTATGTTGAAATAATATTCTTTGAGTCTTGATTTTTATTCCTATGTATGGGATTTGGGAGTAGTCATGCATTTTTTTCTCTAACTAAGACTAAAGTGCAAGATAGGTTTATAGTTTATATTTTAAACTCTAGTGTATTTTTTGGACACTTTCATAATTATATGACATCAATGCAATTTTAAGACACCTAATTAATTGTGATATTTTCCTTTTGGTGCACTATAGTCCTCTAGTGCACTATTATCCTCTCATTCATTGAATTATGAGTATTTTTAGGCATTTCTTGAGGAAATTTGGATATAAAATATGTACCTCTTAGCCTTTTGAGTCTTCCAATATTGTTTCCTTGTTTACAAGTATCACCATTTTGAATTTATGCCATATTTTCATTGGAATCATGTTGTTGCATGATAGCAACTATTAGTGTTCAAGATGTTGGAGGGCTTGTACCTCCTAGTTGTTCTTTTATAAATTTTTATCCCTATTGTTGTTTTTTAGTGTGTGTTGAAGATGGATTAAAGGTAGATAGTTTCCTCATCCTACCCATGCATTTTAAATCTTTCACTTGTGTCACCTTGCTTAGAGAAATTGTGATGTCTTGTATATGTGTCATTGTGTGTAACATGACACTTTAGATGTACATTGGAGTGTAATGCACTATGGTAGTGTCATTTCTTAATTGTTAGTGCTTTCGTTTCAAAAAATATATTCACTTGGATAATATTTTTGGTGTGTGGCTTGGGGAATTACATATTCACCATAACCTTCTAAGTATTTATATTTGTCATGTCAATGTCTAAAGATAGCTTTGAGAAGCTTGCCAACTCGATAAGTGAATGGACTATTTTAGGTCATACCCCCTGGTAGATTAAATTAATGATAATAAGAAGAATTAATCATAACATTCACAAATATAGATGGCCTATGAAGATAAAAATTTGATTCCTTTAATTCCCCTGATGGGTGAGTGCAAAGTAATAAGGACCAAAAATAGAAATTATCTGTTCCAAAATCTAAGTTAGTTGTACTTGGGCTAAATATTTGAAGAACTTTAGATAGAATATTAAAATGGTGTAAAAATATGAAATATAGAATTTTGTTTCTTGTTTTTAAATATAAAAGTTGGCTAAAGGGTCTATAAAAGTGGTCTTTTTAACATTGATAGAGGAAAACACGCATACCTGACATGCCTAAAAATTAGTGAATGAAAATATTTTTCAAAATTATTTTGTAGATAAATACAATCGATGTCGAGGCTTGGTGTTTCCATAGTTATAAAATATTTTTATTTTGATTATTTAGTGAGATTAAAGTAGTATGATTATGGTATAAATAAAAAACTCAATAAATAAAAGGGTTATAGGAGTTGAAATCCTCAAGCCAAAGGAAAGGCGTCTATTATTTCCTTCTCAAATTTTACCTATATTCATCTCAAATCTGCTTGATTCGCTCTAGTGCTTTCGATCAGTAGAGCACATCATGAACAAAGTTGTCAAGGGTGTATATTTACCGGATGATACTCTATTAAAGGCATGTCAAAATTATGATTTATGGAAGGGGTAGGGATATGTAAGAGGTATGTTTCCTCATCATTTTTTGTTGCATAGACATGCTTTTGTTACTATCTATCATGCAATTAAGAAGTCCTTGAAGATGCATAATTGAAACCATTTATAGATAGTGTTAAATAGATATGAAAGGGAGGTTTATTTTGAGTTAGTAGAAAAGATAAGAACCAGGGTAAATGCAATTATAATGTTGCTCACACATGACCATAATCCCCCAATGCCAGCTCAACCAATGGACATAGATGCAAATAGTGTTTCCCCTTGCAATCCTAATTCTATGGGTTTCAATATGAATGCTCTACCACTAGTACAATCTAATGTGGGGAATTTACATGAACATCAGGATGAAAATGATGTTCAAGTAGACTAGATGGAGGAATAAAGTCTGCTCCTTTAGAATTTACATATGGAATTTTTCTCATTTTTTTCTACTCTAAATTCTTGAATAATGTAATGAAATGATTGAATTGGCCTTGTTTTGTTTTTGCTTAGCCCAAAAGTATATTGTAAACTCTAGGTTTGTGGATAAAATCTCGACATCCTCGTGTACTTTATATTATTGGAGGAATCAAGGGATAAATATGGGCTTCTGAGTCATGAATATAAAACTCTTGTACATATTTACTATTAATATATAATATATATAGGCCTATGGCATTTTATTAAAAAAAAAATACATGTATGAAAATCATGAATATACCTAAAATAATTATAGAATAAGAAAATTTAGTTTGTAAATCATCAAGTCCAGCTTAGAATCATACAATTATTTAAAATTAGAATTAGAAGTTTAAAAAGAATAAAAATATTTCATTTCAATTTTATGAGACTATGTTTGAAAATTAATATGTAACTAAGAAAATAGATTTAGAGTTTAAATAAAATGCATATTTAAAATATAAATTCTAATCTACAATGGGTTTTAATTTTATTTAAAAAATATTGAAAATAAAATTGTTAGCCATATTGTCAAAGTCAACTTTAGCAATGTATTGTATCATGATATTGTTTGTGTAGAAGCGAGGCTTTAATTTAGATTTCTAGGCCTTAAAAGTGTAAAATCAAGGAGGATGTTTTGAATTCAAATGCAAGGAGAGAAAAATAGAAAATTTTGGAAGGAACGGAGGCTTTGCAACCAAGGAGATCTAGGGTTGGGTGTTTGAAATGGGAAGCATGCTCTTGTGGGGGTGGTCGTACACCCCCCACCCAAGTTTTCCCTGACCATGGGTTCTCTCTCATCATGAACTTTATTTTCATTTGTCTCTTTCCTATGCCTCTATTTCATTCTTAGTGTTTTCATTTTATCTCTATGTTGGTGGTTCCCGTTAGTGGTGTGGGGCTTCGACCCTCCCTCCATTAATGGAGGAGGGTATAGACCCTCCCTTACCCAACCCTAGAGGGGACTCATGTAAAAGTGGTGTCCCCTTTCCCAGTTTTGAGCAAAAATATTTCAAAGAGGCCCTAACTAAAAATGGCAATGCAATCCTATGAGAAGCCAAATTCATAGTGGAAGGTGCAGATGAAGGTGAGGGAACTGCAAGTCTCCCTCTCTCATTTCCAAGGACTTAATCATTTCTCTGAACAAGAATCTAAAAATTGTTACTAACTAGTGAAATAAATATATTAAGGAACATTGCTATTTTCTTTGTTGCCCTTTGTAGACATGCAAATAATCCTAACTAACATAGTGCATCTAATTCCAATCAATTATCGTCAAATTATTCTATTAATCAAATAAAGTGGTTTATTAGATTAATTCACTAATGTCCCTCATGTTTAATTAAATAAATCAATTTAATTAATTAAATCCCCAAAGTCCTCTTATTTTATTAAATAAATCAAATATCATAAAGTCACTAACCCACTCAAAGTTAATTAAATTCAAAATTAATTAACTTTAATCACCTTCTAATTATCATTAATAAATTCTCTAGCTTTTAACTCCCCAAGAGTTAAACCAACCCCTGATTAACTAACCCACTTGCACATGAAAATAGTTTCTTTTAATTAACTAATTACCTCATTTATCCTCTCAAAAGAATATTCTAGGGAATATTCCTTCATTGACTCCCTTTATTTGACTTTCTTACCCAAACAATTTCCCTCCAAAACATCTCAACCACATGCATTTAGTGCCTCTTACATCTCAACCAAATGCAAAATGTGCTCAATCCTCAACCATTAGCATTGAGACAAGTGTCCCAATCTCATTCGGCTCTCTTTTAGTCCCACATTCCTCCCATATCTCCATTCTTCAATCCTTTAACCTATAAATAGAAGTCACTCCTACTTGAAATCCATCCACAATCCCCAGCATTTCCACTATAGGCATTCATCTTTGCATCTTCATCATTGGAAGCTTATCAAGGGGGTGGGAAAGGGCATCCTTTCCACATCAAAGGAGAACCACTCCCACTATGGGATAGAGTTTGATCTTTCTTTCATATGCTTAATTTTAGTTTCTTTGGTTCTATATTTTATCTCGTTTGCATAGGTAGCAGGAGTAAATATCTCATAGGAGTACTTTATTTGCTTGCTTTAAATTGACGTGTGAATATTTTTTAAAGTTTAAGCATTTGCAAGTTTAGTGCTCACATATTGGCACTAGAAGGAGGGCATGAACCTTTGTGGGGCCTTGCCCCATATTTAACATCAAATTTTGGGTTTTATGTGTGTAGACAGTTGTGATAGGATGTTTGGCACATTCAACTTCCAGTTATGCATATTCACCTGATATTCCTATACATTCATCCAATATTCATGTGAATCTATCCTGGTTTTCTACGAATTTGACCTTAGAAATTGTGCATTCACCCTGTGAAACTACACATACAACACTTATTCCTACACATTTACTTATGGAGTCTCGCACATATATTATCTGATTCTACACATTTAGGTTGTCTTTATGTGCATCTAATATATGTTCCTACACATTTGTTTCTATTTCTTAGCAGTCTTGTTAAGATAATTTTGGTCATTTTTTATTTGGATTTTGGACTAATGTGGTACTAACTATTGGTGCAGCTGATTTCGTGAGTCCAAGACCTAAATTCAAAACTACTAATAATTGCTTTGCAGGATTTCATTTTTTTTATTAGATCATACATTTTTTGCATTTCATCTTTGCATGGTTATTCTAGTATCACCTAGACTAATTAGGAGGAAGTAAAATTACTCTTTTATTCCATATTTGATGTTTTTGTTCCCCTAATATGGCAATCCTCGGTGATGAATTTATAGTAAAATTTGAACACATTTATTTTCATTCCTTCCCTTGCCTATCTATAGTTAAATTTTTTCCTTATCTCTAGGGTTTTAGAGGATTTTTCTTAAATTTTGTTGTTATAATATCATATCTCCTTGGTTTTCTTCTCTTGTTAAGCAATATTGCAGGTGCATTTTTTAATCTTTATGTTAATTATAACCTCCAAGCTTGGTGTACCTTAATCACTTTGATAAATTCATGAATGAGCACTCGAATCACTGATGGGTTAAAGAGACTTTTTCATTTAAAATTCCATTTAAAACTTTTGGTTCATTTTCATTAAATGCATCGATAGGAATGTGAAGTCCCTATTCCTAGTCATAAAAAATATTTTTCAAAAGAAACATTGTACTTAAGGCGGACGTTTTCTTTATTTTACTATGGAAATATTTGTGCGACATCCTTCTTGAGATTTGGTCACTAATAATTGTAGATTCAGAGATCAAGCAAGTAGCAAATCGAATCAGTATGATATTTTCTGATATAAGTTCGATTTAATCTTCTTAATCTATTCTGACTATTAAATATGATTCTCTATTGACTGAAATACCCAAATCAAATTTTCTGAAAAATCTACATTTAGTTTCATGTGTTGATATTACTGTTCCATCAATACTACTCTCTTAATATTGTGTTTATCCTCATTTGTTGTCTTAGTACTTGTTGTCTTGATCATTGATGGATGAAACTCCAAAATTGTTGGTAGATTCTTCATAAAATCGTTGGTAACTTCTTAATATTGTGTTTATCCTCATTTTTTGTCTTAGTTTTTGGGTGCACCCTCCCAGCACTGAAAAGGAAATATTTTGTAATAGAAATCAATCTTAGGCCTATTGTTTCACTATTCAAAGTTCCAATGGAAATGCTCAAAAAAATCATATCCACATTTCATTGGTAGCTGAAGTAAATAAAGGCATGGGCTCTTAGATCACTATATTATAAAAGGTGTGGTTGGTTATGTGCTTTTCATATTTTATCTAAGTTTTATCTTATTTTTTATGAGTTTAGGTGACACGTGTGAAGGCACAGAAGTGGAGGAGCAATTATTCTATTAAGAGAGTGGTGTACAACATTGAATTATTTTTTTATCGCAAATATTGTTCTCTAACCATTTTTTCCCCTTTAAACATGCATATTGCCCCTTTGTTCTTGCAAAGGAAGCTAACTTGTGTGTGGTTGTTCTTAAGGGTTTCAGCGTGGAAATGGACATTTGAATGCCTCCATTTTTGTGTGGAATCAAACCCATCCATTGTAGATTTTAAGAGAAATTGTCTTGTGCATGAGTCATTCCAATCAAACTGTTACTTGCATGCATGTATAAATTATGTCTAGAGGATCACAATCAGCACGACACAATCAAGTGTCCTTTGACATATTTATTGCAGGAAAACCTTGCAGGTGATTGTAAAGTCTTTTGTTCAATAAAACAATCAACCATTAGGTTTATGGTGTAGAGATTGGGTTTATGGGTGTAGGTTTGTCTCTTTGATATCTCTTTAATGTTGATTTAATGAATATCAAATGCATACAAATAGGTGGAAGTTTTGATTTTTTTAAATTGCAATAAATGTTTTGAGATGTGCATTTAAAATTAGTACTAGAGATAAATGCAATTTAACATCATCTGTGAATAGGTAGTAGGAGGATTTATAAAAAAGCTTATGTCAAATCCAAGCTCAATTTTGGAAAGGTTTGGTGCAACTTCCACTTCTGCAGTGGATCGATCAGATAACCTTGCACATAATCCAAGTGATCTTACTGATTAAATAATTCAAACAATTAGAATTTAATTGGAATGGTGGAATGTCATGGAATTATGTTAAGGAGAAGATTTTGGGTGTTTCATTGATCTTTTAATGATCTAGTTAAGAATGCAGAGTCATTTTAACCTAAGAATTGGTGTAGCCGCAAGTCACCTCCATTAGTTTTTTGTTTCTATACAGATCTTTGTGTCTTATGAATTGCGCTATCATATTTTGTCTTTGGCTTTCCTTGAATTGTTATGGATGTTGTGTCTATTATGGAGGTGTGTAAGAAAGGGGGACTAACCACATTCAAGGCCCTAGGTCACGGAGAGCCAAGAGTGGAAGGATTCCCTAACTTACCTCATCTTAAAGGAGTGTTTTGAAATGAGGGACGAGAATGATGAGGACTATGAGGTCCTTCGACCACTTTGTAGACCCAAGATTAGAGATGGTGCTAGGAGAGCCAATTTTTTAGGTCCCACATTGTACCTCAGGAAGCTCTTTTCTTGAGGATGAAAGTGTGATTTTGGGATGACAACATGACACGTTGTCGTCTCTCAGGTGTGCTACGTTTTTATAACTAGAGGATTGAAAGTACAATGAGAACTGCTAGAAAATGAGTTGACAACCTATCTAATCACTTCCAAAGGGCCAAAACAAAGCTATGAAGTAGGAAAGATATGAATGAATATGATAAAGTAAATATACAAGAGTTAGGGTGGCAAGAATGATCTCACAAAGGTATTCATTCACCAAGTAGCTCCAAATGCATGTCCACCTACACACAAGAAAGAGGGAAATTTTTTGGGATTGTATAGGGGCCTACCTTAGTCAAACCTCCATTTTGATGTTTCCACCTCCATGGATAGCCAAGTTTGCAACAATGCAGAAATATATGATAAACAAGGAAATGTAGTAAAGAAAACAAAAACACTACAAAGCAGTAAGGTGCTACCAACCAAATCATAGAGGAGAGGAGTTAAAATTCTTACCACCTCCTCCAAGAGATATCTAGCTAATGGAGGAGAAAATGAGAGGACTCAATCCTCTACTGCAATGGTGTTGTTCCAAACTTGCTCTACGGAGTTGACATAGTGTTGTTTCTGCTATGGAGTGCCAACGTGCTACTAAAAGTGCTTGAGAATGCAAGAGGATGAAAAAGAGGATGTTGGAGCTTGTGAAGATGGATTGGATGCTTAGAGGATGTGTAGCAGATTAAATGTATGAAGATTGAGCGAATTTGAAGGAGAAAATGAAGAAAATGGCCATATTCAGGTCGGTTAGTCAAAGAGGGCGTTACAAATTGACCTCCAATGGGAAGTGTAACGCCTCTGTAGGCTTCAGATGCAAGAATCTTCTAGGGATGTAAGTGTGACATGCAGACGTCTATGCATTGCACAAGTGTCCTCGATATTTATTCCTCTATTGACGCACAAAACAAATGCCAAGTGGAACGTAGGCAGCGAGCTTATGTGGAATTTAGCCTTCAAATTTAGTTTTCTAAAGTGAGGAAGGGTAAAAGGGGAATTTTCATAAGGGGTGAAAATTTTCTCCTGTACAAGGTGAAAATTATTGCTCGTTATTTTCATCATTTCACCTATTCTCCAAATCTTGACAGGCTATAAACCTTCCTACATAATAGCTGTCAAAAGTTTTGAATTTAATTTGTTTTGGTCCCTAAACTTTTGTTTGGATTGACTCGTATCAATCTCTTCTTTGCAAGCGAATTTTGAATTTTCAATCTGATCAATCTCTTCTTTGCAATGGGTTGTACTTCCATCTTAAAATATGACTTTTCAGTGCTATAACCATTGTTCTTTATTTCACAGCTAATTTGCATGATAGAGGTAACTTTTTTTGTGATAATGCATTGCTTCATTAATTCCTTGAAATAAATCTTATTTCTAAAATCTTTGCAATGTTTGTAGGTTTGCATCAAAAAAAACCATGGTGGTCTCTTTCACATGAGAAACAAATAACAAAGCAGATTCAAGTTGGAAAAGTGGGAATTGAACTTGAACTTGAAAAAGAATTTTTGGATGCTTATTATAATAGTCTAGAGCATCCATTTGCTATTTTTATTTTCTATTTTAGGCCAACTAGATCAATTGGAGTTTAAAATCAATCATTATTTTTATTTTTCAAAATTGGATTAAAATTGAACTTAGGAACTCACTAGACTTTGATTTTGGGCTAAAATTGAACAAGACAAACTCACATTTAAGCTTGGTGTTTTAAAACAAAATCATCTTTACTTTGGGTTTAAAAAGAACTTGTGCCTTCATTTTTTTGTGAATTTTTTCAATTTGTGTCATTTGAATGTGTATGCACTTCTCTCGTGTCACTCAACGATCTTGATAATCAAAATAATTCCATTGACATTGGTTGTCTAAAATCACCCACACATTTCAATTTGGATCTAAAATTGGCCAATCATGTGAGTGTGAAGGAAAGGAATTGTGTGTGTTCCCTCCTAGCACTTTACATAATCTAGGTGGTCGAACTACAAATGTGTTGGACTCAAGGAACCCTGAGAGGGGGGGTGAATCAGTGTTCAACAATATTTGAATTTCAATTCAGATCTTAAACCATTTATAACATTTCAATAGAAATAAAGATGCAAGCACATGCAGGAAACAATCAAAACACCATAACACCAATATTTTTACATGGAAACCCTATTAGGGGAAAAACCATAGTGGAGGTTAATCCACAATTTATACTCTATTAAAAGTATGAAGAAAAAGGGGAATGCACATGCATTTAGGAACACTGCCTAGAGCTCACTACTCAAAATTAGGATGGCTCATTGCCTTACAATATATTTGGATTACAACAACAAGTTGAACTGAGAAAGTAGCATCTAAAAATGCCTGGTATCAGTTATGTGAGACTCATAGATCAAATTCTAGACCTTCTGACTGATTTTGCACTTCATTCTACTTTGCCTTAACTCACTTCACAAAAATCCTCTTCTACACAAATGAAATCACTAAACTTCTCTTTTGATATTTGCACACACACTAACACATATCAAACACCACACACACCACACAAAAATTAATTAACCAATCTCTTATATATATCCTCTATCAAAGATTTAGTTGCTTCATGTCGATTTTATCAAAATAAAAAATATTTCCCAATAGTCGGCTCAATCCACATTTAATATTTGATGTGTACCCATCAAGGTCGGCTAATGCTATGTTGTGGCCCCAAATAAAAATGCTCGATCATTGAAACATTTAAAAAAAATCTCCTTATACATCTGTGACATGCTACATTTGCTAAGTTGGCCACCATGAGCTAATAAACAAAAAATCATCCTACCAGATCTCCTAACTTATACATCGATTAATGTGAAATCACAAAACTTAACAATAAGATAAAATAGATACTTAAAAACCTTCCTCAAGATCCAAAACTCAAAATGATAATCCGGTGAAACATACAGATCGACATACTAACCAGATACCCTATTCTTCATTCTCACTTATGGTAATACTCTGTTCTTTACTCTATCTATTGATAGGAAAAACTCCTAATCTGTGGACCAAAATAATGACTTAGGTTGCCATCAATGACAACACTAGAAGCCATATGCCAAAAATCCCCCCTTTGGCATTGATGGCAACACTTAGTGAAAAATTACTAAGTATCGAAACCAATATGATTATACTGTCAGAGTTCAAAATTGCAAAACACAACTCCCCCTTAGAGTGATAAGGCATTTTTCACTGCTCTCTCTCCCCCTTTGAAATCAATGACACATATTTTGGATCTCCCCCTTTGATAATTCAAAAATTTGATCAAAATTTGAAGAAATGCAATTGCCACTCGAATCAGAAAATTATCTTGTACTTCTCTTTCATTTATGGAAGAAATTTTCTCCAAGTTTCTATTGTAATCCCAATGATTAAGATCAAGTTGTTCTCAAATTTTTGGTTGATAATCTGGATGAGGGAGTCTAGAATTGTGATTTCCACTTCTAATTTCTCTCCTTTCCTCAAAACCTCAATTAATTGCTCCAGTCTGCATTCAGTTAAATCCTTCATTTTCCAAAAGGCACCCACAAGGTTGTTTCTGGTGAATTGAACTTTTGTATGCTTAGGCTACAACTCTTGAATCCTTTTCTTGACTGAACCATCCTAATTCTGAAACATGTTATAATCCTGACCAATCTTGTTTAGCTCATATTTAATCTACTCCAGCTTATCTTTGTATCTCCCAACTGCATGAGGCCAATGAAGACAATAGTTGTAGATGTTACTTTCATATTTATACATTGCCTCAACACATTCATTTTCCTTTTTAGTTTGGTAAGAGATAGCCTGAACTGCTCCTTGAGATGTAGAATTATTTCGTCCTCTTTCCTATCATGGGACTTATAGACCATGGTATCCTTAATGCACTCAATCATCTCTTTAAGAAACACATTTTGCAAACTCTTCAATCCAATATTATTGTGCACAAAATAAGTAATTAGTGTGCTCTTGATCAGGTCTTTCTCATAAGAGGGTCTATCATACCATATGTTAGCAATTTTTTGCATCCCATCTTTCTCCTGAACAAGTTGCAGTATCTTTACTTTGGATAAAACACCTTCTTCTTCGCTTCCTTCTACTATAACTACATCTGGTTCAAGTGATTCCAATTCTTCCCTTGGAGTGTACTCATCAGATTCCTCATTTGGTATGTCCACAATCACTTTTTCTTTACCTTTTCCTTCAATTCTTGGAGTCTTGGTTGTCGGAGGAGTGTAATTAGCAATCTCTTGTGCTCTTTTCTTCTTCCTCTCCATCTCACTGGAAGAGGATCCAACTTCAAGTGCTCTTACCGGAATGGAAATTCTAGTTTCTCCAAACTTCCCTAGCAATTCTTTAAAGAAATTTGTATACTCTTTCTCACAATTTTCCAAAGTATTAGAACGTTCAAAAATTTTCTTACAAACCAGTTCATTCTCTTTCCATACAATATTATCGATCTATGGAAAGAAATTTAGAAAATACATCTCAAGACATATGACCAAGGTACCAAACCTAAAGGGGTAATTTGACTCCTTTGTTAGTTGCACTTTTTCCATCAATTGATCTTCAAGCAATCCGCATAGGTCAAAATTATGATCCTCCATTATCATTTTATGAGAGATGCAAACTGCACCTGCTGAAGTTGTGCCTTCCCTATTTCTAAAAAATATTTTGTATGAGATTCCATGCACAATATACCTTTTTATTGGATCTTTGATTGTCAAAATTATCAAAGCCCTTTGATCTCCTGTTACTCCAGTTAGGGTTTTGACTTCCTTGTTTTGAATCAACTTCTTTTTCAATATATCCCCAATATTGCATAATCTAGTTAGACTCTTGATCACCTCTTTTGAAATGAGATAGGGTTTATCCAAATTTAGAATGTCATCATTCAATTTGTTCAAGATAAACCTAATGACTTTTGCATTATCAAAATAGGGAAACTCACTCCAAATGTCCAAACTTTTGTGTTTCACACCTTTAAGCCATTTCAATTCATCGACCAACAACATATTTCTCACATCCCTAATCTTCTCACTACCATATTCATCTAAATTCACCATTCCTTTGATTTGCTTCATTTTTCTTTCTGTACTGAACAAATTTCTACCAAACACCAAATTGAGTGAGAATTCTACAAGCAACTGAAATATCTAATGAATACGCCACCGAAATGATTTTCCTCCTTTGAAATTTTGTTGCAGATGCTCTCCTTCTGTTCTTTTTCAATGAAAGGTGAAAAATGAGGGTTCCAAATACCCTTTTATAACTCACACACCTAACCCTTTTATCACATTATTTTTTTCCCTAGGTGTTTTGGATACTCTTCTTTCTCATACAACAAAAGAAGAATTCATTTGCAGACCTACTTCTCAATTTTTTGAACAAGTGATCATGGATACATTTGTAAACTATTATCACAACTACTAAAAATTTCCTACATTTTGGTGCCAACTACCGACAGGGGGACAAAGGATTTTCTTGAAAAACTCCCCCTAGGCCAATGGCCTAATATTAGTTTCTGGAGGAATTACCACAAATTGCTTCTAGCGCGGGATAATTTCCTTCATTAGATTCACTCTTCTTTACCCATGTTTTCTTCATCTAATCTCTTATCTCTTCCATAGTCACTTTCCATTTTCCTTTATCATCTTTCTGTGAAATTTTTCCTTTGTATACTAGACCTCTTCTATCCATGTTTATGTTCATGTAGAATCTTGTAATGTGACCAAATTTGTTGCAATTGTAACACACATGATTTATTTTTCTAGACCACTCATTCCATTGATTTCCTCTTGATCTACATTGATTAACAACATGACCAATTCTTCCACAGGTGTAGCATTTAACATTCCTTACATTGACATACATACTTTTGCACTCAATTGATTTATGACCAAACTTGTTGCAACTGAAACATTGTCCAGGAAATGATGGACTGCTTGAATTTATTTTACTTCTATACTGAGAATCCATATGACCAAATTTGTTATAAGCAAATTAGTGACCATTAAAATTTTGAGCATTGGGTTGCCTTACCAGATACCTTCTCCTTTTGTTCATCTGATTTCTTTGTCTAGAATCCTTATGTTCAGATCCATAGCTTTCTCCCTTCTCATATACAAGACCTCACTTGTCATTTGCATCCTTCTATCCTTTAGTCAGCTCATCAAGCTTAGTATAACTAATCTTAAACTTCTCCTTGTATTCATTTGCAGTAGTGAGTTCATCTCTGAGAATAGCTATTTGTCTTTCAAGCTCTTGTTCATTATTTTTGGATTGTTGTAGTTCAATCTCTAGTTGAATGAATCCACTATTAACTTTGTTGTATTCTTCAAATTTTTATTTAAAGGACTGGGCCATATTCTCCTCATTCTTCTTTCTTTCTTCAATCTCCTTAGTTTTCCTCATCACCATAGATTCCATCTCAAGCTTTAGAGTAGCATTGTTTGTAGCAATATTTTCATATTCTTTAATTATTTCTTTTAAGATCTAATTCAAGTGAACATATTTCAAGCTTTTACTTTCTTTCTACTTTAGTTGATCACATAGTTCCTTCCTCTTCTCTCTTCACTCATTGATTTTATCCTTCAATGATTGAATGAATTTTTTAGCATCCTCAAGATTTGCTTTTAATTATAGGACCTCTTCTTTAGACTAATCAAGATCATCAAGTGCCACCAAAATTTGTTGTTGAAGACCACCAAATTCCATTGCATTCCAAGATCCATCTCAAGCTGTTAAACTTCTTCAGAGGAACTTGCTCTAATACCAATTGTTGGACTCAAGGAACACTGAGAGGGGGGTGAATTAGTGTTCAACAATATTTGAATTTCAATTCAAATCTTAAACCATTTGCAACATTTCAACAGAAATAAAGATGCAAGCACGTGAAGGAAACAATCAAAACACCATAACACCAATATTTTTACGTGGAAACCATGTTAGGGGAAAAACCACAATGGAGGTTAATCCACAATTTATACTCTGTTAAAAGTATGAAGAAAAAGGGGAATGCACATGCATTCAAGCACACTGCTCAAAATTAGGAAGGCTCGCTGCCTTACATTATATTTGGATTACAACAAAAATTTGAACTGATAAATTAGCATCTACAAATGCCTGGTATTAGTTTCAGTGAGACTCATAGATCAGATTCTAGACCTTCTGACTAATTTTGCACTTCATTCTACTCTTCCTTAACTCACTTCACAAAAATCCTCTTCTACACAAATGAAATCAATCAACTGCTCTTCTGATATTCTCACACACACTAACACATATCAAACACCACACACACCACACAAAAATGAATTAACCGATCTCTTATATATATCCACTATCAAAGATTTAGTCGCTTCATGTCGGCTTCAGCAAAATAAAAATATTTCCCAATAGTCGGCTCAATCCATATTTAATATTTGATGCGTACCCATCAAGGTTAGAAAATGTTATGTTGTGGCCCCAAATCAAAATGCTCCATCATAGAAACATTTAAAAAAAATCTCCTTATACATCTACAACATGCTACATTTACTAAGTTAGCCACCATGAGCTAATAAATAGAAAATCATCCAATCGGATCTCCTAACTTATACACCAATTAATGAGACATCACAAAACTTAACAATAAGATAAAATAGATACTTAACAACCTTCCCCGAGATCCACAACTCAAAATGATAATCCGATGAAGCATACAAATCAACATACTAACAAGATACCTTGTTCTTCATTCTCACTTCTGGTGATACTCTATTCTTTACTTTGTCTGCCAATATGAACAAATCCTAATCTATGGACCAGAATAATGACTTAGGTTGCCATCAATGAAAACACTAGAAGCCATATGCCAACAAAATGTACTTCTTCAATTTTTTTTATCTTTAGAGGGCTTTCCTCCCCACTTTGAAAGGAGGGAATGACCCAAGCGGTAACAAGCTAACACCAAGCTCTTTTGAACTGCTATATAAATTTGTGATTGCAATGAAATTTTGAAATCAACAAGAAGCAGTACATGATATCTCTCCCCCTATATCTTTATGATGTGTAAATCCCTTGTTCTAAGGGTTGGGAGACCTCTTGACAGAGTTTATCATTGTATCTCCTAAACCAGATGTCCTTACTACAACCCTTTGTTTAAAAATTCAAAATCCTTAATACTTGTTGATGTAAGGACAGTCGTTTTGAAGCTACCCCACATTTGTACTATTTAAAGTAGAAATAAATAAAATCCTTAAGGTCTCTGGATCTTTAGGATTTTGAGATTTGGTGGTCCTGAGAAGTGTGTGCTGAGAAAGGGGGAGCCAGTGTTGCCAAATCTCTAACTCTTCACTTTGTCTTAGTGTTTGGAGAAATCTGAGTGGGGACTCAACAAGTATAGCCATTTCTAAGCTAGGGTTGTGTAATTTGTGATTCAGATAAATACATTGCTTGGATCTCAAAAATTTGAAACAAACATTCAACAAGTTATCAAAATTTCAAACCCTTTGGAAAGAGAAAATATCCTTGAAGAGTCCAAATATTACTTCTTTTCCCTAGGGATTTTATCCTTAGAAGCTTCTAAATATTTGGGCCCATATCTCAAATTGTTCTCTCCAAAGTCAACCTAAGAAAACTATGCCTTTGATTCTTTTATTTTCACATAATGGACCTTGTGGAATGAAAAGGAGTTAAGACATAGACATTCAGCTTGAATGTTAAGCAAGATGTGTTGATGTGGTAAAAAAGAATGCATTTAACAAAGATTAAATCAATTGATTATCTTTTGTCTTCTGGTCTTCCAAGCAAAACATTGGTCTTTTGGTTTGAATTACTCATAGGGTAAGGAATTTTCTTCACTATCTTGGTCTTGAAAACAAGGTCCCTCTTAGGTTCATTTAGGATAAAATCAAGCACTTCATCCATCTCAAACATTTATCATCTCCATCCCACAAACAACTTTTAGAGCTTTGGAAAAAATCAAAATTCTAGACTTAGGTAAATCATCAAACACATCAAAATCACCTTGTTTAGTTAGGAGTGTGAGAATGCATCCTTTCTCATACCTCTAGTTAAATTAGCACCTCTTTGAACAAGTTTATCCTAAAGATCACATCTAACATCTTGGGGTTTACAAGTTCATTATCCACTCAAAACATCAAAATCAAACTCTAAGTCTAGTATTGCCCAAAGTTCTTAAAATTTCAAACACCCATATCACTCACCCCTTTCATCCTTCATCTCATTAGTGGTCCTAAATTCCTTAGAGGTCAATAAGGTTAAAACACAAGAAAAACATGGAATATAAACTTTATCCATACATCATGAGTGATCCAAGTCAACCAAACTATCAAAGCCTTACAATACCAATTGATTAACAAAATTCACATTTATGCAGTCCATACATGGAATCATTATCCCCTACAAACCTCAATAATACAACAAATGTGAGTATTCCCAATCTAAATTTTGGGCCACCTTTCCGTTGTTGGTTTTTAGTTATTTATTGTGATTATTTGTCCTTGATGACAAAACTAGTTTTGGTGACACATTTTACTATTCAAGTTGGTTCACATGGTGATTTACAATGTTCATGGCATGCATGGTATGCATTGGGTGTGTGCAAGAAGTTGAGTCCACTTTTTGGCCAAAAAGTGGAAGTGTTTTCCCTGATTTTTAGAATTTGACACATTTGACGTTAAAATTTGAAGCACTTAGAGATGTAATCTTCAAAAAATTCACTAATCATAAAATGTAGTACTCGGAGTCTAGTTTCCAAATATGTAATTTATTTCAATACCCATATTGTAAAAATTGAGTTTCAATAGATGTTTCTAAAAACCACTGTTTAAAAGTCACTTTTTTATACCATACCATGCACGTGTACGACATCCATATTTTGACCTAAATTATCATATTTTTCTAAATCCTTTTGGGAAAAGATTTGTGACTCACTAAAGCTTGCTTTTAATATTTTTTTATAATTTTTTATTGAATATATTTTTTGTATTAAATATTTATTAGGCATATTTGTCATTTTGAAAAATCGTCATGTACGACACGCATAAGATGACCTAAACTTATCATTTTTTGATTTTTTTTTTAAACTGAAAAGAATTGTATGAAGTTTGCTCTTGTGCAATTCGTTCATCAAAATGCTATGTTGATCAAAAGTTATTAAAATACTAAAAAAACCTGATAATTTAAGTTTATGGACTAGTTTCATTAGAAATTAATTGAAAAATAGAAAAAATAATCAAATTATTAAAAAATTACATATTTGGAATCTGCACTGTCTCATCTATAATGGGTTTTAATTTCGTAAAAAAATTCTGCAAAATAGGTCTTCAAACATATGTCCAAAGTCATTATTTTCCTATGACATTAACATGACCTTCAAGTTGCAGATCAAACTAGGTCCAAAGCTTAGGTTCGGGTCCCCAAGCCATTTCCCGAACCAAAAAACAAGCCAAAAAACCCGCTCAAAAATTCATAATTTAAAAAACGGGATCCCGTTTTATAAAAAAACCATTTTTTATGGTTCTATGAAATGGATCCCATTTTGAAATTCTTCCAAAAACGAAAATTTCCAAAAATGGAAAGTTTTCAAAACGGGATCCCGTTTTGAAAACTTTCCGAAATGGAAATTTTTCAAAAATTGGAAGTTTCCATTTTCAGAAATTTTTCAAAACGGATCCCGTTTTAAAACTTTCCATTTTTGGAAATTTCCGTTTTGGAAAATTTTCAAACGGATCCTGTTTTGAAAATTTTCCAAAAATGAAATTTCAAAACGGATCTGTATCCCATTTTTAAACTTAGGCTCGAGATCCCGAAGGTAAACGGGATCCTGTTTTCTAAAAATGGGATCCCGCTTTTTAAAAACGGGATCCCGTTTATTAAAAAGCGGGATCCAATTTTTTGCAAGCCGAATTCATTTTTTTGCCTAAGGAAAAAACTTCCACGTTTCGTGGACTCAACTTTGTGCACTTACCCCATTTTCAAATTTTAGGTATATGGCATGGTTATTCAGGTATATATGATTCATTACAAGTCTCTGGTATATTCAGGTTGATCACTTTCAAATTATTAGGTTGCACTTGACATATTTTCAGTTTGGTTATATGAAGGCTCAGATTGTTTTTATACTCGAAGGTGATCTTAGTCTTCCTTGTTTCATTTTAATGTGATTGATTATTCACATTTTCTGTGGCATTGCTATTACATATCATCATGGCATATGGCTTTGGAAATATAATTGTGTCAATGGTTTATATTGTGAACTTGGCATATGGATGGGTCTCATTGCATTTCATATTATTAAAGGAAGATGACTATATTAAAATTCATATGGTAGTGACTTTAATATTTTTTTTGGGTTTAAATAAATCACATCAATCATGTAATGGTTCGAGAATACATGAAGTATTTGGCAGGTCTATATGGTTAGCCTTTTTTCTTGATCACAATTTATAGCATTTGACTTTATGGCAATAATATTGTTTTGCTTAATATTGTGGTATTGTCAATATTCAGCTTATGAATTTGGGAAGGTATTTATACCATGTTTTACATGGTTGGCATCTCTTGTAAAAGGCATAGGAATGAAAATTACAAGTTTTAAACTTGTATATATATATTCTCTTCATTGATATTTAGTGCAAATGCTTCATGGTTTACAATGTTTTGAGCAACTTGAATAGTCACATTGTATGTGACATCGACATTAGAGAAGTTTTTGTTTCAAATAAGAATCTTTTATTTTCAGTATCTTAAAGGTTTTGTTTGGTAATAAGGTATCAATATTTCCATAATGTTTATATTGGGTTGCATGGGGACTTAGTATTCATGTGACTTCACTTCACTTATTAGTTACTTGCCATTGGTAGTGAGTTGTTGGTTATGATGTGGAATGATTTTTGTCAGCATTGAAGTCTTGTTATTGGATTTAAAAACATAATAATGGTTTATTATTGTGTCTTTGATTTGTTTCGGACTTCAAAACATCATTATGTTTTATAAAGTCTTTAATAGACTTGAAATAAAGAATTTAGGGCAATATTATTTTGAAGGGTTTGGAACCCTAGCTACCATGAATGATTTACTCATCTACAATGCAGCTCTTGAAGCTTTCACAGCCGACACTAAGAGAATATGGCAGAGAGCATGGATAGTTTTACTAGAATTTTGGTTTGATTAAATGGCAGTAAGAACAGTTTTCTGGTTTGATAACTATCAATGGTTAAGAGCTCGAATGAGGAAGTTAGTCAAAGGAGATTCGATGGCATCTTTCCAACTAGGTCATTATGAACTCCTTGATAGGTCATCATGTTTTTTCATTCAGTTATTTCCACCATGATTAGGTATTGAAAATTTTGTGTGATTTTGTTGTTTGGATTAAAAGGTGTTGGATTATTTTGTTCGGGCATCTTAAGAAGTTAAGTATTATTGTTTGTGGTTTAAAAACCCATTAGGGTTTATGGAATCTCATCTTGAAAGGAAACATAATATATAGTTGTTGTTAAGGGTTTAATAAAGTTTTTTTTAAGACAGATTATGTAGGGTTTCTCATTCGAACCCTAACCCGAGTTACTTTGATAGTTACATAAACTGCATCTAGAGATTATTATTTGTGGGGTCTTTAAAAAGATGATCTTCAGGCATTTTCACATGTGAAAAAAAAAGAGGAATATGATGTTATCAGAAATTTGATATAAAAGATATATTACATTGAAAACCTTTGTTATGATTCTAATATTATTACATTTTTGGAAGATGTTATTCTCATACAACATTCTTCAATCTTCTTATTGAAAATTTTATAGTCTTCTATTGAAATTCTAGGAATGCAAACTACACTTCTAGGGTTCTGATAGAATGCTATGATATGCATTTAAAGGAGTTGGTTCTTCTATAATCTTGTAAGAGTTGGTGCTCCTAAAGATTAAAGGAGTTGGTGCTCCTAAATTGTACAGAGTTGGTGCTCTAAGTGAATAAAGAGATAGATTTTTCGAGTGGTTTTTATTCCTTAAGAGGGTTTTCCACTCAGGACAAAATGATGTTTTATATGATGGTTTTGTGGGTGATTTTTCTTATTTGTTTGATCTCAATATGTCTTTAACTGCATTAAATATTGTTAAGTTTCTATCTTGCATCTTTGTCGATGTTTAAGTCAACATATCATGCATAGAAGGTTTTGTTATGGGCTCTGATACATGTGAATGTGTAAACATCTTGACTTCAATCTTTATTGATGATATGTCTATTTGATTCATGGTTAGTGCAAATGCAATGTTGTTTAACACTAGTAAAATCTGCTCTATAAACAGTCATTTGGTCTTTTGGATTTTATGTTAAGAGCTTGAATGTGGAAGTTATTCAAAGGAGATTCGATGGCATCTTTTCAGCTAGGTCATTATAACCTCCTTGATAGGTCATCATGTGTTTTCATTCAGTTATTTCCACCATGATCAGGTATTGAAAACTCTGTAATTTTGTGGTTTGGATTAAAAGATGTTGGATTATTTTGTTCAGGAATCTTAAGAAGTTAAGTATTATTGTTTGTGGTTTAAAAACCCATTAGGATTTCTGGAATCTCATCTTGAAAGGAAATAGAATATATAGTTGTTGTTAAGGTTTTAATAAATTTTTGTTAAGAGAGATTATGTAGGGTTTCTCATTCAAACCCTAACTCGAGTTGCTTTGACAGTTACATAAACTACATCTAGAGACTATTATTTGTAGGGTCTTTAAAAAGATGATCTTCAAGCATTTTCATGTGTGAAAAAAAAAGAGGAATATGATGTTATCAGACATTTGATACAGAAGATATATTACATTGAAAAATTTTGTTATGATTCTAAGATTATTACATTTCTAGAAGATGTTATTCTCATACAACATTCTTCAATGTGTTTATTGAAAATTTTATAGTCTTCTATTGAAATTCTAGGAATGCAAACTATAGTTCTAGGGTTCTGATAAAATGCTATGATTTTTATGCATTAAAAGGAGTTGGTGCTCCTATAATTTTGTAAGAGTTGGTGCTCCTGAAAAGTAAAGGAGTTGGTGCTCCTGAATTGTAAAGAGTTGGTGCTCTAAGTGAATAAAGAGATAGATTTTCAAGTGGTTTTTATTCCTCAAGAGGGTTTTCCACTCAGGAAAAAATGATGTGTTATATGATGATTTTGTGGGTGATTGTTCTTATTTGTTTGATCTCAATATGTCATCAGCTGCATTAAATATTGTTAAGTTTCAATCTTGCATCTTTGTCGATGTTTAAGTCAACATATTATGCATAGAAGGTTTTGTTATGCGCTCTAATACACGTGAATGTGTAAACATCTTGACTTTATTCCTTATTGATGATATGTCTATTTGATTCATGGTTAGTGCAAATGCAATACTATTTAGCACTAGTAAAATTTGCTTTATAAACAATCATTTGGTATTTTGGCTTTTCTCTACTTCTGCAAATGTTTATATCAACATGTCATGCACAAATGTGTTGTTATTGTTATGAACTCTGATAAAAGAGAAAGTATAAAAGTTTTCATTTGGTTCAGTCTATGTCTCAATGTTTTATTCATATACCTAATTCATTTTTAATAGTCAAGTTTGCTTCACAAACTGTCATTTGTCTTCCAGGTTCAAAAGCAAACATAATTTCTTGGTTTTTGAAAAAGATTGTGACTTTTATAAATCACTAATTCACCCCCCCCAGTGATTTCAGTCTTCCAACAAATGGTATCAAAGCATAGGGTCCTTTCATAGGTATAATTCACCTAAGATAGATTTTGGCTTTTGGAAGCCTGTCAGTCATGTCAGAAGGTACTTATGTGTCTAAAGCTCCATTATTTGATGGTACAGGCTATATTTTTTATTGAAACATATATGATTTTAATTGATGTTGATGTAAAGAGCTAGACCATTGCATAAGCCTAATCAACTTAAGGGATTTTTGGTAAGTGAAGTACTGGGTAAGTGCAAAAGAAAAAAGAGTCAAAATAAAAACACCAATATCAATTCTAGTGAAATATTGTTTCAATACAAGTCTTTTGCAGTTGACTCTATAAGTGTTAATAAATAAAATCTTGTAGAAGAAAATATGTCTAATATGGAACTTGATGAATTTGTGGTGGACACGAATGATTCAGATATTGAAGGAGAAATTGATTTTGAGGAAGAACTTATTTTTGCACTTGATGAGATTAAGATTCTTAGAAAAGTGAATAAGGAAGTAAGATCTCAGTTAGAGAAAAAGGAAGAAGATTGCAAAAATTTAGAAACTGAAATTATCTCTTTGAAAAAAAAAAAACTTGAAAAATCAAATGAGTTAGTTATTTGTCTAAGAGTTGAAAATGAAGAAAGTAAAAGAATAGCTCAAGTGACTATGTCCAATTTAGAAACTAGAGTAGTTGAGTGCCAAAAGTTAGAAAGTGAAATAGTTGTTCTAAGGAAAGATATTGAAAGTGTAAAGATACAGTTATAGAAAAATCAGAATTTTGATCGAAGTACCAACAAACTAAATGAGATACTAGATAAGAAAAAAAATCACAAAGAAATTCATGGTTTAGGGTATGAAATAGCACAAAATTATGGAGTTCAAGATGAATTAAAACATGAAATAGTGTTTGTAACAAAATATGGAAAGAGTTTCAAAGTAAGGAAAAATCCAAGAAAGAAGATAGACTTGAACTATCATACTATTATTTCTGAAATAGAAACCAATAGAAGACAACACAGAGACACCAACAAAGTTGGAAGAAGAAACAATTGGTCCACAGGAATTTCATCTACCAGACAACATTTTTCAATGAGGTATAACTATTCTAAGTTTCAAGGTTATTGCTATGTTTTTTTCACAAATATGGTCATAGAGCTAATGAATGTGGTTATATATTGTCAAATAAGAACTACAAAGTTGTATGTTTTAACTGCAAGAAGCTTGGACACATGAAAAGAGATTGTTGGTTGCTAAAAAGATATCAAGATTTGTATTTTTTTGGTTTTTCAAGAAGTAGTCATGGTTACCCTATTGTTCATCATATTGGGCATAAAGTACAACAGTGCAAGGATAAAAAAAGAATAGGTACTTTAAACAAGCAAAAGGAGCTGATGATGATTTGGAAAAGAAAACAAGAGACTTCACAAAGTTCTTGAAAAACTAGCATGAGGTAAGGGGAAGTAGGTTAATGTTTTACCCTACAACTCCTAAGACAAGGAAGCTATGTGTAAGAATGTGTACTATGTAGTTGCTTTTTAAATTGATTCAAGAGTTAAACTGCTATACATTTTTCAGCTATATCCAAAGTGAAAGGTATTGGTGCACTTGTAGAGTGTCAAGGGTATTATCAAGGGAATTGATGTCAAGAAGTAAGGAGCAAACTTTTTGCAAAGGATCTTTGTCTTAGACTTATAATCATCAACAATGATATTGTTACTAATCGTTGTGGAATTTTTTTGAGTCTTTGATAGGACTAGCTGTGTGTATGATAGAATGAATTTGCAAGTTTTTGGTCAGGGTATTCTCTCTATTCTTTTTCATTGTTTGATGATGATAGGTTTTGTATATGATAGTCTTGTTTCACATGATTTTTGTTGCTTATCACTTGGTCATCATCATGGTGTTTGTGATTTAACATATGTAGTACCAAACAGTATTTGTGGCTACTATTGTTTCAGACTAAAGGTTTGTAACTAGAAATTTAATGGAAGTGTTTTTCATGGGAGGCAGTGAGTATTACTTTGGCTATTTACATCTTGATGCAGTGTTAGCTAATATTGGTGTCAAAGTTCATGGTCCTATGGTGTACATTACAAAATATTGTTTTGATACTTTCTCATTCATATCATGCATCAGAATCAGTTGTTCATGTTGATGCTTTGGTTACTTCATGCATTGAAATCAGATCATGGTGTTCTAAAAATAAATATGTAGATGATAAAGTGATAGTATGGCATAACACAATGATGATTATTTTTTTAGAAACACAAGCATTGATGATTGTTGCAAAAACATAGTGACAATGATTTATATATTTCCTATCTATGACAGTTCTTCTAGTATGTTGATAGTATGGTATACATGATGACAGTTATTTTTGTTATCCCTTGCACAACTTTCACAAAAAATAATACTTTGACAATGGAATAGTTGCTTTGGTCTAACATTGTTTTGTTGTTACTTGGTAGTTCAAAGTTTTCATGGTCTTTAGCTTGCAAGTGACAGTACTTTGTTGGTTCACACAGTTAGTCATTTTTTTGTTGACATGGTTCAACACAATTGGTAAGATAGGTGACAATGTGGTAATATTTATTGAAAATATCTTTATGCTTCCTTGATTCATGCTTGATACTAAGTTGGTTGATATCTCAACTCTTGCTTGAGACATTGGTTCTTTGATAGTGATTTGTTGCTATGCAAAAGGAAGTTGGTTCTGGCGTGATATGATGTCTAAAGAAGTTTGATGTTTGTCATCTTATGAAATTTAGTTGACAATATTCATATCCTTCATGATAGTCAAAAATGTATGCTTATACTATGCATAGTGTGTTTTTGTTTAATTAGGGCTTCATCTAGAACTACCTGAATAGTTGTGTTTCTTTGAGTTGTGTACATCAAAAACTTGAGTTGTCATGATTTCATGATGTTGACGTGCAATTTTGTGATCATATATATCATTTAAAAATGTAGATAATATAAGGCACAATGGAAGCAGAGGATAATGTTCTTGAAAATCCTGCAAGGGACAACAACAACATGAATTATATGTTTCATCATATAGAGGACAACAATAGTTGAAGACTCTAATATAGTGATCATGAAAAGATAATGATCAACTTATTTGTGTTTTTGGATCTCTTTCTAAGACTTTGAAAATGATATGATCTTGTTTATGCTTATGATATCTATGCCAAGTAACAAATGGGGAGCAAGGCTAATTGGTAAGAGTATCTTGAAATTTTCTTTTCTCATACTATGCATTAAGCTTGTGTAGATTCTTGCAAGACTGTGATAGATGTTGAATAGTATCATGTTTTATGATAATACTATGTGTGAAAGAGATTTGCAATAGGGGGAGAAACTCATAATACTTTTGATGATGTAGAGGCTACCTTGCAAGTAACAGAACTTATTGAAAAGAGTATCGTTGATTCCTTGGTACATGTTCATTCATGTTGGTAACATTGTTTATATAGTTGGTATTTGGTGCAGACAAGTTCTTTGATTGCTATGGATGAAAAGTTATTATAATTGCTCTTGTGCTTAACACAAGAAGGTATACGACACATAGTTATTTGCTTATGACTGAAGTTATGATATGTTGGTTGGTTTTAGTTGTTCATATGCATGGAATTTCACATTCTCCTTTGTTCTTCTTTTTCATTGAGTAAAAAAGGGGGAGAGATGATTTGTTTTTCCATCAAGGACAAAGGGGGAGTTTGTTCGTTTTTAATTGTTTATTGTGATTGTTTGTCCTTGATGACAAAACTAGTTTTGGTAACACATTTTACTGTTCAAGTTGGTTCACATGGTGATTTACAATGTTCATGGAATGCATGGTATGCATTTTCAAATTTTAGGTATATGGCATGGTTATTCAAGTATATGTTATTCATTACAAGTCTTTGGTATATTCAGCTTGATCACTTTCAGATTATTAGGTTGTGCTTCACGTATTTTTAGTTTGGTTATATGAAGGCTCAAATTTTTTGTATACTCTAAGGTGATCTTAGTCTTCCTTGTTACATTTTAATGTGATTAATTATTCACATTTTCTTTGTGGCATTGCTATTACATATCATCATGGCATATGGCTTTGGCAACATAATTGTGTCAATGGTTTATATTATGAACTTGGCATATGGATTGGTCTCATTGCATTTCATATTATTAAAGGAAGATGACTTTATTAAAAGTTATATGGTAGTGACTTTAATAAGGTTTCATGCTTTAAATAAATCACATTAATCATGTGATGGATGGAGAATACATGAAGTATCGAGCAGGTCTATATGGTTAGTGTTTTTGCTTGGCCACAATTCATAGCATTTGACTTTATGGAAATAATATTATTTTGCTTAATACTGTGGTATTGTCTATATTCGCATATGAATTTGGGAAGGTATTTATACCATGTTTTACATGGTCAACATCTCTTGTAAAAGGCATAGGAATGCAGATTACAAGTTTTAAAATTGTATATATATATATATATATATATCTTCATTGATATTTAGTGTGCAAATGCTTCATGGTTTTCAATGTTTTGAGCAACTTGAATAGTCATATTGTATGTGACATTGGCATTAGAGAAGTTTTTGTTTCGAATAAGAAGCTTTGATTGTTGGTATCTTAAAGGTTTTGTTTAGTAATAAGGTATCGATATTTCCATAATGTTTATATCGGGTTGCATGGGGACTCAGTATTCATGTGAATTCACTTCATTTATTAGTGACTTGGCATTGGCAGTGAGCTATTGGTTATGATGTGGAATGATTTTCTCAGCATTGAAGACTTGTTATTGGATTTAAAAACATAATAATGGTTTATTAATTATTGTGTCTTTGATTTGTTTTTGACTTCAAAACATCATTATGTTTTATAAAGTCTTTAACAGACTTGAAAGAAAGAATTTAGGGAAATATTATTTTGAAGGGTTTGGAACCCTAGCTGCCATGAATGATTTGCTCATCTGCAATGCAACTCTTGAATCTTTCACATCCGACACTAAGAGAATATGGCAAAGAGCATGGATAGTTTTACTAGAATTTTGGTTTGATTAAATGGCCGTAAGAATGGTTTCCTGGTTTGATAACTATCAATGGTTAAGAGCTTGAATGTAGAAGTTATTCAAAGGAGATTCGATGGCATCTTTCTAGCTAGGTTGTTATGAACTCCTTGATAGGTCATCATGTTTTTTCATTCAGTTATTTCCACCATGATTAGGTATTGAAAACTCTATGTGATTTTGTTTTTTGGGTTAAAAGATGTTAGATTATTTTGTTCGGGCATCTTAAGAAGTTAAGTATTATTGTTTTTGGTTTAAAAACCCATTAGGGTTTATGGAATCTCATCTTGAAAGGAAACAGAATATATAGTTGTTGTTAAGGGTTTAATAAAGTTTTGTTAAGATAGATTATGTAGGGTTTCTCATTCGAACCCTAACCTGAGTTGCTTTGATAGTTACATAAAATGCATCCTGAGATTACTATTTGCAAGGTATTTAAAAAGATGATCTTCAGGCATTCTCATGTGTGACAAAAAAAGAGGAATATGATGTTATCATACATTTGATACAAAAGATATATTACATTGAAAACCTTTGTTATGATTCTAAGATTATTACATTTCTGGAAGATGTTGTTATTCTCATACAACATTATTCAATGTGTTTATTGAAAATTTTATAGTCTTCTATTGAAATTCTAGGAATGAAAACTACACTTCTACGGTTCTGATAGAATGTTATGATATGCATTAAAAGGAGTTGGTTCTCCTATAATCTTGTAAGATTTGGTGCTCCTGAAAAGTAATGGAGTTGGTGCTCCTGAATTGTACAGAGTTGGTGCTCTAAGTGAATAAAGAGATAGATTTTTCAAGTGGTTTTTATTCCTCAAGAGGGTTTTCTACTTAGGACAAAAAAAATGTGTTATATGATGGTTTTGTGGGTGATTGTTCTTATTTGTTTGATCTCAATATGTGATCAACTGCATTAAATAATATTAATTTTTAGTCTTGCATCTTTGTCAATGTTTAAGTCAACATATCATGCATAGAAGGTTCTATTATGGGCTCTGATACATGTGGATGTGTAAACATCTTGACTTTAGTCTTAATTGATGATATGTCTATTCGATTCATGATTAGTGCAAATGAAATGTTGTTTAGCATTAGTAAAATCTGCACTACAAACAGTCATTTGGTCTTTTGTCTTTTCTTTGCTTCTGCAAATGTTTATATCAACATGTCATGCACAAATGTGATGTTATTGTTATGGAATCTGATACAAGAGAAATTATAAAAAATTTCATTTGGTTCAGTCTATGTCTCAATGTTTTATTCATATACCTAATTCTTGTTTAATAGTCAAGTTTGCTTCACAAACTATCATTTTTCTTCTTGGTTCAAAAGCAAACATAAATTATTGGCTTTTGAAAAAGATTGTGACTTTTATAAATCACTAATTCACCCCCCCCCAGTGATTTTAGTCTTCCAACATCCCTATGGTAGATTTAAACCAAATTCAAAACCTACAGATCTATCAACCAAACAATCAATGCATGAGTCTTCAACAAAACAACATTATCCCACAAAATCAATACATGTCAAATGTGAATATACTAGGTGGAAACTTACCAAACATGAAAATATCAAATCCAAACTTGGTAAACTATGGGATAGATACATTTTCAAATCAAACCAATGTTCAAAATCCAAGCAATATATTGATAACTCAATGTATTGATCCAAGTCAAGGTAACCTCATGCAAAATCAAAGTTACCCAAATCAAAGCAATATGTTTCCCAACCACAACAACGTTCCATTCCAACCTATAATGCAAAATCTAAACATCATCCTAAATCATAACATTGTCCAAAATCAATTTTTGCATGATCCCATACAAATACCACCAGTGTATATTCCAAATATGCTTGACCAAAAACCAAATCAACTATATCAAGGGTGTCAAGATCAAAATCAAGAACAAGTTTTGTGAAATCAAATTTCTATACTTAGAAAAAATTTTGATTCATATCACCAAGAGACATCTCCGCCGCAAAATCTACACACTCCCCCATTGGTTAAAACATGTCATCAAAATATTGAGTTGTCTCCACAACCTCATCAAGAAGAATATCCCCAATGTCAAGAGGTTGGATATCAAGATAAACAACATCAACAACAAGCCCAATCACCACATCTCCAAAATCAATCACCTTAAGGTCAATTTAAAGTACTAATCTCACAAGATAAAAAATGTGAATACACTCCTTTGGGGGAGCCAATTGAATCCACATTACACAAGCTAGTTAATGCAAAACTCATCACTCTTCCAAAATTAAGTGCTTTCAACTCTATCATAAACTTTTGTTGGAATAAAAGTGGATCTTATTGTGAATAGAGACAATCATCATAAAACATAAAATTTTATTCGACTCAAAAATATCATCAATGACCTTCTTGATCAAGAAATAATAATTGTTGAGGACAATGATCAAGATTCCACCACTAGTGATAGCAGTAACAATATCTCCACCACAATTTTTGAAAACAATGATCAAGATCTATCAATCAATGAGCACCTTGAAGATGTTTCTACCTCATCCAATGATCAAATCAACATACATCAAGAGTCACTTTTCAATCATGATCAAAATCCACCAAAAATATCCAATAGTGATCCAATTCAAGAAATGTTAACATCATTTGATCCTATGGTTAAAAACATTTACAATATCTTGACCACAATTTTTTGAGGACGATGATCAAGATTTTTCCACCAATTATCTATTTCAATGAGTGTTAACATTATTTGATCCTATTGACATAATCCAATATCTGTCCGCCAATGATCATGTTGAAAATGTCTCTACATCACCTAATGAGTTAAAGGACATATCTCGAGAATCTATTCCAAAGCATGATCAACATCTTTCACCGAAGTCTAGCAATGGTCCTTTCCAAGACATATTGATATCCTTTGACCTCATGGTTGCAAATATTGAAGGAATCCTTAACTCAACACTTGATCCAAATCCACTCAAAGATAAATAGGATATTGAGCCACTTCTCGTGCTTAATAAAGACATCCAAGAACTCTTTGTAAGCAATCCATCTTTTGAAATTGACCCATGTCAAGAACTGGAACCAAAGCATGTCAAAATCAATTTCGAAATCATTTAAGATCAATAATTTTTATCTCCAAGATACTACAATGATCTAATGGAAAATCTTTAATCTATACAAGATTTCATAAATGATGATCATATCCATATAACACATACTCCTCCATCTACCCATGAGATGCTTTCTTTGGATCAACATGTAGATGATCTTCATTTAGAAAAAGATCCCTTTACTCTTAACATCATTACATGAGAACAAGAGGTTATTGATTACTACACTCAGGTTGAGTTGTCAACATCTGCTTAGATATATCCCAAATTCAGATTGAGGACATCATGTATGAAGATATCCAAAATTATCCACTCAAGGAAACAGGTCATATAGAATAGGATATTCTAGAGTCAGCATAGCAGCAAATTGAAATAACATCATCTATAGCATGGTCAGTTATCAGAGAATACTTGCTAAACAAGACATCTCAAAATAGGCAGAATCAAAGAATGAAAGTACTACTTCCATAGTACTGGGGGCAACTTTATCTCAAGAAAACATCAAAATAAGGAGCACGAAGAATCCTTATGATGAAACCAATTCCAATACTATAACTAGCCATGTCACGAATCCTCATCCACCCCTCACCCCATCCACGAATTGGGATGAACATCAAAAGAAAGATATGAATCAAAGCAAAAGAAGCTAAGAAGCATAATGGACAAATAAAATACACATGGATACAAAAAAATACAAAGAAAGATTATCCCTATCAAACTTCATCAGTCAAAGAAACTATCGAGAAAAATAAAAAAGGGAAAAGTATCCATCAAAGATTTCCATAAAGGAAAAAGAAAGCTTCCCAAGTGATGTACAAAGTATATCAAGTGGTTGGTCTTAATTCCATGTACACTTCTGTATCCACCCATCATTGCTCATCTTCCCAAGTTTGGAGAGTCAAAGGTTCCAAACTATCAACCAATCCATCTTTTATTCCTAAACAAACTCCATCCACACCTCCACGCATGATATCCAATTCTCAAATTGACCATGCATTGGCATCCACCCTTCATCATAAGGATTCAAAAGTCACTCTATTGCGATGTGCACGTAAATACAGAGTTAAGTACTTTGGTAACAAAAAAGTAGATCGGGATTCTCAAAATTTGCATTCAAGTACACATATCTTAGTGAAACAACTTCTTCAAGTAGAATATTGATGGCACATTATGACAGAAGCATCTTCATAAACACCACTAGGTGGTTCAACATGAACTTAAAATCTTTCACAAAAAAATAAGAAATTCAAAAAATCATGAAAATAGTAAAGATAAAATAATCATTCTTCAATGAAAACCACTACAGTGGCACTTTGGGCAGGTACCATGATGAAAACCTAGCAAAAAAGCGTCATGTGTAGAATTGAGCATCTACGTGTGCTAGTTCAGGTGAAAGCATCTTATCTCATCCATAATAAATCCAACATTACATCCATCTTATCCATAATAAATCCATTCATCCATAAACCATTTATCTAACCCATTGCCATCTATCTACATTATCTTGATCTTGACAAAAGTTTGGTGTACACTTTACACTTGCTTATGGTAAACATCTTGACATAGGTCATTTTAATTGATCCTATCCTATCCAATTTTATCAGAACCATGGAGCATTATCCAAATGAGCATTCTTTATTTGAACACCTTATCTTATCACAAGATAATCCATATCCATCCATCCATCCATATGCCTATCCAAGCATCCATCCATGGAATTCCATACATTGCTAGACACTGGGGGCAAATATTTACATCTTGCTTCGAGAATAAATCTTGATCTATATCTTCCAACTTATGTGCTGATCCAAACATTAGAAAATGTGAAATCAAATTGGTCAAAGCATTTGTGAGCCAGAAATCCAAATCACTAGCCCATGACACATTTTGACGAGAAGATGTTCCTTATCAAGTTGTATATTTCATCGAACATCAATCCAAACAATCAATATCAGTTGCATCTAATTTATCCCTTAATGTCACATCAAATCATCCAAACAATTTTTTTTCCAAACTGAGCTTCACCATCTTGATCAATCCAATCCAATCAATCCATCATCATCTTAGGATATCCTTCCCAATCCTCATGTTGCTTAACCTATCCTTACATTGTTGTGTATCCTCAACAATGTTATCATCATCAATCCATCAATCAGATCAATCAATCTTAGCTTGGTTGTCAACAAAATCCCAAAATAGATCACTGATATCATCACACATATCCATATCCAAATCATCAAAATCATGTGAAAATCTAAAAACATATCAAAATCCCAAAACGGGTCAAAAAGTCAAAAAAAGTCAAAAACATGGTATCCCAACTACGTCATCTTTGAGCTTAAACATAGCCAAGGCCATCATTGATGAGCCCCTAAGACACAAAAACACAAAAAAACATTTAAATAACCCAAAAATCCAAAAAATAGCCCCATAACATTTCAAAAACATCTAAATATTTGAAAAATCCATCCATCTCATTTCGCTTCAGCCACAATAATCAATCATCCATAATAAATCAATCATCACCTTTGTCCTTTGGCAATACAAATAGAAACAACCACAACAATCAGCAAAAGAAAACTTCAAATGCAAAATCAAAATTGAAACAACAAACTTTTAAATGCAAAATCAAACTCTTGATCATTCTCAAACATGTCAATCGAACCTTATATCAGTGGCCTTTTCAAAAAACCTATCAACTTACCACCATCCACTAACATTTCCTAGGATGCATCCTTCCTACATTTGGAATTATCTTTTGGCAATCACTTTGGATACTTATCATAAGCAAAATGCATCCCTTCGGCTCGAGGTATGAAGAGAATTGACTTGTTTGTGTACTTGATCTTTTCTTTTGATTTATCTTATTGTGCTCATTCCAAAGACCTATCAATAATGTCTAATCAAAATAATTTAGAGATAAAGAAATGGGGAATTGATCATTATCTTCTTCTTTTTTCTGTGTTTGTTGGATATTCTTGTAATATAACCCTGGTCATACTAATTTTGGTAGGTGTGTATGGAAGATGTTTTGGATGTCTTGTTGACTATTACATGGTTAGGCTTTTCATTTCTATGTTTTGGTCCAAGGTGTTTGAAATGTCTAAAGTACATCCTAACAAGGTTCCATATGTCAAGTGTGAACAAGAATACTCCTATCTACTATTCAAGTCAAAGTCCATCGCACTAGATACCTAGCCATCCAAGTTGTTTGTACCTTGATGCATAGTATCTATGTGTGTTATCAAACATAAGTAAAGTTATGCTCTTTACATCCCCAATCCCTAGATAATCAATACATCATCATCATTCATCATCATATCTAATAAAGTCTCGATGACTCATAGACTTGTTGGACTTTTGTATCTTCTCATAATCAAGGTTTGACCCCTCTCATTCTTCTATCCTCTTTCTGCTAACATTCTATCATGACATGCATCCATCCTTTATTCATAAAACATCAACATACACATCCTACATACTCATACATATCATCATAATAGGCACATCATTCATCTTGCATGCATCACATCATCATTTAAGACATTTATGATAAAATAGATTTGTTATTCTCAGCATCTTAATTCATCTTATTTACATCATCATTATCATATAGATTTGTTAGTCTAACCATCCATGCATCCATTTTGAACCTAAATGTCATGATATCGACCCTAAAATTGAACTTTTCGCCCGATCTCTTGAGGGGGTAGTGTACCAATGTACTTCTTTTCGTTGGGGCATCCGAAAAAATTAGGAAATTTTTGAATTTTCATCTCATAAATGTTATTCTTTGAACCAATGCAACTGGTACGCTGCTTCAAAGAGGAGAAAAATGTAGACATGCAAATAATCCTAACATAGTGCATCTAATTCTAATCAATTATCATCAAATAATTTTATTAATCAAATAAAGTGGTTTATTAGATTAATTCACTAATGTCCATCATGTTTAATTAAATAAATCAATTTGTTTAATGAAATCCCCAAAGTCCTCTTATTTTATTAAATAAATCAAATGATTTAAATCAAATATCAAAAAGTCACTAACCCATCCAAAGTTAATTAAATTCTAAATTAATTAACTTTAATCACCTTCTAATCATCATTAATAAATTCTCTAGCTTTTAACTCCCCAAGAGTTAAATCAACCCCTGATTAACTAACCAACTTGCACATGAAAATAGTTCCTTTTAATTAACTAATTACCTCATTTATCCTCTCAAAATCATATTCTAGGGAATATTCCTTCATTGACTCCCTTCATTTGACTTTCTTACCCAAACAATTTCCCTCCAAAACATCTCAACCACATGCATTCAGTGCCTCTTACATCTCAACCACATGTAAAATGTACTCAATCCTCACCCATTAGCATTGATACAAGTGTCCCAATCTCATTAGGCTCTCTTTTAGTCCCACATTCCCCCCATCTCTCCATTCTTCAATCCTTTAACCTATAAATAGAAGCCACTCCTACTTGAAATCCATCCACAATCTCAAGCATTTCCACTATAGGCATTCATCTTTGCATCTTCATCATTGGAAGCTTATTAAGGGGGTGGGAAAGGGAATCCTTTCCACATCAAAGGATCACCACTCCCACTATGGGATAGAGTTTGATCTTACTTTCATATGCTTACTTTTAGTTTCTTTGGTTCTATTTATCTTGTTTGCATAGGTAGTAGGAGTAAATATCTCATAGGAGTACTTTATTTACTTCCTTTAAATTGACTAATGCTAATATTTGTCAAATTTTAAGCATTTATAGGTTTAGTTCTCACACCCTTAATGCCAAAAAATTACTAGCTAGGAAATTTTTAGACTCCTGGCTTGCCAGAGTTTGTGGGGTAAATTTGGTATCCATGTCAAGTTCTATCGAATGATCTTATGTGGGATCTTCGTCATCATATTGGAAAACTAGTCTATGTAAGAGAAAACACTAGAGAATCCCTACTAGAATGTGGGCGGGTGCACCTTTCATGCCCTATCATGGTCTTTGGTGGTCATCGTTGAGGTCATTGCTTTATTGTCCCCAAGGTGGCTCATGATTAAGAACCTTCCACCATAGTTTTGGCATTTGATTCCCCAAACTTTGGCTCTGATTGGGGTTGTCGTTAAAATTGATGAAACTAAATCAAACTTACCCAATCTGGATGTGGAGGCTTTAATTTCCTTGATTCTTGACATTGAGTTCCCTAAGAACATCATCATTAAAGAAGATTTCAATCAAATTGTTTTCTCTTTGGAAATTCTTGGCAACATCAATGCATGCTAATTTTTCCATAGGGAAGGGCATATAAGAAAAAATTATCCTATAATTAAGAAAAAACATAATACTGGCTCTTCCAGCAAGATGCAAAATTTAGAAAAAGGAAACCCTCAAAATGAAAAATCCAACCCTAATGGTATTCGTGGAGAGCCACTATTTACTAGTGTTGGGGAAAATCATTTTGAAGCCAACCCTCAAACTACGTACCCTAGTTCAAATCCAAATTCCCACAAGGACGATGTGCCCGTCGAGTTGAAGGATGAAAAATTCAGATTTGATCTTTATCTCATCCAATCCAAGTTAATTTCGAAAAACCCCTTTGACATCCTTAACCAGGACGGGGATGGTGAACCTTTGGCAGAACCTGGGCCCTTCATGTGTACCATAAAGGGTGATAAGAGCTCAAAAACTTTCTCTTTTGACCAGTCCTTAACTAACAATCCATTTATTGTGGAAAAGCTAAATGCTCAACAATTAGCGATTAAAAAAATTAGAGTGAGAATTCAGGAAAAATTGGCTAAAAGGTACAACAATAACAATTCTCCAGTGGTTTTTGAGTATCAGGTAAATAGGCCATTTGAGGCCACCAACCCTGGGAACTCTACTTGTGAGGGAGATGAAGGCTTAGGTAGTGATTTGGGTGGGAGCAACAAGGATGCTCCACGACACTCTGGTAACTACATAACCCTGGCAATTGGGCCAGTAAAGGACCAAGCCCTTGATACTTCTCTCTCTCCCTAAGCTATGTCATTTTCAGACCAGATGGGGGGGTATCCTCTGATTCCCCCATCTAGACTACTAGACATGCCTCCACCCCCTCCACAAAGGCTATTTCTAAGGATCTACACCCTGAGTTAATTGCTCATACTAATACCTTATGCCTAGAAAATGATATTATTAAGGTGGCCTCCCCTGAGGAGGACAAAAAGGCTCTAAACTCTAAAATTGAAACTAGTGCCAAGCCTCAAAAAAGGACTCATAAAAACCTAAAAAATGGACATCCTACATAAACTAAACTCTAAAACTGAAACTAGTGCCAAGCCTCAAAAAAAAACTCATAAAAACCTAAAAAATGGAGATGCTACAGAAACCATGGACTATAACAAAGAGGAGGAAATTGTTATGGGGAAAGAGACTACTACCCCAAAACCAAGAAATGGCCTCAAAAGGCCAAGGAAATATAGCATCACCCCAATTGTGAGGAAAAAGTTGTGTTGTCCAAAAGTAAAAGGAAGAAAACAAGTACTGTGATTCAATCCCCAACTCCAAAAGAGCAGAAGTGGAGGAAAAACTTCCCAAATTTTTTTGAACATTTCAAAAGCAGGCAAGATGATTCTCCAATGCTAACTGAAAATGAAGATTAATTGCATATCCTGGAACATCATGGAGCTAGAATCCCCAGACAGAAAATAAATTCTAGGGAGATTGCTAAACCAGGAAAAGGAAAAGGATTTTGTTTTTCTTCAAGAAACCAAGGCTACCAGATTCACCCTGGAAACAAATTTAAATTTTTTCTGGAAAGACCATATTTTCTTCTCCACTACTCATGAGAAAGGTCGGTGGGGTAGTCATCCTAATCTCCAATTATTGGGCTCAATGGGTTTTTGGGCATGGCTCCTCCACTTGCAATAGAATAATTTGGGTCACCTTTGATAAAGAAGGTGAGGTCTTTGGGTGTGCTTGATCTATGCTCCCAATGACTATAGAGAAAGGGTCAGGTTGTGGCAGTGGATGGCCAATCTTCAAGAGATCCCCTAGATTATGGGGGCAGACTTCAACATGATTAAACAACTAGAGGATAGATGGTGAGGAGTAGACATGTCCTAGAAAGGAAATGAAAAACATTTTTGGCTAAGGGATAAAAATAAGCTTGGGTTGCTTGACCCTTTGGAAGGGAACAAAAAAGAGTCAAAAGGGATCTGGCACACATGGTGTAATGCTCAAAAAGACAATAGTATTTATTGTAAGCTAGATAGAATCTATGCCAATAAAGAATTATTTACTTCTAGGCCAAATAGTGGCGGTGTTATGGTGCAAATTTCTCCATACACCCTCTCAGATCGCCACACAATTAAAGCTAACTTATTATCCTCCAATGGTGGACCGAATAGAACAAAGAGGAAATATACTTTTATTCTCAACACTTTCCTTTTAAAGGATTATGATTGTCATGATGCCATTGTATCTCTCATAGAGATAAACAAATGGATGTTAAAAGATTGCTCATACCTTGAGAGGTGGAATAAAAATATGGAAGGTTAGAGGAAACTCTTCCAAAAAATTGGAAAGAAAAGGGCCCTAGGCAGAAGGAAAGAGGAAAGTTCCCTCTAGGATAGTGCTTTTGAGGTTGAATCCAATCTTCAAAAGGATCCAAAAAATATGATGCTTTGTGACAGACTAATCCTAGCCAAAAACAAGCTAAGGAATCTCCAAGCTCAGAAAATTCAAGGTCAGAAAGTCAGAGCCAAGCTAAACTGGCTCAAATGTGGGGACAAAGGGTCCAAATTTTTCTTTAACTTTCTAAGGGAGAAAAAATTAGAAGAGCATATTGAATAGATTTGGGATGGCTCTCAAATGGTCTCCTCACAGGATGAGATTATGGAGCAATTTTGAACCTTTTTCAAAGAGCTCTTCAGCTTTGAGGATGGAGGAGGAACTAGTTCAATGGAAAGGGGCCTCATCAAAAACCTCATTCCAAAAAAGATAGCAAATGAGGACCTAGCTATGCTAGACTCAAAAATTTCAAAATATGAGATCAGAAATTCCTTGCTCTCCATGAGCAATGACAAGTCACTAGGTTGTGATGGTTTTCCCATAGAATTCTATAAAACCTTTAAAGATTGGATCTATGAGGACTTGTTGCAAGCTTATAAAGAGGCCCTAAGTAGAGGATCCCTTGGAAAGGAGATAAATAGAGGAGTATCAAACTAATTCCAAAAGGGGGAGACAAATCTCTAGCCAAGAACTAGAGACCAATCACCTTACTAAATGTATTTTATAAGATCCTAGCTAAAGTTATTGCATTAAGACTAGTCAACATCCTACAAAAATTCATAACCAGCACTCAAATGGGCTTCATAAAAGGGCGGTATATTCTGGAAAATATGATTACGAGCTGGGAAGCTCTTGAGTGGGCCAGGGATTTTGGTCAAGAGGCAGCTATGCTTCTTCTAGATTTTGAAAAAGAATATGATCAAGTGGAGTGGACCTTTCTAAGGACTGTCCTCCAAGCATTTGGCTTCCCCGACAATTTCTGCAATATGGTGAACACCCTACTAAATGATGACTCAACACAAATTGAGGTCAATGGCAACCTTTTAGAGGAGATTACCCTGGAGAGATCAATTATACAAGGCTTTCCTCTTGCCCTAACCCTCTTTGTAATTGCATTTGATGCTCTTTTCTACTTGTTAAAGGATAACTCCTCTCCCAAAATCAAGGGAATCAGACTCCCTAACCATAGTGAGCTTACAAATGTACAATTTGCAAATGACACATCCTTTTTTGTTGAGATGGAACAATCTAATCTAGATTCACTAATGTAAAAATTAGATTTGTACTGTAAAGCTTCTAGAGAAAAAATCTCTAAGGCCAAATCTACATTTTTGGGGTCGAAAGAGAATCCCCTTGACTAGTTGACCAGGTTTGGATTCCAATGGGGTGGCCCAAACAAACTGGTTAGATATCTAGGAATTCTCTTTGCAGTCATACCTAACCTCAAATAAATCTGGAATTGGGTTAGAGATAAAATTGATAGAAAAATTAGGAAGTTCAAAAAGACACTACCTTTTGCTTGTTGGCAGAATACAAGTGTGCCAAAAATTTCTCTCATCATACAGTGTTTACTTTGCATCAGCATGGTTTTTCTGCAATTATCAAATAAATGAAATTCAAAAAAGAATAAGGGAATTTCTCTCGTTAGATGGAAAAGGAAAAAGGAAGAGGCACTCGGTAAATTGGGATTGGTGTTTCCTTGGGAATCTCCAAGGGGGAATTGGACTAAAAGATCTAAAGCTCCAAGGAATTATCTTGGCAACTACATGGGTGCTTAAATCTTTGAGTGGCAATGAGTCGTTTAAGGTCTTGGTAATAAAAAATATTCAGGAGGTAGTTCCCAAGTAGGCCAAAGCTTGGAAGTTTTTACCCCTAAGTGATATCCCCCTCTGTAAACACTCCATGGTTCTAGTGGGGTCCTCAGTTTTTAGGAGTATTTGGAAGGCTTGGGAGCTAATAAAGCACAAATCCCAACTAAAAACTAGTAGTATAAGGCTAAAAAACAATCAATCTTGTCAACCCTTCAGCTCCTTATGGTGTAATCTGAAACATAATAGCAAACCCCTCGCCCTCCTTCAATGATGCTCGATGAAAAGCTAGAAAAAAAAAGGTATCAAGACCTTTGGTCATATTCTTTCTAATGGGTGGTTGAAAACCTAGAATGTCTTAAGCACATATTTTGACCTCCTCACTTCCAACTTTAGGACTTACTCTATGATTTGGGAGGCTTGTAATGGTGTGACCTTCCCGATTGATGGTGAAAATATTATTGACCTTGCCGAGGACATTGTTTGGTGTGATGCCTCCTAATGATCCTAGTTTTTGGTCTAATTTTGGGTAGAATCTATAGTCTATTTTCTCATTGATGTCATGGACTTTAATGCTTAAGTGTTGGTATTGGCATAATTTTTCCCTCAAACCATTGACATTTGGCATTATCCTATCTCTGCAAGCTTTAATGATATTTGGCATAATATGTGGGTTATCTATATTGATTTTTCATGTGATTAATGAATGTTTCTTAGAATGGTTATAGATGTGTAGTTATTATGTGTACTAACCTTGTCATGTAGATCTAATGTGCTAAGTTCAGGAAGACACCGCCAGTTGGGCATGCACCATAACATCCAGTTGAGGAATCACTCCAAGTCAAAGGCAGTCAGCAGTAAAGATTCTTCATGCAACTGAACGTAACTGCCTTGTAGTGGACCTTAATGATCAAGTATGCATGGGAGTTATTGTTGTGTTGTATTTGCGCTTGACTTGCATGTTTGACCAAATTCCATGCATGCATAACCGCCATCACTCCACTCCCCTATTTTCCCGAAATGGAATCCTCCCAATCGTGGAGTTGACTTCCTTGTTTAGCTATAGTATAAATAATGATTTGATGCTCCTTCTTCAGGAGGTTGCGCAATTTGACAGTGTACTCTCATTCTCTAATTTCAGTAATACAGATACATTACTCTTTTGTATGCATGATTTACAGTTAATAAAATAAAGTTTTGAGTTTGAGCATTTGAGTTCTCATTAGTTTAGAGGATACTTATCCAATGGGGCCCACTTGGTGAGTAATTTGTCTTCTTAGTTTAGCATTAGTTTAGTATTACTTTTTTTTAGTACTTAGTTAGAAATTTGGCATTAACTATTCCTGTAGCCACTAGAAGTCCATTTTGTTTCTATTCTTGTAGCCAAATTAGATAGAGTAGTTTCCTGCTTATTGCTCAGATTTTTATTCATGTTATTCATTTCAACTTAGCATATTCATTGATTGATATTCAACATTTGTTTCATTCCTTTTCAAGAAATTTACTTTCAGTATTGTGTTTCTTAGCTATAGAATGCAATCGCTACTTTGAGTACCTAGTGCACATACTGAGCTGGACCATTTCAAGTTCACATCCCTGGGTTGACAATTTAAATGCACCTTCATGATGATTGAGATAGCTATTCAGGTTATAGCTACCTCGTTGGGGCAATCATACTCTAGTGTCAGATCTATTGATGGTGTAACTTGCACAGCAACATGTAAACAGAATATTGCTACCTTGTTTCTCCTGAAAGAGAAAGATGATCACATGGATATCTCAGCTCCCAAGATCTTTTTAGTTGGTTCTCAACTGTGCTAATGTTTCTCAATTGGTCAATGTGACAATAATGTTCAAGGGGCCTGCTGGTGTTGAGCTTCTGGATTGTTCTATGATCAAGCATGAATTAAAACCTACTCTAGCTGGGGTTTTTAAAGAAACAACAAAAGATAGGTCAGGGTTTTCGAACAGAAAAGAACAATAGTTCATCCAACTTAACCAGAATTGTTAGCTTCAAGGAACTGTAAACTAAAACTAAAGAACAAAATTAACTTGTGATTGACACATAGTTGCATTCATTCACAGTGCTGATTTTAATAACAGATTGCAAGTTACCATTCAAACAAAACAAAGAATAACGTTTCATTCCTTGAAGATTTCACAAATCAAATGATTAATTTGAGATAAATACCATTCTGAAACACAATATGAAGTGGATTTGAATCTGGTTGCTTCTACTATTAGTGAGACAGATATAGGATGCAATTCTATCTCCTTTCTATTTTTAGAAAATTCCTACTCTATTATGTTTCTAAAAGTTTTAACTCTAAAAAGTTCTAATCTTAGAATCTCTCTAACCTCCTCTTTTCTAACCCTAAAATTCTCTGTCAAAAAAGGTTCTAACCTTTACAAAGAGGCAAGAATGCCATATATACAGAGTGTGCACCAAAAGAATGTGATGTCCTCCCCCATTAGGGTTTACAAAAATATATGCTTCCAGAAGAGTCGGCCCTCAAATCTTTTAAAAATAATCAATGTTGCATTCAATGCGAAGCCCTGCTGTCCATATTGTTGAAAGGTTGTTCCGGGGATGACCTTAGATCTTTTGCAGTTGCACCATTAACTCTCCTGCCTTCGTGTCCATCTTTGAACTCCAGTCGAGGTGCTTTCAATGCCCTAAAATATCCCCATTAATGTCGAGCTACCACCGCCAGTGGTCACCAGCTATCCCTATGAGTCATAGTTTCTTCCTCTTCCTCGGCTCTCTTGTCTCTCAAGATCGGTCCCTCTGCAAGTTATCGGCATGACATGGGTCAGTCGTTGAGACATTTCGGTGAGCTACAGAAGTCATATCAAGCTCACAAAACCCTATCATTGAGACAGTCGCTAGTCAATGAGACGTCATAGTGAAACCTCTGAATCCTTTGGCGAGCTCATTTTTCATGTCGGGGAGACTATCGCTTGTCACTGTGACCTCATAGCAAAGCCCCTTCATTTGTTTGGAGTCTCCCCAACATCTTCATGTCTTCTTCAGGCTTGGGCCCTTTTGCTTCAGTGGGATCCTATTAGGTCGGAAAGACCTTTCACCTAAGTCACCCTGTTTCACTGATATTTGCTTTACTTCGGCAAGAGTTCACCCCGTCGGTGAAACGTCTTGCCAAAGTCACTTTTCTCTCGGTAAGCTTCCTTTGTGTCACTGAGACCTCCCTCGATTGATGAGACTTTACATCGAATGAGGCTTCCTTTCGCTGAGTGCTAGCTTTCTCCGAGCTCCTCCTACCTTTTCAGTGAGACACAAAGAATTCACCGAGACTTTACCCGAAGTGAAGTCTGTATTACCACATGTGTGATTTAATCCTACAAAAGAGAGTCCCCATTAGTCATCAGAAGGACATAAGATATCAATTTATTTATCATGTCTTTAATTTTATCAAAAAGAAGCACAACCCCGATGGAGGCAGAAGCGGGACCAAGACAGCACCACAAACACACTTACGTTAAAAACTGGCGGGGCGAAACTAAAACCAGGACCGGGATGAGAGGCAAAACGGATGAATCCTGGCAGAACCGGGACCGGAGTCGGGATGGGGATGGGCCAAGGAAATAACCAAAATTTTCAAGTTCATCCCCCATTCCAGCTTCGCGCCCGCGAAAGAAATCAAACGCGAAGGAAAGAAACAAACATCGGTGGGGTCGGGGCAAGAACCGATCCCAGGCAAAACACAACGGGGGCGGGGGAGGAACCAAATCTGAAATTGAAAATTTTTCAAAGTTTTAGTTTCAAATTCTATCCCAGACCCATCTTCGACAAACAAAAAGAAAAGGGGGAAATGGAAGAAAAACACCCCGCAACCAAACGATCGGACCCGGGGTCAAAAACGAACATGGCGAAACCGGGACCAGTGTAAAACCCGAGCCAGAAAATTTTTCAAGTTTCAGGTTTGGATCCCGTTCTGGTTCCGAGTCCGCCAAAACAAACCAAAATGCAAAGGGGAGAACCTGATGACGAAGAGAGAGAAAGGAAAAAGCAGAGTCGGGGCCGGGATGGAACCCGATCAAGTAAATTTGAAGAAAGTTAAAAATTTTGATTCAAACCCGGACCCGACTCTGAAAAGAACAAAAGCCAAAGACAAAGAACCGTCGGAACCGGAACCGAGGACGGAACAAAACCAAAACTTAAAAGGAATTTCCAAGTCCGGTATTGGTCTCGGTTCCGCTTCTGACAAAAATCTAAAAGGAAAATGCCTAAGGCAGAAAACCAAAGGCCAAAGGGAAAAGACAAAACGGGGGACCCATTTTGTTCCAGAATAAAATGGGGTGGTTATGTAAGACATAACAACTATGCTGGCCCATTTCAAGTTCACATCCCTGGGTTGACAATTTAAATGCACCTTCATGATGATTGAGATAGCTATTCAGGTTATATGTCGAATCTTTGAGTCATGGCTTTAAAGGCTTAGTTATTAAAATCATTGTAGGAGGCCAACAACTGCAAAGTTGGAAATGGGAAAGCTAAGGCAATTTATAATGAGCTTCTTGACAACTCTATTATTAACCATCTGAATTCTTGTTGGGGTCTAACCCTGGATATTAAAGATTGGGAAAAACATTTAGCTCTGGTTTGGCATAACTCCATGAAGCCTAAAAAGGATTCCTTCAGGTAGCTTGTTCTTTTGCAAAAAATTCCTATTAAATCTAACTCCAATGATATTGAAGTTTGTAGTATCTGCAGGGTTCTAGAATCTTGTAAACATATCCTTTTTGAATGCTTTTACGCTCAGGAAATTTGGATGTTATTTTTTCACAATATAAATGTTTGGAATAATAATGGTAAAATTCTTTGGAAAGAAATTATGTTTCCTAATTTTAAGATCAGTAAAGATTGTAAATTACTTTGGTTTTGGCTAACTAATGAAATTATGTGGCATATTTGCAAAGTGAGAAATGAAAATAAGTTCATGGGTATGAAGAGGGAACTTACTAAGTTTCACAAAAAACTCGCATTCCTCAATGTTGCTATGTAGGTATTGGTTCAAATAGAGATCTCACTAGTAAATTTTTTGCACCTCATAAGGGAAGGAACAACGACTGTTAATAGAGAAGAAGTGAGATGTGGATAGCCACTCCACCTGAATGGAGAAGAATCAAAAATCTTTCATAGAGCACTGGATGAGCTACAGAGGGAGGTCAATGAAGTAATTAGCCAAGATAGAGCTACAAAAATGGAGCAGCCAAGAGAGAAACCAACAATTTAACTCAATCTAGACACTACTAATCATGTTGCCCCATAAAATGACGCCCTAACTGAGACCTTTGCTGACGAGATACTTTCCAATATACATGCCTAGGATGTGGAGGATGATTAGTTTCACTACTCTAGATGATAAACTCAAAAAATAGTTGATCCAGTTTAATTTTTTGCTATAATGTTGAATATTGTATATATCCCATGAGATATAAACAGTTGTAAAGAACCCTATGTTTTGTTGGGTAACCTATTACTAGAGAACTATGTAAATGTTTCTTATACTATATTTAATATAAAATTCAAATGCAAGGTACATCTAATTGAAATGGATATTCATTTGGATTTGAAATAAATATCTATTTAAAATGGATATCATTATAGGATTATTTTTAAAGGTCCTTTTATAGAATAAACATATATTTTTATATATAATAGATATCCTTCTTTTACAAAAAATGGATATCATTTTTCCAAAAATAACTATCTATTTAGGATCAATTTTTTGAACCTTAGAAGATGTCCATTTTCTCCAAATCAAATACTCATTTTATGAAAATATTCATCATACATTCTTTTCCTTCATTTTTCCCCTAACTTTTGTTCTTACCTTGAGTTTGAAGGAAAATATTTATTAATTATCCAATTGCATCATATCATTCCTCCATAATTGTCATGCATTAAAGAGCACAATAAATATCTTTAAATTTCATTACATAGCAACATTTCTTATGGAATATGTGTTACTTTAACTCATATTGGCTAGTAGAAGGGAGAGTGAAGGTTAGAATTTAATTTTGATGATAAATTTCAAGTGTCATTTTCACATTCCTTAGGGTTTATATAGATCAATTCCACTACCCACAAAATGTTCTTAAGGGATTAAGTGATGGTCTTGAAGTAAAGAATGAATGTATTGAAGTTAGTGTATAAGGGCGAAAATAGGATGTATAGGAATTAGGTTGTGAGACAAGTCCTACATAAAAGTATGTCACTTGTTAATATGTTATTGCATAATACATTCCCATCAAAATGAACAAAAACTAAATGGGAACTAGAATGAGAATAATAATTTTCAATTGCACTATTTAATCCTCTTGTGTAGTTTTCCTTTCGATCGTTAATTACCCAAGCATTTCGAACAAGCATTCTCTCTTTCTAAAATTTGTATTTAATTCAAAGGTATGCATCTAGTAAGATCTTTAGCAATCAATTCACCATAATCCTATTAGCTATATGAAATTCAATTATAACTATATATTAGTCAATGCTCAAAATTATAGATTTATCCATTTAATAGGTTCTATCAATCCTTTTGACATTGTTTTCTATTCTTTAATAGTGATTAATATCACACACTTTGTAGACGATAGTAAGCTACTCATTATAGTATCAAGATCTAGATTTCAATGTAGGGCTATCATACATTTTGTATCAAATATAATTTAAACCGTGTACTATCAATAAATATATGTTATTTATTAAAAATAGATTTTTCAATATTATTAGTCTTATAACCCATTCCAATTTATTTGCAGATTTCACTAACTTTGTGTATATTGTAATATGTTAACACAAACCTTATTAAAGAATCATTAAATACAAAATAATTATACTTTGTATTACATGTAAAATAAAAATAAGCATATTTTAAGATAATTTTTTCACTAATTCTCAACTCATTATATGACCTTTATTTCACCTAACTATAAAATATTTATAACATATTTCATCTCCACTAAAATTTATTTATAAACATAATCTAAAAATAGTTGAAAATTTTCATCTTTCCTACATAACAATGTTTGATATAATTATACGTAATAATATTATTCACAAAAGATACTATAACACAAAAAACATTAAAAACTTTAAGAATTGAATTTAATCTTGACTAATATATCTTAATATTAAATATATTATTTAAATTCCACATTGAATTAAATGTAGACTAATATATTTATAATGTATTCTATCTCTAGAATCATTAGAAAATTCCCATCTTTCTAACATTACAATGTTTGCTATAATTTTACATAATAGTAACCATTCAACTAAATTCATGTAAATAAGTCTATAACACAGAGTGCAAATAAGTCTATAACACATAGTGCAATAGGAACCTTAAACATTGAAAGATTTTAAGAACATGACCTCGATACATTATAAAAATGGAAGGACTTTATAAGGATCGGCAATGTGCACATTGTCCAAGTGACATGTAACATATATAGATCTCTCCCTCTGCCTAAGGAATCGTTAACCATTTTAAGAGTCAAACATCATTCATTGAAATAGTTAGAATTACAAGAAATTCTAGAGCAAAACCCATTATATCTCTTCATATTTATAAAAGTTAAAGATAAGTTATAGGATTGTTACTTTAATATTCCTCCATTACTAAGTTTAAGATAAGTTATTCTCTTCATATTTATAAAAAATAATGTTTAGATTTGAAATGATTTTTATATCTTTAAAAACTTAAATAATATTATTCTATAATAGTATGTAGTATATTTTATCAAATTAAAAGTTTTATAAACATATTATATTTTGTAGTATATAGAATAATTTTTAAAATTAACTCAAAGATAAGGTCATGTTTCTCAAATTGGACATGGCCAAGGCTTATGTTCGGGCCAAATGGTTATTTCTTCATAAGGTTCATTGTGTCTTTGGGTTTGATGAGAAGTGGATTAATCGGGTAATGAGTTGTATCATGTCGTCGTTGTATTCGGTGTTGATTAATGGTGTGCCTTCTTCTTTGTTTGGTGCTTTTAGGGGCCTTAGGTAGGGTGACCACTTGTCTCCTTATCTCTTCATTGTTATGGCTAAAGGTTTGGGAAGACATCTTAAAGCCCAACTAAGTCGAGGGCTTATTCACAGGTGGTCTTGGGGTGAAGGCTTGCCTCTTCAAACCCTTCTTTAGTTTGTGGATGATATTGCGCTCTTGGGAATTGCTAGAATCGGGGAGGTGAGCAACTTCAGGCATGCTCTTGACATTTATCTTATAGCTTCGGGACAGAGGATTAATGAAGGGAAATCTTATATATTTTTCTTTAACACTCCTCTACTTATTCAATCTAGGATTTCTCACATTCTTAGATTTCAGATTGGTAATCTTCCTTTTGCATATTTGGGTGTTCCCCTCTCCATGTCCCCTTTTCCAAGAGGAACCTAGCAGAATGTTTTGGATAAGTTTAGGGGTTATGTCAATCACTGGACTTGCTGGTGGTTGTCCTTTGCTAGGAGGATTATATCTCTAAAGGTTGTGGTTCAGACAATTCCTATCTATAGGTGTATGGTTCAAGTTGCTCTTGTTGGATTCATTAGAGAGCTTGATGCACTCTTTAGGCCCAATTCTTATGGTCTGGCAGATTGGATACCAAGACGTGGAATTTGATTAAGTGTGACTCTATTTGTAGGCCTATTCATCAAGGTGGATTGGGTCTTCGATAGGTGACTATTACTAGCTAGGCTTTGGCTATCAAGCTTTACTAGCAATGGTGTACTAATTAAGATCAATGTTAGGCCAAAATCCTAAAGGATAAATATTTGAGAGATGTTGCAGATAAGGATATTCCTAGATGATCTTTGAATGGTAAGGGGTCTATGATTTGGGATACACTCAAAAGAGGAGCAAGCTTGATCAAGCAAGGCCTATTCTGGATTTATCACAAGGGCGAGGATGCTCTTTTTAAGGTTGATTCTTGGGATGGTCATCCTCCAATTTTTACCACTGATCCTCATCTATAGAATTTGGGCTTGTGCTTCCAGGTAGTTGGGTGGTCAAGGGTAAGTGATTTCAAATTTATGGAGTGATTGGGTCAAGTGGAGGTTCTCAGGTGGAAAGGGTCTCACTTGTGGCCCCCCGGGGGTTCAAATGTGGATCATGCTGAGATGACGAAGATTTTGGCAAAGAGAGTCTGCAACTCTTTGTAGCAGAGGAATGTCTTGGCTTGGGCTCCAAATCCTAAAGGGGTGTACTCGATGGTTGTTGGGCATCATGAATTGAATAGAAGAAAGGGGAGGATGAAGCCCCTTGGTGGAAATATGTGTGGAATAAGTTTGCATGGCCTAAGTGCAACTTCTTCCTTTGGTTAGTGGCTCGTAACAGGTGTCTTACTTGGGATAATTTGCTGAAAAAGGGGCTTTTAGGGGCCCTCCATATGTTTCCTATATGGTAGTAGTGAGGAGTCTTCACATCTTTTCTTCCAATGCACCTTTTCCAAATATATCTGGCACTTATGGTGGGTGATGTGGAGACACTTTTGTGTGCATGCCCTTTCCCTTACTAAGTTTTGGAGGACTTTGGGGAGACCCCCTACTCTCTCTTTCCCTCTCTAGATGGCATGGACTATTGGGCCTTCATGCATTTTTTGGCAATTTTGGTTGGAGCGGAATTGTAGGATTTTTCAAGATAAAAAGTTGGTGGTTGCACAAGTTTGGCAATAGATTCTTGGTATACTTCATGAGACAATTTCAGCTAAATGAGAGGCTAGAGCTTCTCTGAATGTTGATGAGGCTATGGTGTTTTTAGGTTTAGGTCTGAACGGTCCCAACTCAAGGAGGGCTTGTTCCAAAGGGAGGAGACATCCTAGTAGAAAATTTCAGAGAAGGTAGATGCTTCCTGCCTCCTGTTGTGAGCTCAAGGAGGGCTTGTTCCAAAGGGAGGAGACATCCTAGTCGAAAAGTTCAGAGAAGGTAGACACTTCCTGCCTCCTGTTGGGATTTTGAAAATTAATACTGATAGCTCTTCTAGGGGAAATTTGAGTTATGTTGGTGTGGAAGGTGTAGGTAGAGATAGTTATGGGGTTGCCCTTTTCTTCTCCAAGTATCATGTCATCTAGACTAATAATCTTATGGAGGCTTTGGCTATTCTTGATGCCCTAGAAAAGGCTTGTGCTCTTGGATGGCACAAAATTATTTGTAAATCAAATTCATAGATCATGACTAATTTGATAAATAAGCAGAGTATTGATGGGGTGAATTAGAAACTGTCTACGACTGTGCGACGGATTCATCAATCATGCAATCTGCTTGAGATGGTGTCCTTTGTTCATATCCCTATGAAGTGGAATAATGTGGTGGATTATCTTTCTAAATGGGCTTCAAAGTTTAGGGGTGATTGAAAGATAGATGATTGGGAGCAACTTCCCAGTGACTCTGCTCATAAACTGAAAAATGCTAATTCATGAGGATACGCATGGTCCATAAATAGGTTTCGATTTTCTTGTTTAGGTGGCTTGGTGTCCTTTGGTTCTTGGTGGCTGGATATGCCTTTTTGGCTCTGGTTGTTTGTATTCTTGTTGCTTCTTATCTTGGATTTTCTTCGATTGAATAAATTTTTACCCTTTTACATTACTATTTTTTTTAAATTAATGTTTTTTTTTCATTCTTATTTAATATCTTTTATATTGATTTAAAGTAGAGCATATGAAAATAAAAAATTAGTTGCAACATAAATTATAAAATAATAGTTTAAATTAAACATCACAATTGAATAATATTTAAAATCAATATCGACATGAACAATTAAATAGTAATCATCAACCTTAATGACAACAATATAATACATAAAAGAATAATAAATCATAATTAGAAATATATCATAGATCAAAGAGAAAAAAAATATAGTAACATCTTTAATTCATATACTTTATTACCTTCCAGTATTTATGAGTGATTATACGAGCAATGTAAAGGCTGATTCATATATAATAAAGGATGTTTTTGTGTTAAACTTTTTTCCCAAATAAGTCAAATTATAAGTTGATTAACTAGAACACATTAAGTATGGTTGACTTTATACACTGAATATCCTGTATTCTTCTAATTAAATTCATTCAATAAAAATACAAATCCCCTCATCATTAACAAGGCTACAGAGCAATAAAACTAGAATGCATCCCACTGTCTGGTTACATTGCGTCACGAATTATGTGCATCTTTGTTTCTGAATTGTTGGCGGCAATTCACTTACTAGTAAAAGATAATGTAATAATTGGTTTATAGTAAAATATTTATCTTACAAATCTAAAACAAAGTGATTTCATGCGATTCCACACATCAGGCTAATGTGGCTTGTGTATATTGCCACTAGAATTAAGCTTTCTTTCTATCTACAGATTACTAACTTTTATAAGTGACATTCATATACAAGCAATATCCTATAAATTTTTCAAGAATGCATGCATGGGATTTGAATTCAACCACCTCTCATCACATTACTCCTCCTCGGCAAACCTGAGAACAAGGAACACATAATGTAGAAATTAACATTGGAGCAACGAATCCGTGTCTTCACAAAGTCATGATACAATGAAAATGTCCAATGCTTACCCAAGCTCGGATAGCTTTAAGTGGGCTTCTGCATAATCATCAAAGAAAGCATCTTCATCCTGATACAGACGATACAGCTCATTTCAATCAGAACTTCAAGGATAAGCACTTATCAAAGCAGACGATTACAATGACAAGCACTTGTAAAAGCATATGATCGCCATCATTGATAAACAACTTGAAATGCACAGAAGATTTATTTAGCGCTTTCCCATCATAGGTAACTGATTTTTTTCCTTCAAATATAATGACATTGTGCTAAACTCCAAATACCAAAATCACAAGGTCCAAGATTTTATTTTTTTAGTTTTATTTTTGCTTAGTTTATTATGGATGTGCTAGGACATACCTCTGCATACTTCTCAACAAAAGAACGGAAGCTAGGATCCTCCAACAGTGCCTTATCAGAAGGTAGCTGAACCAGCCCTTCTTTCTCCCCTGTGAGAAGCTCCCTGTGAATGATAAAAGATAATTATTCAACTTCAATTCTAAATTTATTAAAGCTTTGAGCATAATTGAGGTGGGATATCATTAGTATATATATCCCTGAAACAGCTTACTTAAATAGGAATTGTCAAACTCGAGGGGATTGGGAGTCCAGGGGCCCTCAAAGCCAGACCGTTCCTTGTGGCATCGACCCTGAAACAAGTTGTGACCCAAACTCATCCAGCATGAGAATTAAATGCGCAAGAGACAAATGAAAGTGAATTGGAATAATAATTTGCGTTGAAACTTTGAAATACCCACCAAGGTGTGGCCTCCTGAAAGAGCCACAATATCCTTGTCACTCAGCCCCATGTGCCCAAACACTTCCCTCAAATGGTTAACCCCTGCCAAAGATAAGGGGAAATTAGATCTCCTTCCCCATCTTTACCCCTCTTAACTAGGATTTTCCTAATCCATTCAAAAATCAATTTGTTTGTTTGTTTTGCTTTTGGTCTTACCTTGAGTAGCATCAGGCAAACGGCCTTCCTCTGGCGGCTCAGACTTGTCCTGCAACACAAAATTCTCGTCATCAAGTGTGGGGGAAGGGGAGGGGAGGAGAAAGCAGGCAACCCACCGACAAAATATAATGTCATATAAGACAAGGCTAATCAGATTTCAATCCAGCTTATTATCAGGACATCTAAACAAGAACAGATGGTATGAAATATTACTTTATTTTGACTAAAGAGTGGACAATACCAATCCAGCTTAAATTGGTTGAGCAAAATGGAAAACTGAGAGGTACCTTACACTAAGAACTAAAGTCCTTAAAGGCTTGCTGCAAATAGAAACCAGTGGTGCGTTAACAATGGCGTATAGAATTGCACTATTACTGTTCGAGCACAAAATTTTCTTTATTATTATTCGATTAAACAATTTTAAACTTTATTTATAATAAATTCACTATTTTCTCAAAAAAAATCACAAATTATACAGAGGTCGCAGTTCTGAATGTTTTGCATTTTTCTAGATATGAATAGTTAATTAAGCTACCAATCAATAGCATAAGTGAAAATGAAAAAACACAGTGACGCAAGCAACCTGATTGTTAAGGATGAGAAGCGAAAGAGTAAAAAATAGTGAAACGCTTTAAATCTTAGCAAGATTAGATATGTTTTGTTAGATCGTAGTTAAATCGATGCATATTTTCCTGCAATTTTACCAAAAAGAAAAAATAACTGTTCTTTTAGCGATTTGAAATATAAATTTTCACCTGTCTTCCAGGATGGAATGGAATGGTCGGTCCTCCAGTGATTTCAACGGCAACAACACCAGCAAGCTACACACAGAAGGAGAATTTTCTATGTTCCGTCAAAAAAAAATCCTTCAAAATACTTGAAACCCTAAATAGTAAGAAGCGTCTCATAAAGGCAAAACGCACCTGGTAGAAATCAGCATAAGAAATCTGTGGAAATTTCTCTTTGATGGGCTCGAGCAGCTCGATGGCGATGTTGAGGCCTTTGTTAGCTCCGTGCGAGAGCTCATCCGGGTGTCTGATTGTTCCGAACGGCCCGCCAGTTTTAGTCTTGACGTCAAAAGTTCCGGCCGAGTGCCATCTGTGCACATCCCCTCATTATTAATGACATCGACGAAAAGGAAAGAATAAAGAATTGAATTTGCTCTCATTTTTCTTCATCACATTAAGATCGATCAGATCGACGAAAATAAAGAATAACAAAAAATTGAATCTACTAACGCGAGGCGGAGCATAATCGGAGCACAGTTCTTCTCTGCGATGAGTCCGCGGAGCTTTCGCTTACATTTGTCGATGGCTTTCTCGTATTCTTCACTTACAGGAGGGTACTTCTTCGTCATGGCGTCGGGTTTCGAACACAGAACCGCAGGATCACAAATTTAGCAAGATCAGTTTTGAGAAAATGAGAAATCACAGATGTTCTTGCTGAGCTGAAGTATTGTAGAGTGCGAGCAGAACATTCTAGTGAGTGATTTGTCGGCGTTGGATCTTTCTCTATCTAACGGCGATGGAAGGTGGGTTGGTGAAAAGTGGTAAAGGGAGAATATGGGGTATTGGAAAGAGATACGTTTACTGGTAGGGACGGGCATGGCCGGCAGCAGCCATTTTCCCTCTTTGTTTTATCCTTTGAACAATGGTGATTCCAGATTACTTAATTTCCAGAGAATTGTATGCCACGTCACTTTGTTTCCATCCACCAGTTTCATCTCTTTCTCTAGAAGCCCGTTTTATTCCATTTAAGGGAAAGTCTGATAGAGAAAGCATTAATGTGGGGTACTTGAGAGAGGATGTGTGGTGTATTTTAAAATAAATAAATCGGCTGCCTTTTCACTTGACGGGACGTAATGGGTTTGGGAGCCAATTATATCGTTAATTAAATATTTGATATTTATATTTTAAGAGTTATTTTATAAAATTATAAATATAATATTTTACATTGTAATTTTCGAAGAATATTTTGTTTTATATAATAATAATTTTTGGCTGTCATTTTTAAAAAAAAAATTTATGACAACCAAAGTCATATTATTTAGACATTCACATTCTTTTGTTCAAGTTATATCATGTTCTTCTACAATCTTTGTTTGTAGGTATGAACCTCTATATAAAATCATATTTTTTAATTGTTTTTGAATTGAGAGTATTTTAGACATTTTGAAATGTCTATTTGGCTTGAGGGAGAGAAGTAATTGGGCTTTGTTTTAATGTATCTTATTATAAAATTTGAACCAAGACTTCTAGAAGCATGGGTGGTAGTTCAAGTGAGACAAGGCTTCCAATTTTCTAAAGTGGAGACTTGGGATTATACATAATTTTAAAATATTGAATTAGGGAAATACAATAAATTGAAAAAACATTGTAATAAAAAATAATTTATAGAAATTTTGAATATGTGCATACTAGATACAAATGAGCTTGAAAATAATATTTTATTATTCCTACACTGTGATAAAATATAGTATTGGACAACCATCTAGAGTGTTAGCAAGCCAAAGCTACACCACTCCCATTAGATTGAAAATATAAAAGGGCGGCCTAATGGAGGCCAATGGTGAAAACTCACAAAGGTGTTGAATATTGGCAATAAGATAACACATCTCCAAACAATACAAAATCAATCAAAGTCACCACAAGCTAATGGAATAGCAATGTGACACCTACATATGACTTGTGGTAAGTACAAAGAGACATGCCTATGAAGGAATGTGAATAAGGATGCCTCCACATATGTAAGGATAAGAATATATGTACCACATAAGGATATGTAATAGATAGAATATATGATGAAGATAGGGTAACAGTACAAACTTGTGTCACACTTTCGGCCAACTAGATTGTTCATATTAAACTATTTTCAACTAGAACAAATCTGGTTGAAACTAGGTGGTGATGAAATGATACTGACATGGCATAAGGTTATCCGTCAAAAAGGTTTCAACTAAAATCTATACGATTGAATATGGTTCAATCAAAATTGGTAAATACAAAATTTTAAAAAATTGGACGCAACCATTTCTATCGGAGTTGGGTGTGTTCGACTGACCAATCCTCCTCATTGTTTGCCTAAATGACCTACAAGTAGGCTTCTTTTGGTTTCTTGCTTATTTTATCTCTCTAAATTTATTTTACCTGCAACAGCTATCATAGAATTTAAGCCCTCAAACCCCTAAATTGCAATGCCAACTCAAAATCCTAAATTTTAATGCCCTTAAAACCATAATAACTATTAACTATATTTACCCACATGAATCAAGGATATACTTAATAAAAAAATTCTTCTATTTCATACTTATGATATTCTACCTTACTTTTAAAAAATGGACGTTAGAAACCATACACTTTCTTAACATAAATTGTGTATTTTCTAAATATTAGATAGTATTCACAAATATGGTTGCTGGGTGGTTGAGGTATTAGGTGTTAGTTAATTGTTCAGTAGAAGATATCGTTACTAGATATTTTTAGTTAGTTGTTGTTCTTATGCAGACAATGTTTATTGTTCAATCATGATTTCATGAATAAGATATTCTAGTAGAGTCTTATGTGATATTTTGCAGTTGTGCAATGAGTGGTTTTGATTTATTATGATTGCATTAATCTAAGAAACTAGATTTGAGTTAGATCAGTGAATTCAATCACTTGAGAAAGGGCCACTCAAGGTAATTGTCCCTCACTTCATTTTATGTAGAGTTACTATTGTTGTAGCAATTATTTCATGAATGCATGTTAATTAGATTCCTTGAGTTTTCATGAACAATTTTTGTTGTGTATTTTTTCCTTAGTTTACTTAAGCTTGTTGTACTCTAGAGTGTAGGTTTAGTCATTAGTATCAATTAAATTCCACCATTCATTTCTTGACAATAAATTAGTTAGTCTTATATTGTAGGTACTCATAGCAATAGTGCCAGCCTTACTTCCTTTATTGTTATGCATTTTTATGAATTCTCAACAAGTGTAACACCTATACTAGAGGATGATTTAGGTAGTCTTAAGTCTTTGAAAGCACATACAGTCTCAATACCATCACGAGTTTACTAGCCTTGGTTGATAATTCAATGGTCTTTCCAAAGGTTCAAGTGGACTGTTCAGTTAGGTTTTCCCTCTGAATTGTGTGATTTCCACCAAGTTTACTAGACATTAGTAGGGACTCTACAACTGTCATAGCTTTTTTATATGATTGTAGGTGTAGATAAAATTCAACATGATTTCAACAACAAATAATTTCATGTAGTTTATTTATACATACAAGATACGGTCATGATCTCTCAAGCATCCAATATTCAATCACACATTTCTTTACATCTTCTAAAATTCTATCTTTTTGGGGAACCCTTCCAAATATTTGCCCACTGATTCTCAATACTTTCATCTAATCTATTTCTCTTCATAATGTATCTTTGAACAATTCTCCTAGATACATTTAGTAACTAAAATTTTCTTGAAATTGTCTTCTATTTGATAATTTCTTCCTCGAAATTATAGTCATCAATGTTCTACATGCAGTTCACTTAAATCAGTAGCTCAAATATTGCTTTCAATATAATTCAATGCTTCTTGCAGGTTTTCAACAATTTTTTTTTTAATGAATCTAATGACTTTTTCCTAGTATCAAACCCTAACAACTCCAAAAAAGGGGTCTTGTTTCCTAAAAAACTTTGCACATAATTGTACTCTTCCAATTAGATATTTTTCTTCAAAAAAAATCATCCCATATTCTTTTAGAGTGTAATTTTATTATGTTTCTAGATAACATATCTTCAAGTGAAATATGATTGAAAAGAGATTCCTCATCCATCTCCACCAAATTTTCCATACCATAGAAAATATTTTTATCACTTCCTTCAATTTGTTCTTGTATCCCTACATTAACTTGGTTGTCAATAATTTCAATGGGTTGTTCTTGAGTAGATATTCCTTCATCCATTTTTTTGGTCTATCTTTTTTTATCATACAACCTTGATCTAGTCTTTTATTCTCCATCACAAATTACTCAAGTTTGAATTCACTTGCATACAAATGTACACATACATATACTTTAACCTCAATTCTATTTTTGATATATAGAGATATCTAGATTCAAAAAACCATTCTTTAGAAAACAACTATGGAGAGAAAAGGAGATGAAGAGAGAGAGAGAGAGATACACGATCTAACACTACATGAATGATATAAGGAGAGAGAGAGAGAGAGGTAGCACTATGGTAATTCCCCAAGATAGAACCTAAGAGAGATCTAGGTATCTAGGGAGAGAGAGAGAAGGTAGATTGTATCTAAGGAGAGAGAGGGAGAAAATTTAGCTCACTATGATAGGAGAGAGGGAGAGATGAAACCAACTCATAGTTCTAATTTCTTAATGTACAAGATAAGACTTTAATAAAATGAGAGAGAGAGAGAGAGAGAGAGAGAAAGTATCTAAGGAGAGCGAGAGAGATGGTAGCACTATATGAATGATGGAAAGAGAGAGGGAGAGATGAGAGGGGTATATAAGGAAAGAGAGAGAGAGAGAGAGAGAGAGAGAGAGAGAGAGAGAGAGAGAGAGAGAGAGAGAGTAGTGTGCTATGATAGGAGAAAGGGAGAGATGAAACCAACTCATAGAACTAGATAATTTTTTGTAATGTATAAGATAATAATAATAAAATGAAAGTGAAAGAGATAAGTATCTAAGGAGAGATATAGAGAGAACTTAGACCTAATGATACAAAGCTCTTAGCTTGTGCTATGGTAGAAGAAGAGAGGGAGAGATGAAACCAACTCATGTAGTTAGATAATTTCTTAATGTACAATATATAAGACTAATAAAATGAAAGAGAGAGAGTATCTAAGCAGAGATAGAGAGAGTAGGTATATAAGAAGAGAAAGAGAAGGTAGCACTACACATGTATGATAGAAGGAGAGAGGGAGAGATGAAACCAACTCATAATTCTAATTTCTTAATGTAAAAGATAATAATAACTTAAAATGAGAGAGAAAGAGAGAAGTATTTAAGAAGAGATAGAGAGAGAGTATTGTAACATGGGAAATTTAGGTGACCCTAAAGTTAAATGTGTAAACCTTAGGATGGATGTCTCCCTTTTTCAAAGTTACATTAAGAATGTAGATCATCAAGGTTAATAGATTGACTTTTAACCATGAAGGTGAGTCAATCATACCTGGATCTACATCTTTATGGCCTTCAAACTGGATTGAGAATAATCTACTATGATTAACCTAATTGAACTATATACCCTAATTCATAAAATTCAATATTCTGGAAATGCACAGATTGAAACAACTTGTAGGAAAATCTAGGGAGTGTAGAGGACTGTGTACCTATTACCAAAAGTTGGATCTAAGTGTTGAAGCAAAATAGGGTTTCCCAAGGGTGAATGGGTCTTTGTATGACACTTTTGCTCTATTTTTGGGGTCCTTTGATGATAAATCTAAGCTTCTGATTTTCCGTTGAAAAATTGTTGAAATGATGTTCAATAAATCTATAATTGAGTTATCATGGCTTGACAAGATGTAGGGTTTCAATTGCAACAATGTAAAATTTGTCTTCACACTTCCTTCAATCTTCTTCGACCTGAGATTCACACATTCACATAGAGAGGAAATGTCGTGCTATTTTAGGGGTTTTGGACACCCATAATACTAAGAGGGGGTGAATCAACATTCTCTTAAACCATTCAAACATTAAACATCCAATTGCCAATGCATATTCAATTGTAATAAAGAAATAAATCATTAAATATTCACAACATCACATAACATATGAACACCAAGATTTCTATGTGGAAAACCCAAAATGGGAAAAACCACGATGAGGGATAGCTCATAATATATTATAACTAGTTATAGTATATTTACAAAATTGTTCATTACAAGTAGACTCACTATCCATAGAGAAAAAGATAGAAGAGATATGGTGGCTCACAACCTATTTTTAACTATTACAATTGCATCTTTCATATGCATGAAATACAATTCCAATGAAGCTCAATAAACTGATTTTACACACTTATCTGAATCAAATCTAACACACTACTTTGTTTTGCATTCATACAATTTTGATCTTTAACTCAACATTCACAACTTAAATTTGCACTGCTCTGATAATATTCGCATGTAAAATTTTCACAGCACACATCATATGTTCATTCCATACATCAAAACACCAAAAGGATCTAACATATATATCTACTTCAACTCTAACATCAATTAGGTTGGCCTAATTAGATGTAACACTCAAAATATAGCTTGTCGGCTCCAAAAATTTCATTTAAATCTCGCGCTAAGATTCAATCTTCAAAATAACTTAAACTAGGTCGTCATGGACCTATAATAGATCCCACATAAGACTATAACACTTATTTATCCTTCACATACCTTCAAACTTGTTAGGTTAGAACGACATTGTTGGTATGTGGCGACTAATCATGCTATATTGTACACTCTTCATGTAACCTCGTTGGGATCCGAGGCCAGGTCAAGCCCTAGGCTAGGGTTTGGGGGCAATAGCCCCCGAAAAGCAGGGGAGCAACCCCTGAGAAAAAAAATTGCCATTTTTTTCACATCGTCACCGAAAAAGAAAAAAATTAAATTTGTAAAACTCTAATTCTGGAAGCTTCTAAAAGCTTGTTATAAGTGGTTTGGATGGGGGTTGTAGTAGGGCATTATTAGTGAGATTGTAATATGTTTTACACTATATAATAAAATGATTGGATGGCTATGGTATTGTGGATGTAGCCCGGATTGGGTGAACCACATTAAATTCTTTATGTTGTCTTGTTTTTGCTATAATTTTTTTATGTTTTATTTCATTGTTTTATTGATCAAATCTGCATTCAACTGTTAGATATCTACTTTCTAACCCTAACAATTGGTATCAGAGTGGGTTTCTTTTCATTTATCCTCTGCAAGGTCTCACAGTTGAGTGGGAGTCTCACGATTAAGTGGGAGCAATGGCGAACGAGGGTAAATTGAAGGTAGATAAATTCAATGGGAAGAACTATCAATTATGGAAGATGTAAATGGAGGATTATCTATATTAGAATGATTTATGGAGGCCATTGGAAGGAATAGCCAAGAAACCAACAACAATGAGTGATGAGGAATGGAATCTTCTAGATAGAAAGGCACTACGAGCCATTCATTTATGCCTGGCACAATCAGTGACTTTCAATATGACAACAACAAAGGAACCTCAAGAGTTGATGGAAACCCTGGCGAAGTTATATGAAAATCCTTCCGCTTCGAATAAGGTATTTCTTATGAAGCATTTATTTAATATGAAAATGGTAGAAGGTGGGTCAATTGTTGATCATTTAAATGAGTTTAATACGATTACCAGTCAATTAATCTATGTAAATGTAAAATTTTATGAAGAAGTTAGGGCTCTTTTGATTATTTGTTCTTTGCTAGAAAGCTGGAATAGTTTGGTAATGGTTGTTAGCAATTTTGTTTATGGTTCGAATACATCAAAATTTGATGATGTTGTTGGTGTTATTTTGAGCGAGGAAATTCGTAGTAAAATTTCAGGTGGAACATCCACATTAGGTAGTTTTTTGAATGCAAAAAGCAAGGGAAAAACAAAGGAGAGAGGAAACAATTCTAGAAGTCGTGGGAACTCACGAGAAAAATCAAAGGACAAAAGGTCCCAGTCTAGAGACAAGAGGGATTGTCGATACTGTGGTAAGTCGGGTCATTTAAAGAAAGATCATTGGTCTCAAAAAAATAAAGAAGACAAAAAGGAAGGCAATAAAGAGGAAAATGTGGTAAGTAATAAATTTGATGAGGATGCTTTGATTCTTTCCCTTGATAATGTTGATGATTCTTGGGTGTTAGATTCAAGGGCTTTATTTCATGTGACGCCCCATAGAAGTTATTTTCTTGATTATGTCTAAGGGGATTTTGGGTTGGTTTATTTGGGAGGTAAAAAACCCTATTAGATTGTTGGAAAGGGAAAATCAAGATTAAGTTGAAGAATGGGAATCATTGGCTACTAAATGAGGTAAAGCATGTTCCAAAGTTAAAAGAAATTTAATTCCAGCAAGGCAACTAGGTGATGAAGGTTGTGTTGTTACACTTAGTGATAAAAATTGGAAGGTTACAAAAGGTGCCTTAGTGGTAGAAAAATGTGTGAAAGTAGGTGTGTGTGTGTGTTGAATGTGTAGAGTGGGTTATTCTAATGTCAACACAAACCTTAATGAGACGGTTTACATTCAAATTTTGAAGCAAGTAAAACTAATATATTCGTAATACTATCAAACCCTTCAAATACATATCATTGTCCTCTATTTCTAGGGATTTATTAAACTATTTGGCCCTCAAATTTCTATGGGAACAAAGGTTGTTAAAATAACTACCTAGAAAACAAGATTTGATGCTTAATATGCAAGCTAAGATGATTTTTATGTGCAAATGTGTGGTGGAAGGATTAGTAGTATGCAAATGTGTGATGGAATGATTAGTGGCATGCTCCTAAATGAAACAAAACAATGGAAAGGATAATGGATGCAATGATAAACGAAGGATGATGTTGATGATAGATGAACAAGTGTAGATGAGTGAGATGATATGCAACTATAGTGAACTACCCATAATTATGCATATGCTCAAATGCAACAAAAAAGAAAACTAACCTAAAATGTAACTATGATGCAATGGAGATGATAAAATGTAACTATGAAGCAATTAATTAATCTAAGATGAGAATGCAAAGTAACACATGATATGAAAGCTAAGTATAAGACTCCATGAAAGCTCCAAGCTCCTACGAGAAACCTGCATGTTAACAATACTCAAAGTGTGGATGGAAAATGGCATTATAACACTATTCCAATTTGTATTTCAAAATAGCATTATAACATTACTCAAAATTTGGATGATAATGCAAAGGATAAGGGGTGTATTTATAGAGTTTCTCAAGCATTTTGTGAGGTGGCACCTATCAACGATTCAGATTCAAACGAGACAAGATAGACGGTGGAGATGAAAGGAATCGGGATGTTGTCCCCTTGACCAAGGACAACATGCAATGTGTGTGAAGAGAATCCCTTGACCAATTGGAAGCATGCCAAATGTATGGGATTCCAAGTCTGTGAAACAAAGACCCATGTGCTCCAAATTTGTTGGAAGTGTGGGGGAATAAAGCCATGTGCTTTTTTTATTGGTAAAAGTGTGTGAGGATAATTCTAATTAATAATTAGGCTTATTTATTTTCATGTGCCCTTTATGAGGTGGCACAAAAAAGTTGTAGAAATGTGCTCTAATTCTTAATCAGGATCAGGGAAGATTAATTAAATAAACACATTTAGGGTTTTTTGTTTATTTAATTTAGAAGAATGTCATTTAGGAGAATTAGAAGGAAAGTGGACAATATAAATAAAGTAAGACCTTATTTATATGTAGTTGAAGTATTAATCAAATAGGTTGTATTTAATTAATTGAATATGATGACCATTTTTAGGTGTATACAGTAGGCACCTTATATCTTTGTACAGGTCATACTGTTCCTTCTACTTTAGCTATTGTAGATAAAAATCAATGTTCAGCAATAATTGCTACAATTCAGCGGGCAAAAAATTAGACAATTGCTATGGATTCTAAATCAGCACTATGGCATAATAGACTTGGGAATATGAGTGAAAAAGGTATAAAATTACTTCATTCAAAGAATGTTTTACCAAGTCTAAAATGTGTTAATATGGATTTCTGTGAAAGTTGTGTGTATGGCAAACAAAAGAGAGTTGGTTTTCTCAAGGATGAGAAGCAAAAGAAAGATGAAAAATTGGAGCTTGTGCATACGGATGTATGGGGGCTAGCTCAAGTATCTTCTCTCAATGGCTCTTGATACTATGTCACTTGTATTGATGATGCAACAAGGAAAGTATGGATTTATTTCCTTAGGAAAAAATTTGATGTATTTGAAACTTTTAAGAAATAGAGAAGCTTGGTTGAGAATTGGACAAGTAAAAAGTTAAAATTTCTTAGATCTGATAATGGTGGTGAGTATTACAGCAAAAAAATTGAATATTATTGTTCCTCAAATGGTATTCGTAGGTAGAAAATGGGTCTAAGGACTCCATAGGAAAATGGAGTGGTTGAGCGCATGAACAAAACAATAATGGAGCATGCATAGACTATGAGATTGCATGTCGAGCTACCTTTAAACATGTGGGAAGAGGTTGTAAACATTGTTGTTTATTTAATCAATAAAGGTCCCTCTAATCCTTTGGGTTGTCGTATTCCGAAGGAAGCATGGATAGGTAAGAAGGTGAGTTACTCTTTTCTCAAGACCTTCGGTTGTGAAGCATTTCCACATGTAGATTCTGAAAATAGAACCAAGCTTGATGCAAAATCAAAGAAATGTATATTTTTTGGATATGTCATTGATGAATTTGGTTATAGGCTTTGGGATTTTGAAAATTAAAAAATTGTGAGAAGCAGGGATGTCATATTCAATGAGAAAGTGTTGTACAAAGATCGGTTGTAGCAACATGAGAAGAAAGAAAATGATTATGTAGTGTTGGATGATACAACAAACAACGATGTTTCAGTGGTTCATCATGCTTTGCAACAACAACAACAACAAATACCACAAACTCCAGTGAATGTTAGACGATCTTCAAGGATAAGTAGACCTCCAAAAATATTTTCTCCCTCTTTGTATTCTATTTTATTAACTAATGTTGGTGAACCAAAATGTTATGATGAAGCTATGTAGGTGGATACCAAGGCTCATTGGGAGCATGGAATGGAAGAAAAAATGGACTCTTTTCTGAAAAATCAAACTTGGGAATTATGGAAGTTGTCTACAGGTAAAAAGGTTTTACCAAACAAATAGGTTTATAGGTTGAAAGAGGAGGATGGAGGTAAGAAAAGATTTAAAGTCAGATTAGTTGTAAAGGATTTGCACAAAAAAAGGGTATTGATTTTGATGAAATGTTTTCTCCAGTTGTTAAAATGACTTCTATTTGTATTGTTTTAAGTATTGTGGCTACTGAATATTTGCATTTAGAACAACTTGATGTTACAACAGCCTTTCTCCATGGTGATTTGGAAGAGGAAATATACATGGAATAACCACAAGGATTTGAGGTCAAAGGTCAAGAGAAATTGGTGTGCAAATTGAAGAAAAGTTTATATGGCTTGAAGCAAGCACCTTGGCAATGGTATATTAAATTTGATAGCTTTATGGTTGAGCATGGCTATGGTCGATGTAATTCAAACCATTGTGTTTATTTTAAGTGGTTGGATGATGATAGCTACATTATTTTATGTTTATTTTTTGATGATATGCTTGTAGCGGGGTCTAACATGGATCACATAAAGGAGTTAAAACAACAATTATCAAATTCATTTGCTATGAAGGATTTGGGGGCAGCAAAACAAATCCTTGGTATGAAGATTACAAGAGATAAGAAAAATAGAAAATTGTTTCTATCTTAGGTTGATTATGTTGAAAAGGTGTTACAAAGATTTCATATGGAGAATGCAAAAGCTTTCAGCACACCTTTGCCCAATCATGTCAAATTAACTAAGGATATGTGTCCAAAGACACAAGAGGAGGAAGAAAAAATGTCCAAGGTACCATATGTTTTAGCTGTAGGTAGTTTAATGCATGCTATGGTATGCACAAGACCAGATATTCCACATGTTGTAGAGTTTTTAGTAGGTATATGATTCATCCCAGTGTTGAGCATTGGAATGCAGTAAAATGGATTATCGGGTACTTGATAGGTACATCCAATAAATGTTTATGTTTTGGGGGCTCTAATACTGATTTAAAAGGCTATGTTGACTTAGATTTGGCAGGGGATATAGCTACTAGGTGGAGTACCACATGCTATGTATTTACAATTGGTGGGACAGGAGTGAGTTGGATTTCTCGATTGCAAAAGGTGGTTACTTTATCCACCACGGAGGCAGAGTATGTTGTTGCAACAGATGCGGAAAAGGAGATGATATGGTTACAACTTTTCATGGAAGAGTTGGGAAAACAACAAGCTAAAAAATTACTTGTTTATAGATAGCCAAAGTGTTATACATCTTGCAAAGAATTTTTCCTTGCACTCTAAAACCAAACACATACAGTTGAGATATCATTTCATAGTCTTGGAGGATGGATAGGTAAAGCTAGAAAAGATGCATACAAATGCCAATCCAATAGATATGTTTATGAAGGTAGTGACAAGGGAGAAGTTGAGCTCCTCTTTAGCTTTAGTTGGCCTTCAAGGTTGAATTCAAGTATAACAGAGCAGCAAGGTCCAAGGTGCTTATTTCTAGTGAGAGCTATAAGTGTAGCAATGTCGTCCAGGATTAGTCTCCAAGTGGGAGATTATTGGTATGTGGCGACTAATCATGTTATAATGTACACTCTTCATGTATCCTCGTTGGGGTTTGGGGCTAGGTCGAGACCCAAACAAGGGTTTGGGGGTGGAAACCCCTGAAAAGAAGGGGTTCAGAGGCAGCATCCCCTGAGAAAAAAAATCCTATTTTTTTGGAGTCATCACTGAAAAAAAAAATTGACTTTGTAAAAACCTAATTTTGGAAGCTTCTAAAAGCTTGTTATAAGCAGTTTGGATGGGGGTTGCAGTAGGGAATTATTAGCGAGATTGTAATATGTTTTACACTAGATAATAAAATGATTGGATGGTTGTGGTTTTGTGGATGTAGCCCAAATTGGGTGAACCACATTAAATTATTTGTGTTGTCTTGTTTCTGCTATAATTTTTTGTGTTTTATTTCGCTGTTTTATTGATCAAATTTGCATTTAACTATTAGATATTTTATTTATAACCCTAATAGACATAAGACCTAATAGACAAATTCTTCAACTATGTATCCACATCTCGACATGTGGAACTCAAAACTTAATGCCAACTTGAATTCATACTCTACTACCATCTGGAAACATTTCCTCAAGTATAAAGCCAAAAAATCATTTGCAGAGATGTGCAAAATTTCCCACACACATGCACTACATAGAGAATAACTGTAATTTGCTATGTCAAACTTTGTTACTCATAACTTTCAATCCACTTGTCAAAATATGATGAAATATTGGAATTAGATATATCTAACATCTAGTAAAATAATGTTAGAAGCACAGAGTGAAAACTTTATTTGCAAAGTGGTGCAGACCCAAAAACAGATGCACTGTTACCCTGAATTAGTCGAATTGGCACTTAGTCAATTTCCAACACAACTTAATTTTTTGGATCAAACCATCTTGAAAAGATGTCTTCCTCAACAACTCAAAAACCTATTCAAACTAATCAAAATGGTCTTCAACTAAAAATCTTCATATAAGTTATAATGTTGGCATCAATGACAACATTGCAACACTTTGTTATGTAGCTTTACTTGTTCCTCATGCTCATTTTCCAACTTCCAACAATTTCCCCTTTTGTCATTGATGGCAACATGCCAAAAAAAATCTTCCAAACATTCTCTGACATTCTCCCCCTTTGACATCAAGGGAAAAGGGCCCCTATACAATAGTTATGAATTTCATTGGAACTCCTCCTGAGAAATATGTGCATATATATACAAATTGAAAAGGATGGATTGACTCCCCTTGAGTCTTGTGCCAGAGAAAAAACCAAAAATTATATTGGAAACAATACTACATAGTCTGCATATATACAAAGAATCTGAACTAAAATACAAAAATTTATAACAAGAAATGAGAAATATGTCAATTGGAGGTGGTTAATGCCTACAAATTTTGTAAATAGGCCTACCATGTTGGCCTACCTTCTTCCCAGTCTTTCTTGGTTGTCACAAGTAATCTACACTGTGTTTCAAATTCCATAAGCAACTCTTCTCCCTCTTCTGAAGTGTTAGGTATCAAATTTGTCTTCTTGGCTTTGTCCACACTCAAATGAGATTTTGAAACAAGTAGGAGTTTGGGATTGACAAGATCCCTTATTTCTCCATGGGATTGCAGTTGAAAGAATTTCTTATGCATGTCTTCTATTATATTCCTTTTTTCTCTAGTTAAGTCAACCGTTGGATCATAGGCACTTGAGGCAATATTAATTTGAGACTCAATAGAGTCCATCTCCTTCTTTATGCTCTATGTGGCTCTAGGCCACTTCATGCCATATTGATATAGAGCCTTTGCCTCATCCACGCACCCTTGTGCATCCTTCAATAGTTCTAAAAGCTTTTTTTGTACAATTGCACATTTCTTATTCTAAAATTTTATTATCATTGATTCTCTTTTCCACTTCTTTCTCTGCTTCTTCTTTCAATATGTATTTATAACCCTTAAAAGAATCAATCAACAGTTTTATATTCATACCAACTAGTGATATGTCAATATTTGCATCGGGTACGATTTCTTGAAGTTCCTTTACTGCTTCTTCCAATAGTTCACCACTCTTCTGGTGTGTCTCAATGATCTCCTTTCTTGTGAATGCATGAAATACATCTCCCAATTATAGCTTGTGAAGGGGAGAGATCTTATCCAAATCTAAACTATCTTGTTGCATCAACAATTGCAGTAGTTGTGATGGTACAACAGGTTGGAACTTGGGTTGCATACTCATATTTTTCAGGGAATCTCTGGAGGAGCTAGAGGAATCACTAGAAACCTTTGTTGTCTCCTCAACCTTTCCCTTTGGATCCTTTTCTTCACTTTTTTCAAAGTCTATTGGTTCTTCTTTTTCTATTTTTGCATCTCTAAATGCATCCTTATTGTTTTCTTCACCTTCCTTTTCATGTTCTTCTTTTTCTGCATCAACATTTTCTTCATTATCATCTTTATTTATATCTTCTTCCTCTGCAATATTTTTTGTGATGACTGGAAGAGTAACTTCTTATACTAGAGGAGGAGTGATGTTTTCCTTTGCAATGTCATCTCCGATCACTACATCCTCAGCATTTCTTTCTATCATATCCTCCACTTTCGAAGGAGTGTTGCCAGTGCAACTTCTTCATTGTGTCATGCCCATGTTGAGCATCATCTATATTGCACATCTTCTTCAATGTCTTTTTCCAAAGCAATAGTTTCAGCATTCACTTCTTTCTTATCTTCTGGTATCATTCCCAAATTTTGTGCAATCTACTCAGCTTTTTCATGGCTTTTATTCCTAAGTCTTTCAAGATCACTTTGATTTTTTCCCATAAGGGTAGTCACCCTTTACTTTGTCCTTAGCTCCTTGTTGAATACTTGGACAATGTGGCCCTGTCATCCTCAAAGAGAGGAGCACTTATTCTTTCCAATGCTTCTTCCTTAAGCCTTGCTTCTTTTTCTACAACTTTTCTTCTTCTTTCTACAAAATGTTCCATAAGTCTAGAGGAATATGTTTCTTGATATTCCTCACATCAACCTAAAGCACAACAATATAGTTGATAATGGATTCAATAATGGTGGACTTATCCACCTCATTTGCATCTTTGTAAAGATTTGTGGTCTCTCCTAGCATCTCATTCTGTAAAATACTATTGAACAGTGCCTCTAATTTCATAGGTGAGTGAGGCCTTATCGATTCTATTTGTTCTTTTTCTTTGCTTTCACCTGGGGTCTTCTTCTCTTTACTTGTTTCTCTTCCTTTCTTCTTCTATGGAGAATCCTTCTTGGATTCCTTCGTTGTTTCCCTCATGTGTATCATGAATGCTTCCTTTTATTTTTCTATCTCCTCTTCGTTGTCTATATCAATTATATTAAATCTTCTTTTTACACTAGCTTCACATTGTGAAGCATCATTTATTCTCCTACAAACCAACTGTGGTCCTTCTTCTATTACATTGATGACTATACCCTTATCTCTCATTGCCTATTTCTTTACTCTTCTTCTAGTAGGGGCGACATGTTGAACACATAGAATACTAAGAGGGGGTGAATCAGTATTCTACTAAACCAATTGATTTCCAACCATGCAATTGTTACAATTTATCTTGCTACAAAAATAAGTAAGAACATGGATATGAACATAACATCACACAACATATAGACACTAGGATTTTTACATGGAAAACCCAAAGTGGGAAAAACCACAGTGAGGATTAGCTCACAATGTATTACAACCAATTACAAAATATTACATGGCACACTGCTAGGACACACTGTCCTTGAAAGGTTCACAACTAGAGTACAAAAGTTATGGCTTATCGCTAGAATACAGAAATATATGGCTCACTGCCAAAGATGTGAACTAAAAGGAATGCACCTTCTGAGTGCTGAGTACAGTTCCAATTAAGCTCAAGAAAAATTTATGCACCAATTTGCAGATACAACTATCAACAACTATCAACTATTTCACAATATCACACTGTCACATATATTCACACTTTCATACCTTCTTTATCTCACTATGTCACACACCCTTGGTGCATCTATGTATATCTCAAATATATATGCCTAATACAAAGATATTTATATACACACAGTTCATACATCAATTAGGTCAACCTAATTAGATGTAAGTATATGTAACTCAAAATATTTATTCGGCCATAAAACAAAACTTCTTTGAAACTCAAAATAAATAATGTAAGACATGATTTAGGTTGGCCTAGACCTAAAGAATAAGCCTTAATGAAACATGAACTTTATGAACAAGTCGGCCAAAAGAGAAACATACCAAAACTGTAAGCCAAACATTCAGAACTTTCAACCTGCTCAACTAAAATTATTGATTCCCCAATCACAACTACATCTAAGAATCTTGAAAAACATATCAAAATTGTATGAGTTGGCATACACTTCAGAGTGATTCTAGACCAGATTACCAAATCAATATAGCATAAACATAGTTTATTAGATGGGTAGATAATCAGTTATAAAACAATGCTGGCATCAATGACAACAAAGACAAGAAATTGAATGACTCCTTCATTCTTCCAACAATATCCCCCTTTTTCATCATGGTAACATGTTCCAAAAGTGAAATTCACTTCAAAACCAAAAATTTCAATTCTTCATACAACTCCCCTATCAAAAACATAAGACTAAAACCAAAACAATATTTACACTGAACCTTTTACCTTCTCCAACTTCTCCCCCTTTGATATCAAGGACAAAGGATAGGAAAATAGACATACTCAAGAGCTAGGGGAACCTTTTAATTCTTTAAGAATTGCTTCCCATGCTAGCTTACCATCATCCCAAATCCTTTTAGCTTTGGTAAGAGACTTATGCAAAGATTCTAGTTCCACTAAGTAACCTTCACCTTCTTTTGGAGTGGAAGGAATAATGTTCATCTTCTCTAGACTTTCTACATCCATCAAGGCACTTGATATGGAGATGTGTGGACATTACCGGTTCTCCAAGTTGTCTAAAGCATCTTATTGCATCTTCTTTTTACCTTTATAGAATGAAGAACTGTATTTGAAGGTCTGCAATCGAAGTCCAACCAATTTAATTTCTATCATCTACAACTTTATAAATTCCAGAGGCATCTGCAAGATGAGACTCAATTGAATCCATTAAGTCCTTGATACCTTGAGTGGCATCTGACCACTACATGTAATAAGCAAATATTAACTGGGCTTCCTCATCACAACCTTTCACCTCTTTTAAACTTTGCAACACTGTTTCATGTGCAATTGCACTTTGTCTTGTAGAATCGATAGTCTTTTCTCTAGAAGACTTGTCTCCACCTCTTTCATAGTCTATACCTTAAGATTGGATGCATATTCCTTAACTAAATCAACTACACACTTGATATTATCAATCGGTGCTAAGGAATCATCTGTGGTAACACCAAGGGCTATTTCCTGCAAAGCTTTAATAGCTTCATTTATCATCTCATTCCCTTTCTAATAGGCTTCAACAGTTTCTTGAGAAACAAAGTTGAGAAAAAAATGTCACTAATATTTATTCTCTCACTCAGAGCAATCTTAGATAGATTTACATATCCTGAATGTGATGGTAGCTTGACTAGCTAAGGTGGAAATATTGGTTATAGTCTTGGTTTCCTTGTCAGTAACCCTTTTAGAGTGCTTCTAGATGATTCTCTGGTTGGCTTTGGTGGCTCAATAGCTTTTGGATTATCTTCTTCATTTCTCTCAATCGAGGTGACTTTCTTTACTTCCTCTTCCTTCCTTTCTTCTTATTTCTCCTCTTCCTTTTCTTTTTCTTTTTCTTTTTCTTCTTCTGAGGATTTTCCAGAAGGTTTATCTTTGTTTTCTTTCTCCTTCTTATCGTCATCATCCTTATCACCATTTCCCTTTTTATCCTTGATCCCGTCTCCTTTGTCTTTACTTTTCTCACCATTATTTCTAGTAGGTTCATGATGTATTCAGAGGGGAAGGAGTCTTTGAAACCTCATGAATCTCATCAACACATTCTAAGATTGGATGATCCACTGCTTCTGTATTGGTAACATGCTTCTATTCCTAAGCAATATGGGATGAAGAACTAGTTCTTGTCCCATAATTTCTTGCCAAGATTTTGATTATGTCCTGAGTTTCCTGTCTTACTTTTTCCACAATCTATGTTTCCTTATTCATAAGCATGTTTACTCTTTTTTTGACTCTAAATAGAGTAGAACATTCTCTTGAAAAATTAACAGCCTCTTCTTGAGATAAGGAGGATCCATAAGAAACCAAGGCCTCATTTTCATCTTGTCTTCAGCATTTATAGCCTATTGCCTTCTTTGTACTAACTTTTTCTAGAAATTATCAATCACACTTCTATATTTTCTCCATACTCACATTACAAATAACAATGTAATGAATAAAATAATTAATAACAATTTATTTGTCTTCATCATACAATTGGGCAGTTGGCATAAGATCTTCAGCATCCATCATATTAGTTACTAAGGCACCTAGATTTAAAGATGGTCAATCACTTACTAGATCACACGTGCCTTCTTCATTCATCTTTTCATACACATGAACTCTAAAAAGGTCTTCTTCTTCCTTGTTCTCTTCATCTGTGGAAATATTGACTCTATTTTTTGTTTCTACATTACTAGCAGAAGTGCTCCCTCTTATGTTCCTTTTCAACTAATGTTATTCTAGTATGCCAAGATCAATTTCCTCTTCTACAACATCACTTAAAATTTTGTTCATGTTTTCCTTTTACTTTAATCTTCTTCTTCTAGGAGTAACAGATGGTGCAACCAGGGGTGTGATCTTCCTTTTAGAAGCACAAGTATTGTGTCTAGTGGAAACAGGTACATCAGCTGATGCCAAAGTACTGTGTTCTTTCTTCTTTCCTTTCTCAGTTTCAGCAGCACTGGATATAGATGCGGTAGTAGAGGGTATTCTTTTAGATTTCCTAGGGCTAGAGGATAATTTAGCTACCTTGGACTTCCTTTCATCAAGAGCTTCCTTCAATTCATCAATGTATTCTTTAGAAAATGGCCCTTTGAAGAATGCCTCAATATTCTTTTTCATTTTTTTCTCTATGAGCTACAAAAGTCTCTAAATGCACTTCCTTAGCTTTTTCCTCATAAGTTCCATGTTGGGGCAGAGAGGGGTCCCTTGGACTACTTAGCAACATTTCAATAAACCTCTTAGCAAGTTGTTCATCTATCTCATATCCCAATGGTTCTATCTAGAGAGCTCTGGGTTCAACTACTTCTATGACGCATTCATCAGTACTCACAAGAAAGGTTATGTCCTTTGCATACTTTTTCACCAGGCTTTTGGTAACCTTTTCTCTTTCATGCGTATGATTCTGAAAAACTACAAAGAATGCAGTAAATGCATTATTTTGTGTTCTAAAGTCTCCAAGAATGTACAGGTGCTCAAAAATCTAATGAGCAACTATCCTGTTGCATTCCCATATGATGTTCTTCCTTCCTGGTAACTCCCTTAAAAAGTAAAATAGTAGGAAAACTAACAATGTCCCAAACTTAAAGGAATGTTTCTTTGTCTTGATTAGGCTCGGATTCTCCAAAAGTTGTCAGATCAACTCACACAAATCATAGTCTCTTCCATTCACTACAATTTTGTATTCAGTATGAATTGCTATGGTAGACACATATTTTCCTTGATTGGTAAAATATTTTTTTTATCCATTCATGATAGTAGCATACTTCACAGCTGGGTTTTTGATAGGCCTAGTAGTCAAATCTCTCTCGTCAAATGTGGCTCTCGTTAGCTTCATAATTGCATCATTTTTCACAACTTTTAGCACTGGAAAAGGTCCAATGGCACAAAGACCAATTACAGCCTGAGTCACTTCCTTGGTGATTAACCTTGCTACGCTTGTCCACATAAATTTATCATGCACCCTACTTAGAGCCATCCTAACAAATTTAAAGTCCATTTCATTTGAAAAGTTAGGGAACCAATTCCACACATCTAGCTTCTTCCATACTAGGTTTTCATTTTTTGGTTTCACAGAATGATCATATCCTATCAATTCTTTCATCCATAAATCCCTAAGTTCTTGGTGGTTTAATTCTTCCAACTTTCCATGAATGTATGTCCTAGTGTCTTGAATGGGTAATACATTAACTAGAATGTGCTAGAATGCACCCAAGGGGTCCATTTCAAAGAATTTCATTGAATACCTTCTAAATTTGGGTTGGGGTATCTCATAAACTTCCACAACAGTAGGAGTAGCCATTTTGTTTCCTTAAATTACTTGTAAAGTAGCTTCAAATTAAAACCCACAAAGTTTAGATAATAGTGAAATACCTTTTCCTGCTTTGTCGAGAACTAGAATTTGATGTTAATTTCTCTGAATCGCTTTTCAACTTTCTTCAGCTTGCTCTACTTCTTCCAATTTTCAAATTTGGCTTAATTCTATTTTCGTTCCTTACTTTATGACTTACCAATTTTTCCCTAATTTTGCATTAAATGCACTCCAACTTAAAAAGTTGATGAACATCTTGTAAAGTATACTATAAACCCTAAAATGCTCTGCAATTCATCGAACTTGCATGTTTTCTGCCGAAAAATTATTTAACATCTCCAAAAGACGTCATACACCATATTTCATTGTTTCATTGCTTGACACGTCTTGTGTTGGTGGTTTGTTAGATTTCTCAGTTACTGCTCCTTCTAAACCATTGTTGGGTTTAGTTTTTAGAAGAGGTATTTGCACTAGGTGTTGGTACAGATGCATTTGGATCATCCTAATTCTCAAGTTCTTCCTTTTTCTTCCAAATATTTTCCATTTCTTTTCTTACTTCAATAGGATCCACTTTGTTCATAGGTTTTTTCTTTTGTTACAGATTAGCTTTCTTCTCAATTTTGCTTCTGTAGAATTTTGAAATGTGTCTCGGTTTATTGCAAGTGTAGCACACAATTTTTTTTTTACCAAACTAATTTGGATTTATCCTTGATCTACACTAATTAGCTTTATGTCCAAAAGCATAGCATATATAGCAATAGCTTTGAAAATATTGAGGCATTCTACCAATATTGAATTTTTTCATCATTGTTTGACTTCTACACTTTGTAGCTCTATTCCTAAACTTATTGCAAGCAAAACATTGTCCAATAAAGAATCCAACATCTTGATTCATTCTATGTATACATTCAATTTCCTTATGACCAAATTTATTACGTGAGAAACAAATTCCATTGAAATATGGGTACCTCTGAGGATTAGGTTGTTGAATATAAATCCTTCTGGTATAGCTTATGTGATTCTTGATCTTCCTTCCATTGCTTTGATTCTTCCTTTGATTGTTCACTTTGTTCGGAACCTCATTTTCTTTAGAACCTTTTCCTTCTTCAAGTCCTAGATCACCTTTATCCTTAGTTGGTTTCTAAAATGAAATCAACTCATCAATCTTTGTATTACTTGTCTTAATTTTTTCTTCATGGGCTCTTGCCTTCACTAAGTCAAATCTTACTATCACCACTTCTTTTTCAAGCTTTGTGTGTTTATCAATTTTTCTCTAGATTTTAGCTTTTTGACATTCTTCAATTCTTTTCTTTTCTTCCACTTGTAGCTTTAGTCCAGTGATGTCTTCAATTTCCTTCTTCAATTGATCATTGACTTCTCTATGCCTTTCTTTAAATTTTTTATTTTCTCTCTTAGTTTTTTGATGCACTCATTTGCTTCTTTCAGGTTTTCCTTTAGATAATCTTTCTCATCTTCACTTTTTTCTAGATCTTTAAGAGCAACATGAAATTCTTCAATTGCAGCTATCTCTTTCAGAGGAACATGATACTTTTTATCAACCATGTGTTCAAACTTCAAAATCTTCCTCAATTTGTTAAGCTTCTCAAAAGGAACTGAGCTCTGATACCAATTGTTGAACACAGAATATTGAGAAGGGGGGTGAATTAGTATTCTACTAAACCAATTGATTGCCAACCATGAAATTGTTACAATGTATCTTGTTGGAGCAGTAAGTAAGAACATGGAAATGAACATAACATCACACAACACATAGACACCAGGATTTTTATGTGGAAAACCCAAAGCAGGAAAAACTACAATGAGGATTAGCTCACGATGTATTATAACCGCTTACAAAATATTACATGGCACATTGTCAGGACACACTATCCTTAAAAGGCTCATAGTCAAAGTACAAAAGTTATGGCTTATTGCTAGAATACAAAAATATATGGCTCACTACCAGAGATGTGAATTGAAAGGAATGCACCTTCTAAGTGTTGAGTATAGTTCCAATTAAGCTCAAGAAAAATTTATGCATCAATTTGCAGATACAACTATCAACAACTATCACCCAGTTCACAATATCACATTATCACATATATTCATACTTTCATACCTTCTCTATCTCACTATGTCACACACCCTTGGTGCATATGTGTATATCTCAAATATATATTCTCAATACAAAGATATTTCATATACGCACGGTTCATACATCAATCAGGTTAGCTTAATTGGATGTAAGTATACATAACTCAAAATATCTTGTTGGCCACAAGACAAAACTTCTTTGGTACTCAAAATCAAGAATGCAAGACACAATTTAGGTCGGCATGGACCTAAAGAATAAGCCTTCATGAAATGTGAACTTTATAAACAAGTCAGACAAAAGAGAAACATACCAAAACTATAAGCCAAACTTTTGTCATTCAGAACTTTCAACCTGTTCAACTAAAATTGTTGACTCCTCGATCACAACTACATCTAAGACTCTTGAAAAACATATCAAAAATTGTATGAGTTTGCATACACTTCAGAGTGATTATGGACCAGATTACCAGATCAATATAACACAAACATAGTTTACGAGATGGGTATATAATCAGTTATAAAATAATGTTGGCATCAATGACAACAAAGACAGCAAACCAAAGGTCTCCTTCATTCTTCCAACACAACAAGTCATGTAGTTATAGCAGCTTTCTTCTTCTCAACTTTTGTGGTTTTCACAACTAGAGGGGATTTCTCCCTTACCAGAGGACTGGAAATTGATGGTATAGTTCTGGAGACTTCTAGATAGGAGGAGTGGTAGCTATCCTACCAGATATTCTTATGCTTCTAGATCCTCCTACAACACTTGATTCTTAGCTTTTTCTTCTCTTAGATGCTACATTTATTCCTTTGATACACCTATTTCCTATGTAATCTATTCCACCATTTTCCTAACCATTTTTTGAATTATTGGTTTCTTTTATTTTATGTGCACCTCCATGTATTTCTCCTCATATGTGCCATATCTTTCATTTGATGTGTCCTTAAGACTCTTCAACAAAACATCAGAAAAACCAACAAGATACACCTCTATAACCTCATATCCTAATTCAAGAACCCATATAGTTCTTGGTTCCACTACCTCCATGATTCATCCATCTATAAACACCAAAAATATGATGTCATTCTTGTATTTTTCAACTATTTTCCTTGGGATTATTTCTTTCACGCATTCTCCTTTGAAATATTGTAAAGAAAGCAACAAGAGAATCATCTTGTGCTTAAACATCTCCAAGACTTCCCATGAAATCTATAATGTGATGGGAAACTAGTCTTCCTTTTATTCAGGTTACACTTCCAATTCTAGGAAGCTCCTTCAAGAAATAAAATAGCGAACACATAACCAAAGTGTCATACTTAAATACATACTTCTTCTCCTTTGTTTGCTTCAAGTTCTCCATCAATTGTTGCCTAGGAAACTCATAAAGATTATAATCTGCACTCTTTTCAACTATTTCATATGCCACATTAATTATTGTGGTAGATACTGAATTTTCCCTATTGGTAAAATAGATCTTGTATCCAATAACCATCATATCATACCTAACAGTAGGATTTTTTATAGTATTAATGGTTAGGGCTCTCTTGTCATAAGTAGCACCAGTAAGTTCCATAACCACTTCATTTTTGACAAATTTTAAAATAGGAACAGGTCTAGTGGAGCATAGACCAATAATCTCTCTTATTAATTCCTTTGTTATCATGTTGGGCATATTAGTCCAAAAAAATTGATCATGAATTCTACTTAAGGCTATTCTAACCCAATTTTTCTCCTATCAAAAGTTTAGAAACCATTACCATATATCCAGTTTCTTAGCAACTAGGTTTTTATATTCTGGTTTTAGGGAAAAATATTCTCCAATTAGCTCATTTTCCCAAAAATCTCGCAACTTAATGTGAGGGTATTCATCCATTTTCCCATGAATATAGATCCTAATATCCTCATTTGACAAAATCCCATATGGAATATGAGAAAATGCACCGAATGAATCATCTTCTATGGATTTTGTGAGATATTTCTTGAATTTAGGTTGTGGTTTCTTTGTTAACTCTACAACCCTTGGTGTAGCCATTGCAAAATAGATTCAAACTGCTTTTCGAACAAATTTCTTCAAAAATTAGGGTAAAAAAATTTGCAAATACCTTTTTCTTCACTCATCAAACTAGGGTTTTGATGCACTAAATCTCAATTCACCTTGAACACTTTGAATTCTTTCCTCATTGCTCTACTCCTTCTCAAGTGCCTTTGCGAAATGAATTTTCCTTATTGAAATCAATTATAATCCCTTCATTTGACCTATTTTTTTATTGATTTCTTTAAATAATAAAGTTTTCCACCCTTTATTTGTGTGCACAGTCAACTTCTAAAGCTCCACAAACTTTTGCATTATCATATTTTCTTCTGCAATCTTCACCAATAGATCAAGCATATTTTTCATCATTAATCTTCATGTTGAGGCATCAAAATCTCTTCTCTAGTGGGGGAAAAAATATTTTCATTAAAGCTCCCCCTAAGCCATAACTCTTAGCTTAGTTTCTAGAGGAAACATATGCACCAAAGGATGGTACAATTTTTTCCTTGACTTCTATCTCTTCCTTCTTTCTCCTGATCTTTTCCATTTCCTTCTTTGTTTCTACCAGATCCACTTTTTTTACTAGTTCATTCCTTTTATCAGATTATCTTTCCTTGTATTTTTTATTATGCAAAACTTAGCAATATGTCCAAGTCTACTACAATTTTAGCATGTGACATTCTTTTGAACAGTATTCCTTCCATTCACTCTAGATCTACATTGATTAGCTTTGTGTCCAAATATATGGCATCTATAGCAATAGTCATTGAAAAATTGAATCATTCTACCATTGTTATAGTCATTCATCATTTGATTTTTGCATTCACTAGCTTTACCAAATCTATTGCATGTAAAACATTGACCAAAAAAGGATGGGACATTCTGATTCATTTTGCTTCTACATTCCATTTACTTATGTCCAAATTTATTGCAAGAATAACAAAAACCATTGGAAGATGGGTACTTTTGTGCATTTGATTGTCTTATTGGTGGTCTTTTGGCTTCATTTCTTTGATTCAAGATCTTTCCATTTTTCTTCTCATCTTCAATCTTCTTTTTAGTATTTGATGTCTGATCTAAATTTGAACTTTCTCCTATCTCAAACACTAATCCACCTTTGTATTTAGAGCCTTTCTTATTTGTAATCATCTCATCAAATTTTGTAACACTCATTTTAATTTTTTCTTCATAACTTCTTACTTTCTCCAAATCTGATCTTAGATTTACAGCTTCTTGTTCAAGCCTTGTACATTCCTCTAATTTACATTTCGCCATTGCACTTGAACATTCTTCAATTCTTTTCTTTTCTTCAACTTGCACTTTCAAACCAGTGATGGATTCATTTGCTCGCTTCAATTTCTCACTAACTTCCTTATGCCTTTCTTTGAACTTCTTGATTTTCTCTCTCAATTTTTTGATGCATTCATTTGCTTCTTTGATATTTTCTTTCAGATCTCTATTTTCATATTTTGTCTTTTCAAGATATTGAAGGGAAACTTTGAGTTCTCCATATTTTTCAAGCATGCAATCTTCTTCTATGATTCCAACTGTTGGAATCTCTTCCAAAGGAATAGGAAATTTTCTATCAGCCATTTTTTCAACCTCCAAGACCTTCCCAAAGTGGTTAAGCTCCTTCTAAGGAACCAATCTCTTATACCAATTGTTGAACACCAAGAATACTGAGAGGGGGGTGAATCAGTATTCTCTTAAACCATTCAAACATTAAACATCCAATCACCAACACATATTCAATTGTAATAAAGAAAGAAAACATGTAATATTCACAACATCACATAACACATGAACACTAAGATTTTAACATGAAAAATACAAAATGGGAAAAACCATGGTGACAGTTAGCTCACAATATATTATAACTGGTTATATTATATTTACAGAAGTGCTCACCACAGGTAGACTCATTGTCTAAGTGGACTCACTTTCCACAGAGAAAAAGATAGAAGAGAGATGGTGACTCATAGCCTATTTTTAATTGTTACAAGTTCATCTTTCATATGCATGAAATATAGATCCAATGAAGGTCAATAAAATAATTTTACACACTTCATCTAAATAAGATCTAACATGTTGCTTTGTTCTGCATTTGCACAACCTTGATCTTCAACTCAATATTCACAACTTAAATTCATATTGCTCTAATAATATTCACATGTATAATTTTTGTATCACTCATCATAAGTTCATTCCATGCTTTAAAACACTGAAAGGATCTAACATATATATCCACTTCAACTCTAATATCAATCAGGTCAGTCTAATTAGATGTAACACTCAAAATATAGCTTGTTAGCTACAAAAATTTCATACATATCTCACACTAATGTTAAATCTTCAAAATAACTTAAAATAGGTTAGCATGGACCTATAATAGATCCCACATAAGACTACAACACTTATTTATCCTTCACATACCTTCAAACTTGTTAGGTCGGCACAACATAAGACCTAATAGGAAAAAAATCCAACTATGTATCCACATCTTGACACATGGACCTCAAAACTCAATGCCAACTTGAATTCATACTCTACTGCCATCTAGAAACTTATCGTCAAAAGTGAAAAGCCAAAAACTCATTTACAAAGAAGTGTGGAATCTCCCACACACATGCACTACATAGAGAATAACTATAATTTGCTATGTTGAACTCCGTTACTCATAAATTTCAATCCACTTGTCAAAACATGATGAAATCTTGGAATTAGATACATCTAACATCCAATAAAATAATGTTAGAAGCGCATAGTGAAACCTTTATTTGCGGAGTGGTGCAGACCCAAAAAAAGATGCACTATTACCCTGAATTAGTTGAATTGACACTTAGTCAATTTCCAATACAACTTGATTTTTTGGATCAAACCATCTTTCAAAGATGTCTTCCTCAACAACTCAAAAACTTGTCAAAACTAATCAAAATGGTCTACAACTAAAAATATTCATGTAAGTTAGAATTTTGACATCAATGGCAACACAACACTTCATTATGTACCTTTGCTTGTTCCTCATGCTCATGTTGCCAACTTCCAAAAATGTCCTCAAACTTCCAACAAGGGGCTTGCTTTGGTCAAACCTCATGTTAGTGTTTCCACTTCCACAATGGTAATTCTAATGACAAAATGACAATAGATAGGAAGGAATGATGAAATCATAAAGTGTTGCTACTTGTTGAAGTTGGGAAAAAATCAACTCCACAGCTCTCAAGGATCACCTGCAGTCAAACACCTATCACATAAAGAGAGAATAACAAATCTATGGAGGATAAGAGCTATTGATCCAAAAAATCATGAATGATTGATTAATATGCATCTTCTAATGATTATACAATAGAGAATCCTTATAAAAGGATAATTATCTAGAAACCATAGGTGAGGATAAAACAAGATCATGACATGCGTCCTCATCCTATGACATGAGACATAAAAGAACATGACCTAAGTAAGCTTAAGTAATTAGAGGAATAAGGGGCATAATAATTAAATAAATAATTAATTAGGAAATAGCTTTTACTCTAACACCCCCCTTAAGTGAAACTTAGAGAGAAGATCAAACCTCTAAAGATGAATGCATGATGGGTCCCAACAAACAAGGCTTGAGGTACCCATGTACAAACAAAAGATCTCTCAAAACCAGAGAAAAAGGAGAAAAACCTAGTGGGAGAAAACTCCTCTCCAAAAGAGAGAAATACAAGTGAAGGACTAAAGAAGCCTCCAATAAGAGAGAAGGACTGAGAATCATCCAAACACAAAGTGAAGGATGAAGAAGCCTCCAACCAAGAATTTTCCTAAACGATAAGAACAAAGGATGAACATGAAGAACACCACAACAGTGTGAAGAATCTATAAACACTACCGAAGAATGACTACTATAGTGCTAAAAGAATAACCTCTGCTGAAACAGATGATGATCAGGATAAAGAAGACAAGAATCTACATGATTTCCCCTAATGACACTACTCGAATCAGATGACGAAAAAAGGAAAACACCTAGAAATTGAAGATACAAATGCACATGTACAAATGTTTTAAAGAAATTGATCAACTAAAGATGGAAGGTCACCTCCACAATATATGAATACAAGAGTGTCTATATGGTAAATGCCACATCTCACAGAAATGCATGGGTAAACATCTGTTGCATCCACCTAGCACATAAGAACAAAAATTGAATACATAGCTCACTCTGAAACAAAACCAAGGAAGCATTAGCACCAACAATATAATACCCCCACATAATTCTAACAAGGGAGAGCCATGATAGGTACACTTAAACTATGTGAAACCAAGAAGTGCATGTATGAGAAACAACTTGCAAATAAAAGGGTGTGCAAACTAAGGCACAAACACATGAGGCAAGAATCATTGGGGTTTACTATTATCGTGGAAGGGAGATTCACTTTACAAAGGTGTGATGGACAACCAAAGGAAAAAACTGACCCCCCTATGGCACTTTATATCATAGTGTGAATAAAAAAGGCACAATAGGATGTGAAAAATCCCCAAAAAGTATACATCAAAATGGCACTTTATCTCAATGCATCTAAAAAAGAGAATGTGCATGAAAAATATTTCTAAAGTGACCAAATAGGATAGAATATTATAAATACATAAAGAAAATCCAAAAGCAAGTCATCCCATGCAAACAAAAAGTTCCCAAGAGCTAAAGTATCCAAGTAATTCACCAGTGTGTAAAAACACAAAAAAATGAATAAAATGTACCTAAACAAAAATCTAGAAAAATGACATGGATGGATGTGAAGATATTTGAAAGACCATCCCAATGTTGTTGGAATCACAAAAAAATGGAGAAAAAAGTAAAAAGTTATGAGCTTGAGACTGATAACAACACCTCTGACTTCAACAGGTTGTAGAATGCACCAACAACAAAAAATGGTAATGAGACCTATACTACTAGAAATTTGGTGGAACCAACTTTCCAACAATATCTTGTTCACCAAAAATCAACATCATGCGCCCATGTTATGGCCAAAAGAAAAAAGACCTTCTTTAGGGCACAAAGAGGGTTCAAACTCCACATCTCCAAACACTCATTCAATTTCTCAGTGGGTTCTTAATGCAATTAACTTCTAATTAATTTCCTACTCATAACTCATAATTATATTTTTAATTTAGTAAAAATTATGTTTATAAATTCAAATTTATAATATATATATCATTTAACATCATAGACTATTAAAAACTTAAAATCCAACTCCACAGATCCCAAGGATCGCATGCAATCAAACACCTATCACAATGTAGTGTAGGAAAATGTAACCCTTTACATTTTCTCACTTGTTTGGGCCCTCCTTATTTTAAATTGGACTTAATAATGCCTTAATTTAGTGTTGTTAAATGTACCTTGTTACATTTGCACACTTATTTGGGCCCTCTTAATTAATTGAGCCTAATTATGCCTTAATTGGCCCTTTAATTCATTTACAAGCCTATTAAATTACATTTTTTGAAGGGGAAACCCGACAATAATTAATGCCTAAACATAACACTTCACATTGAGAAATGTGTGTCCTAGGTTTATGGACCTAGGAATGGGTCCTCCCTAAACCTTAGGACCTAAATTTAAATTATGTTTTTGGTGGTATTTTAATGCTTTCAAATCCATAATTCAATTTTAGCTTGTGATATTTGAATTTCAGAAAATTAAGGATACATACCTATAAATACAAGGTTATTTCACTATGTTTCACCTAGATTTTTTCATGCAAGTTTACAAGAGCTAAAGTTTATGATCAAGGGAATTCAAGAGAAGATATATCAAATTTTTATTACAGCAATCAAGATCCATTCATTATATCAAATTCTTCTTGCATCATGCATGTTTTTGGAGCTAACATTGTGATGTAGGTTTCATGATCAAATCAAGCATTTAAAGTATCACTTCAAGCAAGATTCAAGTATCAAGATCCACATCCAATTCAACCATATTAGGCAAGTTTTAGACCTCCTAAGATCTTCATTATCAAGGTTTCATTCAAGGTTTTGTTGAGTAGTAACATAGCTTTGTTCATTCTTCATTTTCTCTTTCATGTTTCATTTCAATTCAAGGTTTGATGACCAAAACGGAGTTTGACCAAAGCAAACCCCTATTCACCCAAAAAAAACATTTTTCTCTCTTGTATGTGTGATTGCAGATTTAGGTTGAAGAAGACTTGAAGACATTTTGAAGTGCAAGATTTATAAAGTTGTCAAGATTACAAAAGTTTTCAAAATTATCATCATCTCACAAAAACTAAGATCCCAAAGTCATTTTCAAAATTTCAACTATGAAACCTAGGAAAATTGGAAGATTCAGATCTGCATTAGAGACTCCTAAAAGTTACAAAAAAACCTTGCACTTGGACCCATTCACCCATGGGAGAATGGGTCTCAAATTAACTTCTGAAAAGAACTTTTGGTGATTGGTACACAAGTCTCTGCCCTTCTCAAATCTGGAATCTATTTTTTGGTTCTACATATTGTTGTTTCAAGTGTTAGATTGCATTTTGGTGTTGATTTTCTATTTTTAGTTTTTCTCCCCAAAGTGATTTTTAACCTTGACCCCTGTCCTTTAGTCATAAGGAAATCTATAGATTCTCACTTTGACTTGATTAACCTAAGGATTGATAATCAATTCATTGTGAGGATCTCATTTCCTAATGAAATAAAGGTAAATAGGTCTATCTATTATCATTATGGTAAACCCACCCCTTTTCAAAGAACCTATTTTTCTTTGTTTCATTCTAGTGAACCTCACTTTTGAGAATCATACCTTGTTGATTTTGGAGTCCTTTTTTCATCTCTAGATCTAGGTTTTTATTCATTTGCATTGTATTGCTTTGATTTGCATCTCGTTTAGGGTTGTTCATTTGCATTAGTTTGCATCTTGTTTAGGGTTTTAGGTTTTCATTTTTGCACCCTTTAAAATCTATAAAATTCAAAAATATTAGACATTTTGTATAGTGTTTATGTAGCATTGCACCATCATTCATTTACATTAAAAAATTGAATCAAAATTGCATCTCAAATTAGGTCTTTTTGCTTGGCATTTAGTATTATTTTGCACTTGCATTTTGACCTCATTTCACATAAATTTGAAATTGTAACTCACTGTCTGAAACCAAAATCTAAAAACCATAAAAATCATCTCAAAAACTTGAAAATTAATTTTTTAAAACCCTGAATTGAGACCCATTCTCCCAAGGGAAACTGAGTCCCCCATCAGGGCTTTTCCTGAATTTCTGAGTATTAAAATCATTGTTTCTACATTCTTTGTTTCTATATTTAGTCTATTGTTTCAATTTCCTACATTTTTGTTATTTGAAATTGTTCATATTAAGCATAATTTTTCAAAATTGATATATTGTTTGAATTCAAATTTTCATCTAAAAGACATCATGTTTAGGTTTTTACATAGCATAATCAGAAAATTATCTTGTTTGAAATCTAAAAATTTCTTATTGTATTGCACTTTACATTCTAGGGTATTTGTTTGCATTTCACCTCTTACCCATTTTGGGTGCACCTTGGGTTTTTGAAAATTGTATGAACTTCACAACTTGGTGTCCTATTTCCAATACTATCATGATACATAGTTCAAGACTCATGTCATCCCATGATACATCACTCGTCGTAAATCTTGGGTTTTCTAACTCTTTCACTCATAGTGTTGACACTAGTCGACCCACTATGGATCATGCCCTTAACACTTCACTTCCCATGACTTCCCTACCTACACCTAATGTGACTAATGTTAACACAATGATTATTAATGTACCTCATGAAAACATTAGAAGAATGGATGAAGAAATTGATAAATTGTAAGATTTTGTGAGTTCTAACTACAATGCTCCTAATGCAGTCCCTATGATAGATAACATGAGAAGAATAATTTAAAATGAACAAGGAATAGATATTTTCATGTCTTAGCTCATGTCATTAATAAACATGTCCCAACCATAAGTAGTTGTGCTCAAACTTTGGGGTATACTCAAATTCAAGGTGGAAATCCAAGTCTTTCTTCCATAACCATAACCTCTATTCTGACATACACCAATTCAAATGTTACAACAACCATACAACCTACTTGAAATATCAACACTTCCTTAGGTATTTCCACTAGGATTCCCTTTAGCTTTGTGCATTCAAATCACATATCTCCTAGTCCATCTCCTCTCACAAACTTACAAGTCACTTGCCCTCTGAATACATACACATCCCCACATTATACACCTCCATCTCATAACATTCAAAATGATCTTGTCCTTAATGTGCACTCTTGCAAAATGTTTCATCCCTCCAACAACAAATTGCTACATTAATTCAAAATCAAAATGGCTAACCTTCACAATATGTCAAAAGAAACCCCTTTTCCTTGGCGATATTAAGAACACAAATTCCACAAGGTATCGAGATTCCTAGATTTGAGAAATATGAAAGGAGATCATGTTAGCCATGTTTCCATATACACAACCCTATGTAGTGACTTCATTTTGGAGGGTAAACTCTTAGCTAAACTCTTCCTTAGATCATTTAAGGATACTAACTTGGAATGGTTTTTCTCCTTACCAAATAATTCAATACGTTCATTTAATGAAATTATTGATGCCTTCTACAATTACTTCCAAGTACATATGGGTCCTAAGATGACCTTGGTTGATTTAATGACATGCAAACAAAAGGATGATGAAAATTTCACTAATTTCATAGCACGATACTAATTGCTCTATCACAAATAAACATTAATATTCTTGATGATGACCTTTAAAGAATGTTTATTTCCAATTTTCAAAATAAAATCCAAACTAAGCTTGAGATGCTTAATTTCTCCTTCTTCACACAATTGTGTACTACCCTCCATGATTATCAAAATTCACTTAGTAGTCATGAAGTAAAAACTTCCTCTAGTTGTCTTGAAAATTTTGAATCCATGTCTTATAACAACTATCAACCATTCAAGAAACAAAATAAGAGATTTTTACAACTTAATCCCCCTCAACCAACCCAACATGTTGATAACCAAGTGGTTGCTATAAAGATGACAAATCTGTACCCATTACCAATAGAAATAGATAATTCACACCTCTACCTAACACCCTTCATAATATAATGTTGCAACTCTTAAATAAGAACTTAATTTCCTTACCTCCTATTAGAGCTCATGATCCTACTAATCCTTTACCTCCTAACTACAAAATGCCTATTACCATTTTCATCAAAAAAATGGACATGATACAGAATATTGCAAGCATCTTAAACATCTTGTGCAAGACCTCATTAATTCTAATAATATTCAAATTAGAGGTATTAATGATCAAGGTAATAATTTTGTAGCCCCTCCTAATCAAAATTCGTAAATCTTTACAATTCCTATGCCAAATCATAACATTTCCTTTATCAAAGCTAGTGAAATAAAGAATGATGTGATGAATATTGACGTGAATGATGAAAACACAAAGAAATTAGACAATATGGTTGGACTCATTGAAGTTCAACCTCGTAAGGGCCTAACTAAGATGTCACTTGACATTGCTTTCTTACAACATGACATAATTAAACATGCACCCGATAGTCATCTTTACATAGCTGGAAGAATCAATGTGTGTCACCAAAAAGTGTATACCTTGCTTGATATGGGAATAATTGATGACAAATTGTATTTATTGAGGCATTGATTTAGTGTTGTGAGGCGTTTTACACATCCACATTAGGTCTTGGGCCCTTACAAATTGAATAAAATGCATTTATTGATGTCTTGTAAAGGTGTTGTAACACATCTTCACACTTTTCTAAGACCATAATATCATAATTCAACTAAATAACCTTACCAAGACCTATTTCAAAGTGTTGTAAAGTCTTGTAACAAACTTTCACACTCTCCTAGGCTTGTCATCAATATTTACACCTTTCTTATGCTTTAAATGGCCCCTTTATACACTTACAAGCCTTACTTAAGTTTCTTGTTGAAGAAGAACCCGATAAAAATTATTTAAATTATCACAATTCTCAAAATCCACTTAAAATTTCCCAAGTGTACTAAGTCACCATTGGTGGCGACTTAGTCCCATTTGGCTCAAAAGTCAAAATAAATTTAAATTTCTTTCAAGCTTTTAATTAGTAAGACCTAAGGTCGGCCTATGATGAGGTATTTTTGGGAATTAGGGAATAATTTTGAATAAATATAGGGTTTTCCCTCTCATTTGACCTAATTCATTCACTCATCTTTCTTTCATCATTCATCTTCATTATTCTTCTCAAGCAAGCTAGGGTTTCATCATTCCAAGACATCAAGATAGCTTCCTAAGACTTTCAAGGGTAGATTCTTCAACTATTGCTACAAAAAATCAAGATCAATCATCATGTAAAGGTACTAACTCCATTTTTTCATGATTCATTACTTTGTTTATTCATTTTGGTTTAATTTCCTAAAGGGATTTGACCAAAGTAAACCCCATGCCCTAACATTCAACATTTCTTTCTCTTTCATTGTGTGTTTGTAGACTTAGGCACTTTGAGGGTTTTAAAATCATTGATTATTAGGTTGAAGACTCATTGAAGACATCTCCTTGTTGACCAATCCAAAATATCAACAAAAAGTCACTTTCAGGCCAAAAAATCAGAGTTTTAGAAGCAGACACCTGTCAAGAACCAAAGTGCAGACCAAGGGCTTTCATTTCCACTTTTGAATTTTTAGAAATTTAGAAGTGGACTAAGTCACCAACAATGGCGACTTAGTCCCACTGAACCTATTTTTCAAAGGTTTTTGCAAATTTGGATACCTGTTTAGCTGAAATGGGTATCTGAGCAATTTTTCCAAAACTAGGACTAAGTCACCCAGATTGGCACAAGTGTCCCAGTCAGATTCTACATCAATTTTATTAGGATTATAGACCCTCATTCCATCCTCGAAGTTCACACATTCAATTTTATAGCATTTTATTTTGCTTCATGGTCATTTCTAGGTCATTTAGTTCATGTTTGCATATTACAATGTGTTTTCCAACAAGTTGTATTTCAATAGTTTTGTATTAAAAATTAATAGAATTCATTAATTTATTGCATTTATATCATCTCATTTAAGCACATTACATCCCTCTTGACATTAATCTTGAGTTTAGAAATTTATCATTTTGGCCCATCTCTCTCCTTTTAGGTGAAAAACCCTAGAAGTGTTAGAGAGCATTAGGGTGCCAAAATCTTTGTCCACACAATGACAAGCCTACTAATGGGATATTAATTGATCTTTTTTGTGTAGAGAATTTTATCACTAAATAATTCTTATTTTTGCATGAGCTTTACCAAGATACTTATGAAAAACCAAAAGCATGTGGATCAAAACATATAATGGTTTTGTTTGCCCTACGATAGGTTTGATAACTGTTCCTTTAAAAGTTGGACCAAAACAATTACATGTCTCATTTTCCATCATCCCATAATTAGACCAATTTCATGTGAATTTAGGCTATCCATGGCTTCGCTCCATGAATTTCATCCCATCAGTTGTGCATAAATGCTTAAAGTTTCCATTTGGCAATGAGATCTTTATTGTACATCATAGTGGCTTTAATCTTATGTCTTCCCATGGGAATTTCTCACTGGATTTATTTTTGCCCAAACCTATGGAACCTACTATTCCTTGCGAGGACTTCTTTTTCAAATCCTATCAAAATTTTAAGGAAAAACAAATAGCAGAATTATCCCTTACAAACATGCCTCAACCCACGATTGAGCTTGGACCACCCTTGATGAAACTATGATTGAACCAAAATCCCTTCCAAGTAAGGTCAAGACCAAACATAGCAAATACTCCACCCATTTCCTATAATAGACCACAATATAAACAAATAATTCTCGTTGTGCCTCCTAAAATCAAACAAGTCAATAAATCTAAATAGAAATTGGTTGAACAACCTCCCATGGTTCCTTTCATTCCTCCCTTAAGGGAAGAAAATAAACCTATGGTTGATAAACTCACTCCTACACAATCACAAGTTGAAAATTGAATGAAAAGAAACCAAAATGCTAGAGAGCATAGGTATAGATGTGTTATTGCTCATTTGTTACAAGCAATATAAAAAATAAAAATCCAAACTTACCACAAGCAATACATGATGATTCTACACCTTTTTTGAAACAAAAATATCCTAAATCTTGAACACAAAAAGAACCTTATATGGATATTATCATTATAAATTTTGTTGTGATTAACTCAGATGATGATAATAAAATTGAAAAGATCAATGAACAAGTGTATAATGAGCTAAATTCATTATTTTCCTCCTCTATGAACTTAAATAATAACAATCATGATGATCCTCTTGCAAATAGTGTTTCACTGTATGCTAAACTTGGTGATTTTCCTAGTTTGGTACTTAATGTTGTCCCTTTGGCTAGTTGTCCACCTTTCACATACGATGAACAAGATTGGGATGCAGACGACATGCTATAGGTTGACTCACATGTGCCTTACTAGTTTTTTCTTAGTTTTCTTTTTCATGTTCTTTTTGTGATTACATGTTTGTAATGTGATCCCTCGTATCATTTTTTTTATGTGTCTTCATGATCATTCCTCTATTTATACCTACATTCTTTTATATGTCGTAAACCTTTATCTTTTCTTTTGTCTTGTGTTTTTCTTTTGGGGATGACACAAGGCGTTGAGACATTTAGGTCTCTTCCATGTTGACCCAAAGGCTTTTCTTTGTTTTTTCTCTCTATATGTCATTCTTCCTGTTCCATGCGTTATTTGGGGAATGATGATGTTTTTGAGCTCTACAATATCATTGTAGCAAAGACATACGCTGACCCTAAATCTGTGGATCCCTCATGTGCTATTTTGGGATTTCATTTTGGGGTCAACACCTTCTTCATGACGTAACTTCATTTGGAAACATATGACTTGGCATAGGGCTTTCCAAATAAGCTCATATGTCTTCTTTATTGTTGGAATTTATCATTTAATACTTTAAAGTAATTGCTCACATCTTGGTGTTAGCAATTTCTTTAAAGTGGGGGCATACATTAGCATTATCATTTTGGATATCTTGTACTATACCTTATGTTTCATTGTGAGGTCTTCTTACTTCTTGCAATGTGTCTTCTTCTTGGTGGCATCATTGGGTTTGATGTCCTCCAAGAGTGTGACCTTTCTTGGCATATGACTTTCCTCTTAGTGGTGATGTTATGCATTGCATTCCCTAAGTTGTGAATCTTTTATTCTCAACTTGTCATCTCTTTGAGACATTAGGCACGATGTTCCCTAAGAGAATACCTTACATGAACTAAACAAAACCCATTTGAATGTGTCTTATCCTATTTTCATTTTGTTCATAAGTGTTTAGCATAACGCAACTTACTAACCTTATGAAGCTCCAAGTTACAACCCTTTTTCATGGCCACCAAGCATAACACACTTTGCTTGCCTATGGTACTTTGTTTGTTCATAAGTGTTTAGCATAACATAGCTTGCTAAGACTTATGGATCTCTAAGTTTGTATTGTGTGGTTCCCTATTAAATTTATGAAATGTATAACTTTGGTGTGGTATGGGAGCCTAATAAGATTCTCTCACTTGCCACCCTTGGGGGCTCACCTAGTGGACAACAAAATTTCACTAGCCCATGTGAGTGTGCATTGTTGTTTGCATAATGGACAACAGGATCCACTTGTAAACATTTTTGGACAAATACTTGAGGCATGTTCCACATCACGTTGGACAGTCAAGGCTTGATCCACCCCTTTTTCTTTTTCTTTTTCTCTTTTCTTTGATCCTTTGGCATTGTATGATTGAGTATCTTGTCATTGTTGCATACATATATGTGTTTAACATAGGCATGTGTCTCCTTGTACCTTTGTTGGTTTTTCCATGAGAGATTAGATCTTATGGGCTTGATCATCCTCCTTGACCTTTGTTATCTTATCCTTCCAAAAATTATACAATTAGACCTCTCTTGATTGTCTACTTTAGTGTGAGTTTGATGTAGGGTCATACTCTCACTAAAGTGGGGGATAAATTTAGTGTAGGAAAATGTACATTTTCTCACTTTTTTGGGCCCTCCTTATTTTAAATTTGGACTTAATAATGCCTTAATTTAATGTTGTTAAATGTACCTTATTACATTTACACACTTATTTGGGCCCTCTTAATTAATAGAGCCTAATTATGTCTTAATTGGCCCTTTAATTCTTTTGAAATCCTATTAAATTACATTTTCCAAAAGGTAAACCTAACAGTACCCATTTTCCAATGGGAAAATGGGTCCTCCCTAAACCTTAGGACCTAAATTTAAACTATGTTTTTGGTAGTATTTTAATATTTTCAAATCCATAATTCAATGTCGACTTGTGATATTTTAATTTCAAGAAATTAAGGATACATACCTATAAATACAAGGTTATTTCACTATGTTTCACCTAGAGTTTTTTATGCAAGTATACAAGAGCTAAAGTTTATGATCAAGGGCATTCAAGAACAGATATATCATAGTTTTATTGCAGCAATCAAGATCTATTCATCATATCAAATTCTTCTTGCATCGTGCATGTTTTTGGAGCTAACATTGTGATGTAGGTTTCATGATCAAATCAAGCATTCAAATTATCATTTCAAGAAAGATTCAAGTGTCAAGATCCACATCTAATTCATCCATCTCATGCAAGTTGCAAACCTCCTAAGATCTCCATTATCAAGTTTTTATTCAAGGTTTTGTTGAGTAGTAACATAGCTTTGTTCATTCTTTATTCCCTTTTTCATGTTTCATTTCAATTCAAGGTTTGATTACCAAAATCGGGTTTAACCAAGTCAAACCCCTATTCACCCAAAACAAACATTTTTCTCTCTTATATGCATGATTGTAGATTTAGGTTGAAGAAGACTTGAAGATATTTTGAAGTGCAAGATTTACAAAGTTTTCAAGGTTTCAAAAGTTATCAAAATTGTTGTCATCTCACAGAAACTAAGATCTTGAAGTCATTTCTAACATTTCAACTGTGAAACTTGGGCCAAATTGGAAGATTCAAATATGCATCAGAGGCTCCTAAAAGTTACATAAAAACCTTGCACTTGGACCCATTTTCCCATGGGATAATGAGTCTCAAATCAACTTCTAAAAATCACTTTTGGTGATTGGTACACAATTCTTTGCCCTTCTCATATCTGCAATCTATTTTATGGTTCTACTAGTATTGAGTTTAATATTGTTGTTTCAAGTGTTAGATTGTATTTTGGTGTTGATTTTCTATTTTTAGTTTTTCTCCCCAAAGTTTTGTTTGACCTTGACCCCCATCCTTCAATCATAAGGAAATTTGTAGATTCTCACTTTGACTTGATTCACCTAAGCATTGATAATAAATTCATTGTGAGGATCTCATTTCCTAATGAAATAAATGAAAATAGGTTTATCTATTATCATTTTGGTGAACCCACCCCTTTTCATTAACCTATTTTTTTTTGTTTCACATAAAAAGAGAGAATAGAAAAGCTATGGAGGCCAAGAGTTATTGATCCAAAAAACATGAATCTTTGATTAATGCGAATCTTCTGATGATTATACAATAGAGAATCCTTATAGAAGAATAATTAACCCAGAAACCCTAGGTGAGGATAAAAAAAGATCATGAAATGTGTCATCATCCTATGAAATGGGAAATAAAATAGCATGGCATAAGTAAGCTTAATTAATTATAGGAAAAAGGGACCTAATAATTAAATAATTAATTAATTAGGAAATACCTTAAATACTCTAACACTACTCATCACCCTTCAATGGCTTCCTTGAAGGACTGGAGTCAGGCACATCACCTCAAGTATTTGGATCTTGCTTTCTTGAATGCTTTGGAAACCTACAAAAGTGTTAGCATTCACAAAACAATGATAACATAAACATACATAAAATCGCGTAAGATTTGTCATGATGTTAGGATCTTGAATTGTTGCAATAATGCTCTTAAATGATGCTCTTAAATTGCTTGATAGTGCTCATGATGATAATAATTTCTCATGAAATCTCTTTCTAGTTTCAAATGGTGAAAATACTAGGTATTTATAGGCATTTCTCTAATTTCCCAAAAATTAGATCCCAAAAGTCAACAATTGAAATTTGAATTTTGGATGTTAAAATGGCTACTAGTAAAAATTGGCCCCTGATAGAATAGGGGGTCCCATTCACCCTTGGGTGAATGGGTCTTGGCCCAATTCTCTAGGAAAGTTAGTATCAGGGACAAAATACCAATTACTTTCATTTGTTCAATTCTTACAATTTCTTAAAAAGTGGCACAAATTGGCTATAGAATACATAATTTAGGAAATTAGGGACCCAATTAGGCTCAATAATTTTTTTTTGGGGGGGGGGAACATAGTGTGAAATTTTCATGGGTGAAAATTTGTGATGCTACATTTAGCCCCCACATTAGTGAGCATATGAACTTACACTCAAACTCACACTAAAGTAGAGAAATTTATGTCAAGAGGGGTCCAATTGTTCAAATGTTGAGGAGATACGATGACTAAGGATCAAGAGAGGTGATCAAGCTCCCAAGATCCAAGATACCATTGAAAACAAACATAAGCACAAATGAACACACATATATGTATGAAATGAAGCAATACAACATACAAAAACATACATGTTGAAAAACATGAAGCATCACAATGATGACACATGGCATGATGGAAAATGAAGATGATGACAGAATGAAAACAAACACAATGCAAAAATCAAGAAGACACACAAAAAATACAAGGTTAGTACTAAAGGGATTTTGAGTTGGTAAGGCAAAGATACCTCAGTCTTAAATTATCTCAAAGACCAAATGCCATCCATCGAATAAAGAGATGCTCCCATGAGGATTATCAAGTTGTGTTATTGGTGCAGGAGCACCTGGGAAAGTTCAAGGTTTATTGAAGTTTTGTTTGAAGTTCTAATTTTTGTTGAGTTGTGTGAGTTCATGTTGACCATCTTGCTTGTGGTTGAGGGTTTTTTTCTCCCTAGGTAAGAAGTGGTGAAATTTGAATAAGCTTTGGAAGCTTACCTTGTTTGTTTTCAAAACAATGGACCAAGGTTGGAAAACACACTGTGTTTTACAACACTAACCTTTTGGTCATCCTTAGGCTCGATAAAAGAAACCTAACTGTTTCCAAGCCTATTTAAGGGGTACCTCAACCCAAGAGCAGGGTTAGAAGCTATGTACCTTAATGTTTTACCCTGCTCTAATGTGTTACTACTTGAGAATAGCAAAAAATGAGAGCAAAAACGAAGCTAAAATGACTGTTTTACCTTCCAAACTGTGTTGTTTTGGGGCGCTTCCACCTTTCTGCAGCAAAACAGGGGTGCTTCCACCTTTCTACAGCAAAAATAGGGGCACTTCCACCTTTCTGCAGCAAAATGGGGGCGCTTCCGCCTTTCTGCAGCAAAAATAGGGGCACTTCTGCCTTTCTGCAGCAAAATGGGGGCGCTTCCGCCTTTCTGCAGCAAAACAGGGGTGCTTCTGCCTTTCTACAGCAAAAATAGGGGCCCTTCTGCCTTTCTGCAGCAAGAGGTTAGAGGGCGCTTCCGCCTTTCTGCAACAAACTTTGTCAGATTTTTAAAAAGAAAATTTGTGCCCCTCCCACTGCAAGAAAAGTGTTAGAAAAACCTCCTAAATATATTCCCAACTGAAGCAAACTTGTTAGAAGAAAATAAAACTTTCAGATATAGGGTGCTTCCGCCTTTCTGTAGCAGACAAGAGGGCGCTTCTGCCTTTTTGCGGTAAAGCAGAGGGCGCTTCCGCCTTTCTGCGGTAAAGCAGAGGGCGCTTCCACCTTTTTGTGACCTTTTCCTGCAAAATACTTAGCAAAAATGGGGGTTAAATGCAAGAACCCGTTTGTGGGTCCCACCGGGCGTGCCAGAAATGTGTACCTTAATGTTTTACCCTGCTCTAATGTGCAAAATAACTAAAAAATGCAAATGATAAAAGATTAAGAACACTTCAAGATTAGCCTAAAGAGTGATGAAACAAGAAGGAAAATAGATAAAACAAGATGTAAATGATAATACCTTCCTTGTTGTTGATGACTCCTTGGTTGGCCCTTGATTTTGATGGATTTATGTGCTCCTCAGATGGCTTGTGATGTAGCTAGATGCAAGATTGAGTATGCAAGATGATCAAAGTGGATGGCTAAATGTGAATGATTGAGAATGCAAATTGGCAGCATGTAGTTATAAAATGGCTAAGTGTTGAAAATGCCCTTGAGGAGGGGGTATTTATAGAAGAATTTGAATTCTCTAGAGAATTCAATGGTCAAGATTCATCCAACAAGGCCAAGATGAAGGGCTATGGTGGGTTGAGAACCCACAAGCCCTCACATCTTGACATGTGGATGGTGAAGTGGCTAAGGGGAGATGAGGTGTAAGTGAGGTGGAAGAGAAGTACATGATGTGGAGGAAGTACAAGTACCTTGCAAGTACATTGGGAGATGGGAAGAATCTTGGGTGAATAAAAGTGAATTTTAAATTCACAATGATTGAAAGAATCTAGTGGATAAGACAAGGTTCCCAAAAGGTGGGAATTTGTCACGTGACTTGATGTGACAAGTCAAAGTTTCTAGAAGATGCATGGGAAAAGGGGATTCTAGGAGGAATAAAAAGGAATTAAAAATTCCTTGGGGGATGGGGAGAGTTGACCAAGGTACTAATTAGGTTTGACTAATCAATAATTAGAGGATAGTAGGGGTTAATTAGGATTAAAAGCCAACTTGCAAAAGTTGGAGGATGTGACACATCCTAATCAAGGATTAGGCATGTGCACACCCTTAATGAAGAGATTAGGAAATGGATTAGGATTAGATGAAAATGACATGTGAGGAATCAAATAAATGTAATGTAATATTTATTTAATTCATTTGATGAAAAGAGGATTAAGGAGGGTAAGGTATTAATTATTAATTAAATACCTTAGGGATTTGGCAAAATTAAAGATATTAATTAAATAATAGTAATATTACTTAATTAACTCGGATAAGAGGATGTTTAGACGAAAATGATAAATTTGGATAAATTAAGTGTCCAAATTTGGATGTCTACATTTTGCCCCTCTTTGAGATGGTGCTATGAAGTAGCATCATTTCAAAGAATATTAAAATATAAAACCTAGAAGAAGATGGTTAGATTGGAAAAGATGCCCCAGTCATCAAAGGGATGACTAGGAAGAAAGACGATGGGGGTGAAGATGAAGAGTAGGGATTGAGGATGCCCCCTCGAGAGGACATGCGGGTTGAAGAGAACACGGGTGTGCTCTTGAAATAGATGAGATGAGGGAGATGATGCGAAGTGATGGACAAGAGAGAAGGAGAAGTGATAGGAGATGGATGAAGCACAAATGGATTTTAGGACAAAAGGTGATGTTGCCCCAGTCAAGGTACAAGCCAAAATGGGTTGATGATGGATGGAGTGTTGTTAATGAGGATCCCAAAACAACACGAGGATAGGGAAGGATAAATCCCATAGAATGGTATTGATGAGGGAAGGATACATCCCAAAACACCACTAAAGGATAGGGAAGAATACCTCCCGATGATGATGATGAAAGTGTTGTTGATGAGGGAAGGATACATCCCAAAACAACACCAAAGGGATAGGGAATGATACTAATGGATGATGATGATGAGGGGTCAAAGATGGTAATGAGACTAGGGAAAAGACCAAGGATTTGATTAGGTGATTTGTATGAGATTGAACAGATGAGGAGAAGATTGATATGTGAGATGGAGAGAAGGATCTTAAGATTTGGTTTGATATCCAAAGATTTGGACTGCAGATGGACGAAAGCTCAGATTAGGGGTTTGGTTAAGCTCAGAATGGGATAATATTAAAGCTTAGATGAGAATTGGATTGAAGACTAGAATGATTGAAGGAGATGATTGGATTGATTCTACACCGAGTTCCAGGGTCTAAAGGGCGTAAGGTGTTGACAATCAGATTTTTCTCGATTTGGCAATTTTTCAAAATTATCAAATTTTGCCATTTTAGGAAACCTCACGGATATACTTTTGGGAGTCCAAATTTTTTCCAAGAAATACCCAATATTGAGATAGGATGAATTGCCAACTAACATCCCAAATTTGAGATACGCATTTCGAGTTATGAGTGCAATTTTTTAAAATGTTGGAAAAAAACATTAAATTGGGATTTTGAGGGTCAAGATGAAAGTTTGAGGCCCCGAAAATGTGGCAAAATAGGTTCCAACGGCTTCCACAAAAGTTAGTTGGGAATCCACTTGTTATCTCATAACGCAACCACCCATCAAATTTCAGCTCAAACGGACACCCGAGTCAAAAGTTATGGCCTCCGGAAGTTTCGGTGTAAAAATCAAAATTCATTTTTTAAAATTTCAACACATGGGTTTTGATGGCGGGGAGAAATTAGAAAATGGGTCGAGATCAGATTGTTGAAAAAAGGCCAAAAATAGTGGAAAACTGGGGGGGAGGAAAAATGGCGTGGGGCATAGCTGCCTCTATCCAGGGCATCGTCACTGCCACGGCTTAGGGCGGAGCCGCTCGGCTATGATGGGCATTGCCGCCCCGGTCGGGGGCGGTTCCGCCCTGCTGCGGCCGGGCGGTTCCGCCCGACTGCGGCCGAGCGGTTCCGCCCCAACAGGGGGCGGTTCCACCCCAACAGGGGGCAGTTCCGCCCTGACAGGGGGCGATGCCGCCCCGACTGGGGGCGGGGCGGTTCCGCCACGGACGGGGGCTGTTCCGCCCAGCTGCGGCGGGAGGAGCCAGAGGGGAGGACAGAGGAATATAAGGGGGAAGAGAAAGGGCAAATAGATAGGAAAAAAGATGGAGGGATGGGGGGATTTGTGAAAAAGGATGAAGGGATGGGGAATACATGCAAGATGATAGAAATGAAATGCAATCCTAATGTAAGTTGCCATCTTCGGAGCACTGAGTTTTGCTATAGCATAAGACACCAAGTGCTAGGGTATGTGGAACCAAGGCGTAATAGTGGCTAATGCATGAAATAAACACAATAGACAAGAAGGCTATCCCAACACCCCAAAGTCACGAAGACCTTGGTCGGGCCAGGTATTGAGATAACCACAAGCACAAAAAGATGCCCTAGTATAACACAAGACCTCGGGGATCTTGGTGGGTACTACGTGGGACAACCAAGAAGACAGAATCAAACAAAAGAGCAAGATATGCCCCTATGTGGACCAATCAAAACACACCATAATATGATGGATCATAGCGGCCTTGACAAGTGATGATAGGGAGCTCAAATGATAAACAAAAGCCAAAAGCATCAAAAGATCGCAATCAATTTCAAATGTCCTTTGCCATAGGATCAATGGGATAGATGGGATTGATGAGGTCTGTTAGGAAGGATGCATCCTGTTGAGACCAAAGATGATGGATACTAAACTAAAAGATCATTATGACGTGGGATGTTTAAAATTGATTGGATCTCATGATACAAGTGGATCTTGTTAGTGAAGAACTGGCTAGATGAGGGCATAGCTTGACGACACGACACAAGAGAGACAAGACATGAGACTGACACAACCTAAAGACCTAGGGGCTTAGGGGCTGATGAAAGATTAGCCTTGCCTACGTGAAAATGCAGAGCCCTCGTTGTTCGTAAAAGGTGGATGACTGACCAAGATGGAGACCTTGATGGATGGTAAAGATAGGACGGACAAAAGGAGAAAGACCGATGGTAGACGATAGAAGAGCAAAGTGGACAATGAAGATTGATGATGGAACCCTGGGGGCGGATCAAATGATTGACCTACGTGAAAGCGCAGGGGCAATGTAGTTCGATAAGACCAAAGGCAAACAATGGATAAAGGATGATGGATGATGATAGGATAAGTGGATAAAAAGATGGGAACGATATGACAAGATAGAATAGACCTGTTGGATTGGATAGGATGATGATGAACAGATAAAGCTCAGGGATGGGATAGTTATCCAAAGCATTAAAATGACTTGGGAGGATGATATGATAGATAGATGAGTGATGAAAAGTGATAGGAGATTGGAAAGATGTGCAAGAGATGCAGGGATGAGGATGATGAGATAAATGGCATTGGGTTGCATGGGGGGAGGCCTATAGCCAGATACCAATGACAAGAGATTGTGAGATGGGATGAGATGGGATGAGGATAAAGATGGAAGAATGGATAGAGATATAGGGATGGGGGATGGAAGAGATTTTTTGGATGGATAGGAATATAAGGATTGGGAGATGAAAGGGATGCTAGGATAAATGGATACGAAGATAAGGATGTGGAGATGGGAGGGATGTTGTGATAGATTGATAGGGACAGAAGGATTGAGAGATGAAAGGGATGCTAGGATAGATGGATATGAAGATAAGGATGGGGAGATGGAAGGGATGTTGGGATAGATGGATACGAAGATAAGGATGGGGAGATGGAAGGGATGTTGTGATAGATGGATAGGGACAGAAGGATTAGGAGATGAAAGGGATGCTATGATAGATGGATATGAAGATAAGGATGGGGAGATGGGAGGGATGCTGTGATAGATTGATAGGGACAGAAGGATTGGGAGATGAAAGGGATGCTAGGATAGATGGATACGAAGATAAGGATGGGGAGATGGAAGGGATGCTGTGATAGATGGATACGAAGATAAGGATGGGGAGATGGAAGGGATGCTGTGATAGATGGATAGGGACAGAAAGATTGGGAGATGGAAGGGATGCTATGATAGATGGATAGGGAGATGAAGGGATGTTATGATAGATGATGTCTCCAAGGACTATGTCACAAAGGAAGCAGATGCCCCCACTCTAGATATGTCATATATGATGAGGTATGATGGATGGAAGACGAGTGGATGGGAAAAGGAGATAACTAGAGGAGGATATGATGGGTGACCAAGGAATACAACAAATCATAGATGAAGGGAATGTATACCAAGAGGTGTCCAAAGCATGCATAGATAGGTGCCTCTATTTTGATCAAGATCACAAGGATGGAGGGATGGGAGATAAATGGGATATGATGGTAGGATGCGGAAGATAGGTGGGATGGGGGGATTTATGAAGAGGACAGATAACAGGAAGATGGGTGCATAGCTAGCAACATAGCAGATGGAGAGAATGCATATCAGGAAGTTGCCCACAAGTGCAGATGGGGATTTATGCATGACGCCTGTTTGCCAGGTTTTCATCATGGTACTTATCCAAGGCGCTTGTTTGCCAAGTTTTCACCATTGGACGAATTATTTCTCTTTACTATTTTTTTATTTTATTTTATTTTTGGATTTTTTGGATTTATTTTTTATTTTTTATTTTTTTGGATTTTTTTCTAATTTTTTGACTTTTTGGATATGTGAATTTTTGGAGATGGGTAAGGATAAGGAAGTGGATAAGCAGATTTAGAAGACATGTGATAAGGATCAAAGTGTTAAGAGCCCATGTTCGAATCGACTATTGGATGTTGGTACAACCTTATTAGGATAAATGGACTATGCAAGAGGATGAATGAGAGGGATTTGAGAGGGGAGATACATGGGATAATGGATGGGATGCTGCAAAGGGTATGGATGGAATGATGGGGTGGATATGTGATGGGGAGATGTGTTCAAGACCAACATTGGCACATGTAGTGGTGGATGTGAAAAGATAATAGGATTAAGGGATGGAGAATGTGGGGATAATGGAGGAGATGGAATAGTGAATTTCGGGACATAAGGACCCAAAACAGACTTAGGAGATGAAAGGGGTGTATGATTAGCTTTTGGATTAGCGACTTTGGATGTTCTTATGGAGGCTTCATTTGTTTTCTTTGGGATCCACATGGTTTTGATGTTTTCTTTGGTGGGCCTTTGCGGCCTACAGATTTGATTTGGATTTTGGATTTGATTTTGCTTTGCTTTAACATGTCTTTTAGAGGGGACATGGGAAGCTTCTAATTCATGTGGATGTTTAGATTGATGCATTTTTTCTTTAACAACAAAAGTGCTTTTAGTAGCAATGGGATGCGTGCGAGGAGATGGATGATGTGGAGTGATGGAGGTAGGAGTATGGGGATTATGTGTAGATGGAAGATGTTTAGGTATGTGCCTTTGTTGATCCTGACCATGGGGTATGCGAGAGGGATGTTTATGATGGATGAGATGGATAGGTGTTGGATGGATGAAAGACTGAGAAGGTGATCTTGGGATATATGGACCGAAAGTAGTCATAGTGGGTGGAGGGACATAAGAACCCAAGATGGATGGAGTAGATGAAGGGTGGGAGATGGTGGGTGGAGGGATGTAAGGACCCAAAATGGATGGAGCAGATGAAGGAGGAATATGGACGGTTGTTTTGAGGTGATACAATAGAGGAGGAGGGATGGCAACATATGATTTGGTGGAGCGATGGAAAGAGCCTATATTTATTTTGGAAGAGGCTTGTTGAGGATGTCTAGAGGTTGTACCGACATTTTTAGATTGCGAGTCATGAGTAGTACATCCAAGACCTTGCAGATACAAATTTTCTTTAGCTTGGATGGGCTCTATAATACCTTGCTCATGAAGGCCTAAACCTTTTCCTTGATAGTTCATTCTCTTGAGCATTCAATCTAGGACAGGATTTTTGTTATTCTAAAAGAATGATGCGAGTTCACTATTAGGTGGAAGAGGAGAGTTGGTGTATATGCTTTGTTTTTCTTCTGCGAGGAGACCACCATGGAGGAATGTGAGAGGACCAAGGGGATATGCAAGCAGTGTGGGGATATCATTTTTAGGTGATGATGGGGGATCATGAGAAGGAGATGATGGGATAGCAACATCAGGAGAGGGAGTAGGGGCCATGATAGGATCTGGATTTGTGGTAGTAGGCTCATGCGATGGAGATGGAGATGGAGTAGTGGAAGCTTGAATGACAAGGGGATCATGGGATGGAATGGATGGGGGACTGTGATCTTGAGGTGGACTAGATGGGATGGTAGGATCTTGATCTGGAGAAGGGGATATGTTGGCATGCTTTGGATTAGACTCTTGGCATGACTCACCGTGTGCGAGAGGCATGATAACAGAGTCTTGTTGGGACTCTTCAAGTGGGGAAGATGGAGGGATGGAAGATTCATGAGGTTCATTGGAATGGGTTTTGGTGCTACTAGGAGTGGGAGGAGTGGATTGGATTTGGGTGGACCTAGGAGTAGAGGGAGTGGATTGGAATTGAGTGTCTTCGATGGATTCGGTGGTTCTTGGAGTAGGAGATGAGGGTTCAATGGATTTAGTGGTTTGAGCAGTACTAGGGGTGGTAACATTAATAATAGGTGCGGTATGGAGAAGGGTCTCATCACTAGTGACCGTGGTTGATGGCTCTAAATGGCATGGTTCCATGACTTCAAGATGTGGAGTTGGGGATGGCTTCTTTGTAATGAGTCCTTGGAGAACTTCTGAAATGAGAGACTTGCATATGGTTGGATTGGATGGGGTGGTAGAAATGGATGAGGGATTATGGATTTGTGGACTAGGGTTAGATGGAGGAATGGGATTGAATGTAGGACTATGAGTAGATGGGGGATTAGGATTGGATGAAGGACTAGGAGTAGATGGATGAATGGGATTGGATGGAGGACTAGGAGTAGATGGGGGACTAGGATTGGATGGAGGGTTAAGGTAAGGATATTGGAGTGGTGAATTAAGATAGGGGGACATGGACTGTGGATTAGGACAAAAGGATATAGGTGGTATAGTGGGACAAGAGGATGTGGGAGATGGATTATGATAAGGGTATTGGGATTGTGGATTAGGATGAGGATATGTGGATGTAGGATTAGTATGGGAAGATTGGGAAAGAGGATTATGATAGGGGGACATGGATGGGGAATTGTAATAGGAATATTGTGATGGAAAATTAGGATAAGAGGATGTAGATGTTGTATAAGAGGATGATGTAGATGAAGGACATGACAAATATGGGGATGAAGAAGATACTAGATATCCATTGTCAAAGGTGGCATAAGGAGTATGATTAGGCATGGATGAAGACATAACGGGATAGCTCATAGGAGTAATTGGATTTTGGAAAGTGGGTAGAGAAAGCTTACTAGATATGATAGTGTCAAGGGGATCTATGTCGTATACCTCCTGATCGACAAGACTTTCGTTATTGTTGTCAACGTAATTAGGGTTTCCCTTTACCACTATTGATGGAGGATAAGGACCCATGATGGTGAAAGGATAAAGAGGATGGATAAAATATTTTGGATGGGAACGGATTTTGATTGGCTAGATTGGATTTTGATTGAATTGGATTGGATTATTAAGATCCATAAGATAGCATTGGTTGAACGGATATGATTTGGTTGATTGGGTAATTTGATCGAATGATTGGTTTGGATAGATTTGGATTATTGGAAGGGTATGATTGGATGATGAAAGATATGAGAGAGACCTTGAGTTTAATCAAAGGAGGTTACCCTTAGTGACCTAGAGCTTTGATTGATTAAGAGGATGATTATGGCACCGAATCCACCTTATGAATGGATTGATTGGGCCGAGGATGATAACTTACGACACCGAATTCACCTCAAGATGGAATCGAATTGATTGGGGTTGAAGTTAAAGACTAATAATCAAATTCAAGTGATATGGTCAATTTGGGTAACCACTTTGTAATACAAGGTCAAGGCAGTTTGGTTATGAGTGGTGTTTGGTGATGTAAATGGTAAAATGATGATGTTAACTAGGTGATGGTGTGGACTTTTGAATGGAATATGAGGAAATTAGAATGAGGGTGGATTGAAGATGATTGTGGAGAATGAGTGGGGATTTAGAATGGTTAAACAAAGATTTGGAATTATAGAATGGAGGTTAAAACGGATCAAATGGAAGTTTTGGGAGGCTTAGAGTGACAAAATGGAGGCTTAGGATGATGAGATAATGGTTGGGAATGATTAAACGATAGTTTAGGGGCTAAATGGATCCAAATAGGGCAATTTTGGGTGTTCGGGAGGGCAAATCCGCCCCTCTACAGGAAAAATCAGGGGCGTTGACAGCTTTCTGCAGCAAATCAGGGGTGCTTCCACCTTTCTACGACATAATCAAGGGCGCTTCTGCCTTTCTGCAGCAAAACAGGGGCGCTTCCACCTTTCTGCAGCAGAATCAGGGGCGCTTTCGCCTTCTGCAGCAAAACAGGGGCACTTCCGCCTTTCTGCAGTAGAATCAGGGGCATTTATGCCTTTCTGTAGCAGAATCAGGGGCGCTTTCACCTTTCTGCAACATAATCAAGGGCGCTTCCGCCTTTCTGCATCAAAACAGGGGCGCTTCTACCTTTCTGCAGTAAGATAGAGCTTGGTTTTGATGGCAATGGCTATGGCAAGGACGCAAAAATGATGAAGTAAGGCCAAAGTATCAAAGATTTCACAAATTTTTCATAAGAAAACACTTCAAAAAAGCACAATCCTATGATTAATGTTAAGGGTATGGCTAGGCAAGGTCTTAATCTAGGATGTACAAAGCTTCTAGGGAGTCCTCGATATACTCTTGGTACGTGAGGCACAACCGTGAACACCAGCCTGTCACAAGGGTGAGTTGGGAACCCCAACGAGATACTGAAAGGCTCGGACCAACTCTTCGCATCTATCTAGGTATCACCCTAGCTTCGACGCTCTGCCAATTACGACGTGACTGGATTGGGGTACAACTTTCGTTCTCCCCCCTTTATATACCCCGCTGGTATGCGTGGTTGGAATCGTCACTTGGGGTGATGAAATCCCCAAGCAGGTCCCACTAAAAAGAAGACACTAATCGTTTCCAACTACTTCCCAGGCTCACATGAAGTGCAAGGGGAAAGTGAAAACAAATTAATGCCCCCTTGGGTAACACAAGAATAAACAACCACAACAAACAATGCAGTTTATTCCCCCTAATTAGATTATGTTCCAAAACAAGAAAGACAATTTTTTGCAGATCTGATCAAATAGATGGCCCTGCAAACAAATGTTAGCTGTCTTTTTTTTGTTCTTGGTCAATTACGCCCTAATATGCTGCAAAACGTTAGCAAAAAACACCAATATCCTTGCCAAAACAATGTTAGAGGGTTACTACTTGAGAATAGCAAAAAATGAGAGCAAAAACGAAGCTAAAATAACTATTTTACCTTCCAAATTGTGTTGTTTTGGGGCGCTTCCACCTTTCTGCAGCAAAACAGGGGTGCTTTCGCCTTTCTGCAGCAAAAATAGGGGCACTTCCACCTTTCTGCAGCAAAATGGGGGCGCTTCCGCCTTTCTGCAGCAAAAATAGGGGCACTTCCGCCTTTCTGTAGCAAAATGGGGGCGCTTCCACCTTTCTGCAGCAAAACAGGGGCGCTTCCGCCTTTCTGCAGCAAAAATAGGGGCCCTTCCGCCTTTTTGTAGCAAGTGGTTAGAGGGCGCTTCCACCTTTCTGCAACAAACTTTGTCAGATTTTTAAAAAGGAAATTTGTGCCCCTCCCACTGCAAGAAAAGTGTTAGAAAAACCTCCTAAATATATTCCCAACTGAAGCAAACTTGTTAGAAGAAAATAAAACTTTCAGATATAGGGCGCTTCCGCCTTTCTGTAGCAAACAAGAGGGCGCTTCCACCTTTTTTGCGGTAAAGCAGAGGGCACTTCCGCCTTTCTGCGGTAAAGCAGAGGGCGCTTCCACCTTTTTGCAACCTTTTCCTACAAAATACTTAGCAAAAATGGAGGTTAAATGCAAGAACCCGTTTGTGGGTCCCACCGAACGTGCCAGAAATGTGTACCTTAATGTTTTACACTGCTCTAATGTGCAAAATAACTTAAAAATGCAAATGATAAAAGACTAAGAACACTTCAAGATTAGCCTAAAGAGTGATGAAACAAGAAGGAAAATAGATAAAACAAGATGTAAATGATAATACCTTCCTTGTTGTTGATGACTCCTTGGTTGGCCCTTGATTTTGATGGATTTATGTGCTCCTCGGATGGCTTGTGATGTAGCTAGATGCAAGATTGAGTATGCAAGATGATCAAAGTGGATGGCTAAATGTGAATGATTGAGAATGCAAATTGGCAGCATGTAGTTATAAAATGGCTAAGTGTTGAAAATGCCCTTGAGGAGGGGGTATTTATAGAAGAATTTGAATTCTCTAGATAATTCAATGGTCAAGATTCATCCAACAAGGCCAAGATGAAGGGCTATGGTGGGTTGAGAACCCACAAGCCCTCACATCTTGACATGTGGATGGTGAAGTGGCTAAGGGGAGATGAGGTGTAAGTGAGGTGGAAGAGAAGTACATGATGTGGAGGAAGTACAAGTACCTTGCAAGTACATTGGGAGATGGGAAGAATCTTGGGTGAATAAAAGTGAATTTTAAATTCATAATGATTGGAAGAATCTAGTGGATAAGACAAGGTTCCCAAAAGGTGGGAATTTGTCATGTGACTTGATGTGACAAGTCAAAGTTTCTAGAAGATGCATGGGAAAAAGGGATTCTAGGAGGAATAAAAAGGAATTAAAAATTCCTTGGGGGATGGGGAGAGTTGACCAAGGTACTAATTAGGTTTGACTAATCAGTAATTAGAGGATAATTAGGGGTTAATTAGGATTAAAAGTCAACTTGCAAAAGTTGGAGGATGTGACACATCCTAATCAAGGATTAGGCATGTGCACACCCTTAATGAAGAGATTAGGAAATGGATTAGGATTAGATGAAAATGACATGTTAAGAATTAAATAAATGTAATATTTATTTAATTTATTTGATGAAAAGAGGATTAAGGAGGGTAAGGTATTAATTATTAATTAAATACCTTAGGGATCTGGCAGAATTAAAGATATTAATTAAATAATAGTAATATTACTTAATTAACTCAGATAAGAGGATGTTTAGACGAAAATGATAAATTTGGATAAATTAAGTGTCCAAATTTGGATGTCTATAGAAGCAATAAAATTTGGTGAAGTTTTGTGTGAATAAGAGAAAAACAGCATTCTGAGTTATAATCTCTGAATTATTGAATCTTGGCAAACCTTTTATGGAATAGCTTGCTATAGTTATGATCTATACAATGTAGCTTTGGTTGTATTCAAGTGTTGTGTAAGGTTAAGAAGTTTCTTTGTTGCATTTATAAGCATTTGTTGTAAATAGTTCCTTTCTGCTCAAGTTCTAGTCTAAAACAGACTGTATTTTTGAAAATGTGGTGCTAGAGCACTTTTCCTCCGTACAAACTGTACGGCCCTTTGGAAATAGTGCCTAGTCACCATGCTTGTAAATATGTTAATTTTTAGGTTTTGTTTGAGTTCAGTGGATGCTAGCAAAATGATGCCCTCGGCGAGCCAGTGCAGGTCCGGTTGGGGCAGACTTGGAGAAAAAGTCACATAACTTGTAGGGGAAATGAGATTTTTGAGAAATTATTTTTTGTGAATTTTCTTGAGGGTCTTAGCTATGTTGGGAGGTCATGAGGAGGTTCTAATAGGCCATTTGGAGGGAGAACTCTTTGACAGTCTTAAATCAGCCTGAGAAAACTTAGAAACCCTAGGTTTTTAACCATTTTTTAGTGTGGACAGAGTACGGGCTGTACAGGGCTAAAACCCTAAAAATCTTTGAGGCATAGGCATGAGAAATTCAAACTCTAAACAAAGAACCTAAGTCCTTTGGTGGTTTTAGAAGAGAAAAGCACTTTACCTCTGTTCAAAGGCCTAATTGGGGGCTCAAGGCTTGTAGCCTTTTCAAACCCTAGGAAGGGATTAATGGAAGCGATGGTTAAAGGGAGTTTTGAGGAAGTACAAGAACCCTAGATAGAGTCCCTTGAAGCTTTTTAAATGTGTTACACCTCTGCAAGTTATCAAGTTGAAGGTGGAGTGAACTTGGTCTTTAAGGCAGAGTAAGGGCCAATGGAGAATATGTGGTAGCACCAAGGTTGGATTGGTAGAAGGGAAGCTTGTTGATAGAAGAGGAGTTGGGAAGACAAACCAGGGGCACCTAGTCAAGAGTAGGGACCTATAGGTTAGATTGGTGAAGAAAAACACCAAGGAGGTCTTACAAGGAAGGCCTAGAGCAGGAATCTGTGATTGATTCCTTCAACCCCCCCTCCCTATCAGATTGGTATCAGAGCAAGTTAAAGATTTGGGAAGCATCTTATATGTCAGAGGTTGAGTCTAGTGATTCTTTCACCATGGTGACCAATGCATAACTGGCTAAGATGGTTGAAGGACAAGAAGAAGACAATAGGCTATTGAGGGAAAGAATAGCCCAGCTTGAGGCAGCAGTGAGGAGTGCACAGTTTGAGGGAAGAATTCCAAAAGAAGAAGAGGTTGCAGAGGAAGATAAGACCCCTGAACCTGACCCTATTTTGAAGGAGGAGCCTTTCTTGAAGGCATTGAAAGCCTTGAGTGGAAAAGCACTTGAAGGTATACCACTTTTTAGTGGAAAGATGGAAGCAGACCTAGTCATGGATTGGATAGAAGGCATGGAGAATCATTTTGAGTGTGATGGAGTCATTGAAGCTCAGAAGGTGAAGGTTGCTAAGTCAAGATTGAGAGGATCAGTCTTGACATGGTGGAAGTTTATTCAGACAGAGAGGGAAAAAGAAGGCAAATAGCCCATATCAACTTGGAAAGGAATGGTTGCTAAGGTAAAGGAAGCCTACATGAAAGATGACTATGAGATTCAATTGCACAAGAAGAGGCAAAGTCTAAGGCAGAAAGACCAAGATGTAAACACTTATACTGAAGAGTTTCAAAAGCTTTGTATGAGGTCTAATGTGACAGAGGATGAGAGTCTCAAAGTGGCTAGGTATCTTAATGGTTTGAAATGGAACATCCAAGAAGAGATGGCTCTTTTGAGTCCTAAAACAGTACATCAATGTTATCAGTTGGCTATCAAGATTGAGGAAAGGAACAAGAGGAAGCAAGATCAAACTTCCAAGGGCAGAGGCAAAGGTAGAGATCAAAGAGATCAAAGAGGACAGCATGGTGGCTACCAAGGTAGAGGTAGTGACCAAAGAAATAAGGAGAAGCAAAGCTCACTGAGCATGGAGGTGAAACATCTTCCAGAGGTGGATATAATAGAGGAAGAGGACCTCAAGGAGGTTGAAATAGAGGAAGAGGAGCAGGCAGGAGCAGTTCCTATTTTGCAAACATGAAGTGTTATCATTGTAACCAACTAGGTCATCCTGCTTATAGATGCCCGGAGAAAGCATCTTCATCAAGCAATGAAAAGAGAGTGGCCTATGCACAAGAGGACACTATGAGTCCTAAGGTATCTGAGATCAGTCACATAGAATCTAAGGTAGGAGAGAATATAATGTTTAATAGAGTTCTGATCAGACAGCCAGTCAAGGAGGAACCAAAACAGAGAAGAGCTCTTTTTAGAGTAAGGTGCAAGATACTTGGTAAAGTATGCAAGGTCATAGTAGATTCAGCTTCAACAGATAATATAATCTCAGAGGAGGTAGTAACTAAACTAAAATTGGAGAAGGTACCTCACAATAACCCCTACAAGGTCACATGGTTGAACAAAGGGCAAAGTGTTTTAGTGAATGAGCAAGTAACGGTGGAGTTCTCTATTGGAGGATATAAAGACAAGTTAATTTGTGATGTATTACCCATGGATGCATGCCATCTACTACTGGGCAGACCCTGGCAGTATGACATAAGTGTTATGTATGATGGGAAGGAGAATACTATCTCATTCAAAAGGGATGGAAGAACCTTCAAGCTGCAGTCACTGTCAGAAGAAGATGCAGGTCAGTCCAAGACACCTAGCATCATGTTAAGTAGTGGTAAGGAGTTCCTTAAGGACCTACACCAAGGGAATGAATGGTATGTGGTTGTGTTGCAACCTAAAGAGGAAGGTAAGGCTGAAAAGACAGTCCTACCGAAAACAGTCCAAAAGTTGCTTGATAGGTACAAGAGTATAGTCAGTGATGGTACACCTACAACTTTACCACCAAAGAGAGCAATAAGTCATCAAATTGACTTCATACCTGGAGCCTCATTGCCTAAAAAAGCAGCATACAAACTTACTCCTGAGCAAAACCTAGAGGTAGCTAGGCAAGTGCAAGAATTATTGGGTCAAGGATTGATTCAAAAGAGCATCAGCCCTTGTGCAATGCTAGTGGTTTTAGCAACCAAGAAAGGAGGTAAGTGGAGACTTTGTACTGATTCTAGAGCAATAAATAGAATCACAATTAGGTATAGGTTCCCAATTCCTAGAATTGAAGACTTAATGGATTGCCTTGGAGGAGCACAATATTTCACTAAGTTGGACCTCAAGAGTGGCTACCATCAAATCAGGATTAAGGATGGTGATGAGTGGAAGACAGATTTTAAGACAAATGATGGTTTATATGAGTGGAAAGTGATGCCATTTGGCCTCTCAAATGCCCCTAGTACATTCATGAGACTCATGAATGAAGTGCTTAAGGATTTCATAGGGATCTTTGTGGTAGTATATCTTGATGACATACTGATTTTTAGTAAGACAACAGAAGAACACTTCAAGCATGTGGAGATGGTTCTTAAAAGGTTGCAAGAGGAGAAGTTGGCAATCAATCTTGAGAAATGTGAGTTCTTTAAGAAAGAGCTTGTGTATCTAGGTTTTGTAGTGTCCAAAGGCTCATTAAAGATGGACCCAAGCAAGGTGGAAGCCATCCTAAACTAGCCTACACCAACCACAGCAATAGAGTTGAGAAGTTTTCATGGGTTGGCTCAATTTTATAGAAAATTCATAAGGAACTTTAGTGGTATATGTGCACTAGTCCTAGATACTATCAAAGGTGGGCTGAAAATAAAGTTTAAGTGGACTCAAGAGGCTGATAAAGGGTTTGAAAAACTAAAACAAGAAGTGGCAACTCAACCTATTCTATTATTGCCTAGTTTTGATAAGTTGTTCACAGTTGAGTGTGATGCAAGTGGAGTAGCAGTAGGAGGATTACTTAGTCAAGAAGGTAGGCATGTGGCCTTATTTAGTGAAAAGCTCAATGAATCCAAGCAAAAGTACTCTACCTATGATCTAGAGTTATATGCTTTAGTGCAGTCCCTTAGGAAGTGGAGGCATTATTTGTTACCCAAAGAGTTTGTGGTCTTTACTGATAACCAAGCACTTAGTTATATCAACACCCAAGAGAAGTTGAGTAATAGGCATTTGAAATGGATGGAATACATCCAAGCTTTTACTTTTACCATCAAGCACAAGAAAGGGCAAATGAACAAGGTGGCAGATGCATTAAGCAGAAGGTTGTTGACAGTCCAAGAGATACAGCTCAAGAGCATTGGCATAGATAGTTTCAAGGATCTATATGGAGGTGATGAAGACTTTTCAGAGGCCTATAAGGTATTTTCTAACTTTGAGAACCACTTCCATAGTCAATACTCAGAGTATACTTTGCAAAGTGGGTTGTTGTTTAAAGGCAATCAGTTATGTGTTCCAAGAGGGTCAATGAGGGAAAATATGATTTAGGAAAAGCATAATGGCAGTCTTAGTGGGAATTTTGGCATAAATAAGACTTTGGAGCTAGTACAAAGATTCTATTATTGGCCTAAGTTGGAAAGAGATGTTAGAAGGTATGTGGAACAGTGTGTTGTGTGTATGAAAGCTAAGGGAGGAGCTAGCAATGTTGGTTTATATCAACCCCTGCCCATTCCTAACAGACCATGGGAGTGTGTGAGCATGGATTTTGTGGTAGGTCTTCCTAAGACCAAGACTAGTTTTGACAGTGTTTATGTTGTGGTAGATAGATTTAGCAAGATGAGTCATTTTATTCCCTGCAAAACTACTCATGATGCAAGCTACATAGCTCATCTTTTCTTCAAGGAAGTTGTAAGGATCCATGGATTACCATTAAGCATTGTTTCTGACAGAGATGTGAAGTTCATGAGTCACTTTTGGAAGACTCTATGGAGCAGATTGGGAACAAACCTGTCTTTTGGATCAGCTTACCATCCTCAAACTGATGGTTAAATAGAGGTGGTTAGCAGGGTGCTTGGTAATCTTTTAAGGTTCTTAACTAAAGAATATGGACAGACATGGGATATGGTTATTTCCCAAGCTGAATATGCCTATAATGACAGTGTAAACAGAACTACAAGGAAAAGTCCTTTTGAAGTTGTGTATGGAATGCACCCAAGAGGAATTTGTGAGCTCAGAGACCTTGGATCTATGGAGAATAGGAGTGGACATGTAGAAGACTTCACTCAGACCATGAAAGAGATTCAGGAGCAGGTCAAGAAAACAGTCACAGCAGCAATCCAAAAGTTGAAGGAGAAAGTTGATTTGTCAAGGAAGGATGTACAATTTGTAGTAGGGGACTATGTCATGGTCCACCTTAACAAATCTAGATTGCAGAAGGGGATTTCAACCAAAATCTAGATGAAAAGAGTATGACCCTACAAGATATTAGCCAAGTATGAACAGAATGCTTACAAGGTGGAATTACCAGCAGACCTAGGCATATCTCCAGTGTTTAATGTGGTTGATCTGATCAAGTATAAGGGGATAGTCACTGACATGGACCAGAATAGTAGGGAGATATTCAAGGATGTCAGCAACATGACACTACCAACTCCAGACAAGCTACAAGCAGAGAAGATCTTAGCGTCAAGAGTGAAGAAGGCTACAAGGAACAAGGTGTACATGGAGCATCTTGTCAAATGGAAGAACAAGCATGAATCTGAAGCTACCTGGGTAGAAGTAGACTTTAAGATGCAAGGAATTGATTAATTACTAATCTCTCCTTCCAATCCTTAGTGCTTGAGCTGAGAGGGGGAGAATGGTGCAGGAGCACCTAGCAAAGTTTAAGGTTTATTGAAGTTTTGTTTGAAGTTCTAATTTTTGTTGAGTTGTGTGAGGTCATGTTGACCATCTTGCTTGTGGTTGAGGGTTTTTTTCTCCCTAGGTAGGAAGTGGTGAAAGTTGAATAAGCTTTGGAAGCTTACCTTGTTTGTTTTCAAAACAATGGACCAAGGTTGGAAAACACACTTTGTTTTACAACACTAACCTTTTGGTCATCCTTAGGCTCGATAAAAGAAACCTAATTGTTTCCAATCCTATTTAAGGGGTACCTCGACCTAGGATCAGGGTTAGAAGCAATAAAATTTGGTGAAGTTTTGTGTGAATAAGAGAAAAACAACATTATGAGTTATAATCTCTGAATTATTGAAGCTTGGCAGACCTTTTATGGAATAGCTTGCTATAGTTTTGATCTGTACAATGTATTTTTGGTTGTATTCAATTGTTGTGTAAGGTTAATAATTTTCTTTGTTTCATTTATAAGCATTTGTTGTAAATAGTTCCTTTCTGCTCAAGTTCTGGTCTAAAACAAATTGTATTTTTGAAAATGTGGTGCTAGAGCACTTTTCCTCCGTACAAACTATACAGCCCTTTGGAAATAGTGCCTAGTCACCATGCATGTAAATATGTTAATTTTTAGGTTTTGTTTGAGTTCAGTGGATGCTAGCAAAATGATGCCCTAGGCGAGCCAGTGCAAGTCCGATTGGGGCAGACTTGGACAAAAAGTCACATAACTTGCAAGGGAAATGAGAGTTTTGAGAAATTATTTTTTGTGAATTTTCTTGAGGTTCTTAGCTATGTTGGGAGGTTAGGAGGAGGTTCTAACAGGCCGTTTGGAGGGAGAACTCTTTGACAGTCTTAAATCAGCCTGAGAAAACTTAGAAACCCTAGGTTTTTAACCATTTTTTAGTGTGGATAGAGTACGGGCTATACAGGGCTAAAACCCTAAAAATCTTTGAGGCATAGGCATGAGAAATTCAAACTCTAAACAAAGAACCTAAGTCCTTTGGTGGGTTTAGAAGAGAAAAGCACTTTACCTCTATTCAGAGGCCTAATTGGGGGCTCAAGGCTTGTAGCCTTTTCAAACACTAGGAAGGGATTAATGGAAGCGATGGTTAAAGGGAGTCTTGAGGAAGTACAAGAACCCTAGATAGAGTCCCTTGAAGCTTTTTAAATGTGTTACACCTCTACAAGTTATCAAGTTGAAGGTGGAGTGAACTTGGTCTTTAAGGCAGAGTAAGGGCCAATGGAGAATATGTGGTAGCACCAAGGTTGGCTTGGTAGAAGGGAAGCTTGTTGATAGAAGAGGGGTTGGGAAGACAAACCAGGGGCACCTAGTCAAGAGTAGGGACCTATAGGTTAGATTGGTGAAGCAAAACACCAAGGAGGTCTTACAAGGAAAGGCCTGGAGCAGGAATCTGTGATTGATTCCTCCAACCCCCCTCCCTATCAATTATTCCACATCATTCATGAGCCACATGGATCTACAAGCTAGCAAGTTGTGTTATGTCACATCACTCATGAGCCACATGGATCTACTAGCTATAAATTTTTGTTATGCTAGGTTTTCATACAATATGATGGGTTCCAGGAGGCTAGCAAGTTGTGTTATACAAGACACTCATGAAACACATGGCTCCATTAGCAAGCAAGGTGTGTTATGCTAATTGGTCATGTCAAAAAGGGTGTCCATGAATCAACAAGTTTCATTTTATTGAATCCATGAACCAGAGGTATTCATAACTCACACAATAGAAAATTCCAATATTTTATAGGTGAGACAAACAAGAAGGCAACATAGGCTAGTTAAGTCAATATTCACTAGGTGAGCCCCCAAGACAAGGTAGTAAAATGAGAAACACACTAGGTCTAGTGAGGACCGCTTTTCAGTAGGTGTGTACCCATGTCAACCAATATATCAAGAATTATACTCCCTGATAACTCTTATAAGGTGCTACAAAATGGTCAAAATGTTATGTCAACACAACGCTAAGTTCAACACCTATGAACAAAGTGCATTAAAAATTCCAAATTCACCTAAGGAGCTGCAAAAACTCACCTAAGGAGATGTATAATTATGGAAAGATAAGCCAAAACCTCAAGGGGTGTTGTAATAACACCACCACAAAAGTTTTTTTACAAAAACAACAAAGGGGTTATGCTCAATATATGAGAGGTCACACCTTAGGGAATATCACACATGACATTACCACTAAGCGAGGATTAGTCATGGAATAGAAACTCATGCCTTAGGGCATACTAATTATAGCATTACCACCAAAGTGGAATGCCACATGTTCCAAGAAAGATCACTCACCTAAGCAACATCAAGCCCAATATCACCACAAAGGAGACATTTCACATAAAGCAAGAAGACCACCCTTTGATAGACAAGGTCACACTTTCTAGGAGATATATTCTATCATCACTAAAAATGGACCATTTCATATTCAAATGATGAGTGGTGAACTATATTCCCCCCTTAAAATGTTATTGTACTTGCTACACTAATATTTTAAGGAGATGTGGAGGGATCCCAAGAAGGGATGCACCTAACACAAGGCTACCTAACCATTTCCCCCTAAGTGTAAGAACAAAGGTGAGCCAAAATGGTTGATGGTATGCTATTCATCATGAAATTAAATATGATTACATAAAACTTAATTTATACCCCCATGCATGGTAGTGAGTATGTTGTGATACTATGACTACCACATGGCAAGGAGCAAAGTATATGAATATTAATCTATCATTTGTTCAACTTGATCCCTGTAAAGATCAAATTATCTCAATTTCTTCTTTAAAGCATAACACTCATCCATATGGTGTCTTAATAATCTATGATATGTATAGTAGGATATATTTTCATTATTTTGTTTATTGGTTTTTCATTCAGGCATAGGTGGTAGTGTAATTAAACTTGAATCTACAAGTGTAGCTAATACCTCTTCGGTTTTGGATAAAAGATGTAGGAAATGTAATTTATTAAGTTTATACTTCTTGATTGATGGAACAAATTTTTGATGTAAAGGTGGAGAACCTTGGTAGCCTAATCCCTTAGTCTCTTCTAATTGGTGTTTTTTCCAAGAGGGGATGGATTTCATGTTCATTGTCTATGTCACATCCTTGTTTTCTCAAGATTCAAAAGCCTTGTTTGTAACTTTGTTCCAAGTTAATGGTGTGTTTGTAACTTTATGATCACATGATGGGGAGATAGTTGATGTGCCTTCCATGTGATTTTTATTGATAGGCGACTCCATGTGCATTATTTGAAGAATGACTTACAATTCAATTTTTGGATGAAACAAAGCAAACTTTTCAATTGGTGGTATAGTAGGAGGTGTTGATTATTGATATGGATGATTAGGCCATTGCATTGAGAGATACAAAGTTGTATTATTCTTAAGGTTTTTCAAAGAATTGTGTAAGAATCTATTCATGCTCTCCTCATCCTATCCCAATATATCCACATCATGAGGACATGCGTTGGAAGGTGAAGGATCATGAATGTTCTCATTATCATCAATTTCATCACCAAACACACAACTTGAAACATCCACCAAGGATTTCAGAGAAGTCAACATCTAAAAATAAATAAAAAATTGACCCATCATAATGATGCTTTTCACTAAGTTTCAGAGTGTTCTGCAATAGGTTTCTAGAAGACAAACAATAAAGCTAGACAAAATATTCTATCACAAAAAAATTGATTAAAAAGGAGTAAGAGGATAGAGGTTCCCAAGGGAATTTGAGTCCTAAGCTAGTTTTTCATAAATTCAAAAGTTGACTATGTGACTATGTTTAAGGTTTTTCAGATTTGGTTGCAAATAGTTTGAATAGTGAATAATTTTCTAGAATTTTCTTACTTTGTACCAATGTAAATGTGTAATAGTATGTGCACAAGAAATGACAATTTTGAATACAACTTTCTAAATGTAAAATGCATAAATTAATTATTTTTAAAATTCCTAAATTTGAGAATGATGATTTTAATGTAGTTTTGAAACAAAACAATGCATTTTTTTTCCTTTTTTATCACTTTTTGAACTAAATGAAGGATGCCTAATTGAATGTAATTAAGAATTTCAAAACAAAATTTTGCAAGCAAACACAAAATGAAGACACAGAGACACAAAAGTGTGGAAAAGTTGGATAATGTAAGTGTACAAGGACAGAGGTGCCCTAGGGAATTTGATTCCTTGGTAGGGGTTCTAAAAATTGAAAATTTGAATGTTTACTATGCTTTCTACAGGTTTTGCTTCTATGTACAATAGGTTTGTAACTGAGTATTTTTCCAGAATTTACCAAAATTAAGGCTATGCGATGCAAATTCCAATGTGTGACAATGTAAGTGACAATTATGAATAAAATTTTCAATTTTTCAATGTAGATCTAATCTAAGTAACTGAAATGAATCCTAATTCAATCTATGATGCCCAATGATATGCAAATTTTTGAGTTTTTATGCCTTTTTATGATGCAATTATGAAACCCTAAATGAGAAATGCAAGACAATACAACACAAAACATAGATCTAAGGCTTGAAAGACCTCTAATTTTAGAAATTATATGATGTTAAGATGTCATGTTCACCAAAATGTAACATGGGAAAAAGGTGGCCCTAAATTTAAATGTGTAAACCCTAGAGTGGATGTGTCCCCTTTTTAAAGTTACATTAAGAATGTAAACATCAAGATGAATAGATTGACTTTCAACCATGAAAGTGAGTCAACAATACTTGGATTTGCATCCTTAGGGCCTTGAAAATGGATTGGGAGTGATTTAATATGATTAACCTACTTGAACTATATTCCCTAATACATTAAATGCAATATTATGGAAATGCATAGACTGAAAGAATAACTTGGAGCTAGATTTGGAGAGTGTAAAGGACCATGTACCTGTCACTAGAAGTTGGGTCTAAGTGTTGTAGTAGGACAAGGTCACCTTGGGGTGAATGTATCTTTATATGACACTTCTACTCTATTTTTGGGGTCCTCTGATGATAGATATGAGCTTTTGATTTCTATTTGCAGAATTGTTAGAATGTTTGTCAAATAAATTTGTTATTGAGTTTCTATAGCTTGACAAGATGTAGGGTTTCAATTGCAAAAGTGGATAATTTTTCTTCACACTTCCTTCAATCCTCTTCAAGTTAAGATCTGCACATTCACATAGAGAGCAAATGTTGTGCCATTTTAGGGGCTTTCCTTAGTCAAACTCCATGTTAGTGTTTTCACTTCCACAATGGCAATGTCAATGATAAAATGATAACATATAGGAAGGAATGATGAAATTAAAAAAATTTGCTACTCACTACCCTTCAATAGCTTCCTTGAAGGATTTCAGTCATGCACATCACCTCAAGTATTTGGATCTTTCTTGCTTGAATTCTTGAATGCTTTAGAAACCTATAAAAGTGTTAGCTTTCTCAAAACTATAATAACATGAACATACATAAACTCATAAGATTTGACATGATGTTAGGATCTTGAATTGCTACAATAATGCTCTGAAATTTTTCTCTTGACTTACTTGATAGTTCTCTTGATGATAATAATTTCTCATGAAATCTCTTTCTAGTTTCAAATGGTGAAAAGACTAGGTATTTATAGGCATTTCTCTAATTTCCCAAAAATTAGATCTTGAAAGTTGATATTTGAATTTTGGATTTTGAATGTTAAAATGGCCATTTCGACATATTAAAAATTGGTACTTGGAAGAATAGGGGGACCTATACACCCTTGGGAAAAAGGGTCATGGCCCAATTCTCTAGAACATTTAGTATCAGGGGAAAAATATCAATTACTTGCATTTGTTCAATGCTTGCAATTTCTTAGAAAGTGATACAAATGGGTTATAGAATACATAATTTAGTAAATTAGGGACCCAATTACGCTCAATAATTTAGGGCGAGCAAAATATAGTGTGAAATTGTCATGGGTGGCAATTTACAATGCTACAAGTAGACCTATCTAAGGAGAGAGAGAGAGGTTAGCTCGCTATGGTAGAAGGAGAGAGGGAGAGATGAAACCAACTCATGTAGTTAGATAATTTCTTAATGTATAAGATATACTTGACTAATAAAATGAAAGAGAGAGAGAGTGTATGTTTAAGAAGAGATAGAGAGAGAATAGACCTATCTAAGGAGAGAGAGAGAGCTCTTAGCTTGCTATGGTAGAAAGAGAGAGGGATAGATGAAACTAACTCATGTACTTAGATATTTTCTTAATGTATAAGATGTAATATTAATAAAATAAAAGAGAGATTAGATAAGGAGAGACATAGAGAGAGTAGGTATATAAGGAGAGAGAAAGAGAGGGTAGCACTACACATGTATGATAGAAAGAGAGAGGGAGAGCTGAAACCTACTCATAATTTTATTTTCTTAATGTACAAGATAATACTAATTTGAAATTAAAGAGAGGGAGAGAGAGAGGGGGAGAGAGAGAGAGAGAGAGAGAGAGAGAGAGAGAGAGAGAGAGAGCTAGAATTGACACAGAGTTAGGGAAAATAGAGCACAAGAGATATAGAGAGAAGTATCTAAGGAGAGATAGAGAGAGTAGACCTATCCAAGGAGAGAGAGAGGTTAGCTCACTATGGTAGGAGAGAAGGAGAGATGAAACTAACTCATGTAGTTAGATATTTTCTTAATGTACAAGATATACTTGACTAATAAAATGAAAGAGAGAGAGAGAGAGTATCTAAGGAGAGATAGAGAGAGAGTAGAAATATCTAAGGAGAGAGATAGCTCTTAGCTCACTATGGTAGGAGAGAGGGGGAGATGAAACTAACTCATGTAGTTAGATAATTTCTTAAAGTACAAGATGTAAGACTAATCAAATGAAAGATACAGAGTATCTAAGGAGAGATAGAAAGAGTAGGTATATAAGGAGAGATAAAAAGAGGGTAGCACTACACATGTATGATAGAAGGAGAGAGGGATAGATGAAACAAACTCATAATTATGATTTATTAATGTAAAAGATAATACTAATTTAAAACGAGAGAGAGAGATATGTGTATCTACGGAGAGAGAGAGATAATTTAGCTCATTATGGTAGAATGAGAGACCCAAGAGATGAAACTAACTCATGTAGTTAGATAATTTCTTAATGTACAAGATATACTTGACTAATAAAATGAAAGAGAGTGTATCTAAGGAGAGAGAGAGCTCTTAGCTCACTATGGTAGAGGGAGAGAGGGGGATATGAAACTAACTCATGTAGTTAGATAATTTCTTAATGTACAAGATGTTAGACTAATAAAATGAAAGAGAGGGAGAGTATCTAAGGAGATATAGAAAGAGTGGGTATATAAGGAGAGAGAAAGAGAGGGTAGCACTACACATGTATGATAGAAGGGGAGAGGGAGAGATGAAACCAATTCATAATTATTATTTATTAATATAAAAGATCTAAGACTAATTTAAAATGAGAAATAGAGAGATACGTACATCTAAGGAGAGAGAGAAGAACTATCTAATGAGAGAGAGAGAGATAAAAATTAGCTCATTATGGTAGAATGAGAGAGGGAGAGATGAAACCAACTCATGTAGTTAGATAAATTTTTAATGTACAAGATATACTTGACTAATAAAATGAAAGTTATCTAAGGATAGATAGAGAAACAATAAATCTATCTAACAAGAGAGAAAGAGCTCTTAACTCACTATGGTAGAAGGAGAGAGGGGGAGATGAAACTAACTCATGTAGTTAGATAATTTCTTAATGTACAAGATGTTAGACTAATAAAATTAAAGAGAGGAAGAGTATCTAAGGAGAGATAGAGAGAGTAGGTATATAAGGAGAGATAAAGAGAGGGTAGCACTACATGTATGATAGAAGGAGAGAGGGAGAGATGAAACCAACTCATAATTCTAATTTCTTAATGTACAAGATAAGACTAATTTAAAATAAGAGAAAGAGAGAAGTATCTAAGGAGAGATAGAGTTAGTAGACCTATCTAAGGATTGAGAGAGAGAGGTTAGTTCACTATTGTAGGAGAGAGGGAGAGATGAAACCAACTTATAGTTCTAATTTATTAATGTACAAGATAAGACTAATAAAATGAAAGAGAGAGCTTGAGAAGTATCTAAGGAGAGATAGAGAGAGAACTTAGGTATCTAAGGAGAGAGAAAGAGAGGGTATTGCACTACATGTAAATGATAGGAGAGAGGGAGAGATTTTCAACCAACATAGACCTATCTAAGGGGGGAGAGAGAGAGAGAGAGAGGTTGGATCACTATGGTATGAGAGAGGGAGAAATGAAACCAACTCATGTAGTTAGATAATTTCTTAATGTACAAGATGTAGGACTAATAAAATGAAAGAGAGAGAGAGAGAGCATCTACAGAAAGATAGAGAGAAAATAGACCTACCTAAGGAGAAAGAGATAGCTCTTATCTCACTATGGTAGAAGGAGAGAGGAAGAGATGAAACATAAATCATATAGTTAGATAATTTTCCGTAATGTATAAGATAAGCCTAATAAAATGAAAGAGAGAGAGAGAGAGAAGTATCTAAGTAGATATATGTAGAGAGAACTTAGACCTATCTAATGAGCGAGAGAAAGAGAGGTTAGCTCACTATGGTAGGAGAGAGGGAGAGATGAAACCAACTCACATAGTTAGATAATTTATTAATGTACAAGATGTACTTGACTAATAAAATAAAAGAGAGAGAGTATATAAGGAGATATATTTTAGAATAATCATGCATTAGCTAATAATTAATTGCTCTTTAATTGATTATTAGTCTAATTTATTCTCATGCACTTATCTAAAATTAGGAGTAATTTTATGCTTTTAGGATTTTCCTCCTATATAGCACTCAACCCTCATTGTAATTATCTCTCAAGGTTTCATATCTTTTGATAGTATCTTGTTTTTGTAGCTTTTTCTTCTTAAATAATATAGAAATTCTTGTTTGTAGATCTCTTGCATGGAAGGTGTCTTTGTTTGTTCTTTGATCCTATGGATCGTGTTTTTCACAATTGTAACAAGATAGATAGAGTAGACCTATCTAAGAGAGAGAACGAGGTTAGCTCACTATGGTAGAAGGATAGAGGGATAGATGAAACCAACTTATAGTTATGTTTTCTTAATGTACAAGATAAGACTAACAAAATGAAAGAGAGAGAGGAGTATCAAATGAGAGATAGAGAATCTATGTATCTAAGGAGAGAGAAAGAGAGGGTAGCAATACATGTATGATAGGAGAGAGGGAGAGATGAAACCAACTCATAGTTCTAATTTCTCAATGTATAAGATAAGACTAATTTAAAATGAGAGAGAGAGAGAGAGAGAGAGAGTAGACCTATCTAAGGAGAGAGAAGGTATTCCACTACACATATGATAGGAGAGATGGAGAGATGAGAGAGGGGTGTCATATAAGGAGAGAGAGAGAGAGAGATAGGGTATCACTATAGTCATGCCCCCTAGGTAGAATTTGAGAGACAAAGAGAAGAGAGAGAGGTAGCATTTTGAATTTATGGTGAATTAAACATGGTTTATATCAATTATCTTTCTTAAAGAGAAGCCAACTCATCTAGAACTCTAATTTCTTAATGTAAGATGATCAAAGTACTAATAAAATGAAAAATAATCTTGCTAAATTTATAACACAAAATATTTGTTTTCATTTTTAAACCTTATCAAATACAGTTTTAATTACTTAATTAAAGCACATTGCATATTCAACGAGCACTATTTTGGAGATAGGGTGGGAGGGAGAGAGAGAGAGGTAAGTAGGAGAACTACTTGTTACATTAAAAGACCCTAAAATGAGTCAATAATTGAGTACAATACCATGTAAACATTTTGAATTAATCAATTACAAGTTGAAAATCATTGTACTTGAAAATATAACTCTTCTCATATCGAAATAATTCCTTTTGTGTATTTTCTCCAAATCCTTGAATTAAAAAAATAAAAAATATTTCTATGAAGTTGTTCGACCGACAAGCTTTCAATCCATACAGCTTCAGTCAAAAAGGTTTCAATCGAAACCATCTATGTGACATCCTTGTTGGCAACCAACTCACCTTTTTTTAGAACTTTCTAAAACTTTCCACTTCAACTAAATATTTCTTCAATTAGAATGATTTAGTTTTTTTAAGTACACTTTTGTAGAGCTTAGAGTGATGAATCCAAATATATAATTTTTTGATATTTTGAGTAGTTTTAATATATTTTTTTAAAACTAATGCAAGCAAGTTGTTAAAATAAAAAAGAGGTTGATTAGAAATTAAAAAAAATAGTAAAAAATATTTCAAAAAATGAAAATATATGGTGCACTAGAGGAGAGAATCCTCTTCAAAAGGGTATAATTAATTTTTTGAAAATGATAAAAAAAAGTAGACAATAGTCAACATCAAATGAAAACTATCAAATTCTAGTAACTTTGACTTTGAAACGTTATTGTGAGGAAAATATACATCAATTTTTTTTTTAAAAATCCATGCACTAGATATTGAAGTTAGCTATTTAGAAAAAAAATTAGGGAAAAAAGAAGTTGTTTTCTATTTTTTTTTTTCTTAAAGTCAACTCAATGTCACTTTATCTTGAATTTTTTAGTATTTCATAATTTGCTATTAAATTTTAAAAGAATTCAAAATAATTTTTTTAAGATTTGAAAAATTATAGGAATAAAATCAATCAAGAGTTCTATATTTCATTAGTTTACATCATTTTTAAATTTAAAACATAAAGACCACTTTTATGTGGTTGAAGTTGAGGATTTTTGTTTGTGTTGGCCGATTCCTTTATAAAGTGTGACATAGGTTTGTACTTTTACCTGACAATAAGATAAAACAATAGATAGCATGAATATAGAGAGATAAGTAAGTTATATGATAGCATGAGAGAGTGATAGTGATTTTATTGATTGAGAGACAAAGTGTGTATGGAGAGATTGATGAAGAATGTATGATTATGTACCACATTATGATATAATGAGTTTAATGAAGGAAATTTGACTTTTACAAAAGGATAATACACTTCCTTTGAAAGTAAATTTCACTTATTACACTTAGATTTAAAGCCAACTACTTAAAACACTTTTGAAAGTGAAGTGGTGAAAATATTTGTTAATAAATTATTATTTTTTGTTACAACAATGAAAAATATAGATATTGAAGAGCTTAGGGTTGAAATTAGGAAGTTACTATAAATGATGCCAATGTGTCATCTATACATCCACACGTTTGTTTTTTGTATGAACAAAAAATAGGAAAACCCCTGTAGTGTCATAAATTGTGACCCGTGACAATTTCACGCTATGTTTTCCCCCCCTTAAGTAATTGGACCTAATTGTACACCTAATTTCCTAAATTATGCATTTTGTGGCTCATTTTATCATTTTTTGATAAATTACATGTGGAAAACTAAAGCATTCATTTAACACTTTTCCCCAACACCTAAAGTCCCACAAAATACGGTTGGGACATAGTTGCCTAGGGTGACTTAGTACCCCTATTTTGTCTCCAAAATCAAATATGTCAATGTCAATATTTTATTATTTGAATTTCAAATGTCCAAAGTCAACTATTGAGATTTAACTTTTGGGAAATTAGAAAATTTGCATATAAATATCTAGTTATTTCATCATTTTCAAATCATCTAGGAAATTATTGGAGAAATTATTGTCAAGAGCATTATCAAGCAAGTCAAGAGAAAAATTTCAAAGATTTATTGTAGCAATTCAACATCAAAGCATTTTTTCAAAGTGTATGAGAGTTTTTTCATGTTTATGATTTCATATTATTTTATGAGATCTAACCCTTGTAGGTCTTCAAGAAAATTGAGTAAGCAACATTCAAGCCTTGAGGAGAATCGCATGACTTCAATCCTTCAAGGAAGTCATTGATGAGTGGTGAGTTTTAGTCCATTGTTGATTCATCATTCATTTTATCATTCAACCCTATCCCTCAAAATGAGAGGCCATCTATCATTGACATTGCCATTGTGGAAGTGGAAACACTAACATGGAGTTTGACTAATGCATAACCCTTCTCCTCTCTATGAATGTGTAGGTTTTGGGTCTGAAGAAGATTAGGAGAAGTTTGAAGGCTAATTATTCATTGTTGTAATAAAACCCTACACTTTGATAACAAATGGAAACTCAGTTACAACAATATCCAACAGTGATCTGACAATGCGACAAGTGGAAACATAAGGCTTTGATCTAGAAATGGAGGAGTAGAAAATTAGATCTAGGATCCATCTACTGGGATGTAGTCACCAAGGGAACTTGGTCCTCATAAATCAACTCCAAATTCATATCACAGGTGCACAATGTCCTGCTCAGTCCATTTCTAAAGTCTAAATTTCTCTATGACTTTCTAGATCTATTGTATTTGCATCATTAGCTTAGTTAGATCATTGCACTTCATTCCTAAATTCATTCCAAGTTTGGTCAAGGGTAGGTTGACTCACCTTTTAGGTTGTAATTCAATCCTATATCTTGTCCAAATCCATCAAACCCCCACCACAACAAAAAAATCTCCCCTTTCATCAATGAAACAAGGAAAAGGAGCAAACTTCCAAAAGGGATTCCCTTTTCCAACATATCATTTTGGTGAACCTAACATGTTAACATTATATACCTTCTAAAATTTGGAGCAATTCACCCTAGATCTAGGTTTAGAATTGCATTATTTTGCATTGTTCACTTAGGAATTCATTTTTGCATCATAAACGAAATAAAAAAATAAAAATTTGCACATAATATTGCATCATAAGGTTAGTTTCAATCATCATAGGTCGGATCTACATTCTAATTGCACTTAAAAATCTCGATTAGGTCATTTAAATTTAAAATAAAATATGAAAGTGTTCATTGCATTCACTTAGGTATCTTACATATAGCTCAAAATTGAAAAAATTATATTGTTTTGTTTCAAAAATGCATCAACATCATCATTTTTAGATTTTGGCATATTAGAATCAGTCAATTATTGCATCTTAAATCTGAAATTGCATTTACAATTGTCTTTTATTGCTTGAGTATTTTGAAATTGTTGCACACTTGCATTATTGAATTACATAATCTTAAATTGAGAAAATTCTAGAAAAATATTCACTATCACACATATATACACATAGAAACAGGAACTTCAAACAATACACAATCAATTTTTGAATTTTGTAAAAACCTGTACAGGACATAGTCACCCAAGGCAACCTAGTCTAGCCAAATTAAGCCCAAATTTTACGTGCGAAACCTTGTCTCTAGTCTCTACCCAAATCTGGCATCAGTTTTTGAAGATCAGCCCTATAACTGTCTTTTTTTTTTCTAAAAGCATTACTAGCTTGATTCATAAGACATAACATCATGTTCTCATTGAAAAAATATTGTGTTGTCATAATTCATGTTCTATTGTCAAATCTTGTCAATCATTTCAAAGAATTTTTATTACAAGCATGCCAAATTGAGTTTATTTCTCCTCTTTATTATTTTTCATTGATCCCTCTCTTACTATCCATCTTATGTGTGAGTTATCTTGGTTCAATAGAATGAAATCATTAACAATCATGATAATCATAGTTGTTCTTCTCTTGATACCTCACCTACTTATGGAGAAGGTATCTTGGTGTTAGAAGACCCACTTATTGAATGTCATGAGTTGTTTGTTTCCCTCCCAATACCTCTCCTTCTAGGAAAGATATTGTAGGACAAGAGGATTAAATCATTGACATTTATTCAAAAGATAGTAAGATGGATTGTAAAGATAAAGATGCTAAGTTTTCAATAGATCCCTCATCAATAGAAGATCATCAACAAGTAGTTAACTCCATTGACGTTATGAATGCACAATTGGCTATTATATCTCCTTTAAGTATTGGACCTCCTAAAATTCCTCTAATTATTGAATCTCCTAAGTCACCTCTCATTATAAGACCTCCTAAACCTCATGGTAATATCTTAAACTTTACAAAACAAATCACTAGTAATCATGTGTCACAACAATCAAGTTATCATGCAATTAATCCCACATATAACACTGGAAACAATAAACAACTAAAACATACACCAACATCCATCCCATTACCTCAACCATACCTCCCACCTGTACCTAACATTCCTCAACATAGTAGTAAAGAATATGATCTTGTAGAACAACTCTATGCTATTCCTACTAAGATTTTTTTGTGGGATTTGATTCAAACATCACCTATTTATCATGACATGCTTTAGGATGCTTTGCAAGAAGTTTTTTTTCCTCCTAGTGTGCAACCAAATGATGTAGCAGCTTTTCTTGAAGTTGTGAATGAAGCTAATTTGGACATTGTTTTTCATCAAAATGAATTACCCCCTTTAGAAACACTAAAAAAAAATGATGCCTTGATGATAATGATTATTATTAATAAGATGGGGATTAGGCATATCTTATTGACAATGGTTCAGGGCTTAATGTTTGTAGTGTTCACCTTTTAGATAAAATTGGAGTGGACAAGAATTTGATTAAACCATATGCTTTTTCTATCAAAGGCTTTGATAATGTGCAAAGACAACTACTTGGTGTGATTACATTACCTATTAAAGTTGGTCTTTTTGTGTTGAAAACTCCCATCCATGTCATTCCCCGTGATCATCCATACAATATTCTATTGGGTAGGCCATGGATTACTAAGATGAAAGGAGTTCCTTCAATGCTTCTTTATTTAATGACACATATAACAATAAAGTTTACACAATAAAAAATGATCCTAAATCTAAAAATTGTTTACAAACTGAAACAAGAATGAAGAGTCCCTTTAGCACATTTATCCCAACTTCAAAGTGCAACCTTTACAAATTGAAGACAAATATAAGCGCCTTTCATTTGTACCAAATTTGTTGGATGATGATTGGGGTTCATTAGATTTCACACCTAATTCATGGGGGAATACAAGATTACATAATCAAAACCAAAAAAAGAGAAAGAAGTTGCAATGGTATCAACACAATCTATCACTAAGTCATCTAATTCCACAACTTCTATCGAGGAGGAAAATACAAATTACACATCCACTTATCATGAAACTAATTATGAGAAACCACCTTCCTCGAAAGACATGGAAGCCATTTATGGAAGAGGTTATCAACTTTTGAAATAATTTGGCTGTAATGGAAAAGTATGTGGTGTTAAAGAACAAGGTATTCATGTTCCCATAGAGCTCAATGCGCAAGACACAACAAAATGTCTTGGTTATTTTCCTTCAAAAATAATGAAAACATCAAAAATACCTTTAATTAGTCATGCAAGAATATCCCACAATAAATATCATTATTTTTTGCTCCTTGCCTTATGGTAGTTGTATTATCACACAATACTCACTACCATGTATGGAGGTATAATTGGGTTTTATGCAATCATAGATCATCTTGCAAGGAGAAACATGCAATCATCCATCTAGGCTCACCTTTCTCCCTACACTTGGGGGGTAAGGGGTTAGCTAGCCTTGCAGTAGGTTCACTCCTAGTAAGTGATCCATTGGTATCTCCTTAAAATATTAGTGTAGCAAGTACACTAACATTTTAAGGGGGGGTGGCCCCTTTTTAGTGATGATAGCATACATCTCCTTGAAAGTGTGAACTTGTCCATTGAAAGTGTTTCCTTCTCGATCTATGTTAGTGTCTCCTTTGTGGTGATACTAGAATTGATTTCCCCTAATGGTGTGAGTTTTCTTGGCATATGATGTTCCCCTCGGTGGTAATGTTATGACTAGTATTCACTAAGGTGTGATCTTTTTATTCAATGACTTGTCCTCTCTTAGTGGTGATGTCATGTGTGAAATTCACTAAGGTGTAACCCTTCATGTATTGAGCAATGCCCCTTTTTCATTTTTGTAAAGCAAAATTTTGTGGTGGTGTTGTTTATAGCACCCCTTGAGGTTTTTTCCATGTCTTGTCATCTTCTTAGATATTTAAGCACATGTAGGCGAGTTTTTCCTCATCTTCTTAGGTGAGTTTGTCATTGTCTTCTTAGATGTTTATGCATCTTCTTAGGTGGGTTTATTGTCATCTTCTTAGACATTTACACACCTTCTTAGGTGAGGCTTGTTCATCTCCTTTGACGTTATTTTTTTTTATCAAAATGGTCCATGGATTCAACATAACACAACTTGCTAGTTCACAAACACCCCTTTTAGCATGGCCACTAAGCATAATGCACCTTGTTGATAGTTGACTCATGTGTTTCAGGAGTGTATTAGCATAACATAACATGCTAGACCTTATGGGACCCATCATATTGTATGGACACCTAGCATAATGTAGCTTGCTAGCTAGTAGATCCATGTAGCTCATGAGTGATGTGGCATAATACAACTTGCTAGTCCTCATGAGAGTGTTCCCTTGTCTAGCACTTATTCGATGGATGATGTTTGGTATTTGACACAATTTAAGACTGAGGTCTCTTTTCCTTTCTGACTCGCATCCGTTTCGTACTAACCTTGTGTTTTGTTGTGTGTCTTTTATGTCTTCTTTGTGTTTTCATCTTGTTTGTTATCATCTTTACATTATGTTATGCCATGTGTTTTTATTGTGTATTCTTCATGTTTTCATCATGTATGTTTTGTGTTGTCTTGTTGCATTTCATACATGTGTGTTCCTTTATGCTTATTTTTCTTGTCGCGGTATCTTGAATCCTGGGGGCTTTCACACTCCCCTAGATTTGTTATTATCCTATCTCTTTAACATTCAAACAATTGGACCCCTATTGATATATCTTTCTACTTTAGTGTGAGTTTGAGCGTAAGTTCATACTCACTAAAGCAGGGGCTAAATGTAGTATTGTAAATTGTCACCCATAAAAAATTCACACTATGTTTTTCTCCCCCTTAAGTAATTGGACCTAATTGTACACCTAATTTCCTAAATTATGCATTTCATGGCCCATTTTATCATTTTTTGATAAATTGCATGTGGAACCAAAGCATTCATTTAACACTTTGCCCCTGACACCATAAGTACCACAAAATAGGGATAGGACACAGTTGCCTAAGGCAACTTATTCCCCCTATTTTCCTCCAAAATCAAATATGTCGGTGTTGAAATTTTATTATTTGAATTTCAAATGTCTAAACTTGGTTGTCAAGATTTAATTTTTGTGAAATTAAAAAAATTGGATATAAATACTTAGTTATTTCATCATTTTCAAATCATCTAAGAAATTATTGTCAAAAGCATTATAAATCAATTTAAGAATAGAATTTTGAAGATTTATTGCAGCAATTCAACATCAAAGCATCCTATCAAAGTGTATGTGATTTTGTTCATGTTTATATTTTCATATTGTTTTATGAGATCTAACCCTTCTTGGTCTTCAATAAAATCAAGTAAGCAACATTCAAGCCTCAAGGAGATGTGCATGAATTCAGTCCTTTAAGGAATCCATTGATGAGTGGTGAGTTGCAGTTTGTTGTTGATTCATCATTCATTTTATCATTCAACCCTTTCCCTCAAAAGGATAGGCCATTTATCATTGATATTGCCATTGCAAAAGTGGAAACACTAACACAAGGTTTGACTAAGGCAAGCCCCTAAATAGTACAACCCTTCCCCTCTCTTTGAATGTGTAGGTTTCAGGTTTGAAGAAGATTGGGAGAATTTTGAAGGTTAATTATTCATTGTTGCAATCAAACCCTACACCCAATCCAAAAGGATATTGACCAACATTCTGAAAGTAAAGCAAGCCAATTTGGAGTCAAATAAAAGAGCTAAAGGCCAAAACATCTAGATCACTCAATGTGGTCTAGAGCAATTGAAGAAGGCCCCCACCCATGTATCCTTATGGGATATTTTGTTTATTCTATAGCAGAAATATTTGTTGCAAGCATTGAAGCAATACCAAGAATAGCGAGAAGTAGCCCAACAACAAGCGTTGTTGGCACAACAACAACAAGAAGCTCAACAATAGGCATTATTAATGAAACAGTAACAGGATCAACAACAAGAGTTGTTGGTACAACAATAATTACAAGCATATTTAGCACAACCAAACATGTAAACACCATCCACCAACACACCAACCAATCTACCCATCCCTCCAACACCTCAACCACTCCAAAACACATTCACTCCACTCCCTGATCCGCAAGATGATGTGACGACACAAATCAAGTTGGTCTCACAATAAATGCTTGATCTTCAGTCAGGGAAAACCACAAAGACACCCAACAACTTGTGTCCCTATCCATTTGATAGGAGTCTTGCAATGAAACTATTCCCAAAGGGATTTGAATTCCCCAAATTTGATAAATACCATGGGACGGGAAACCCTAAAGATCACATCAGGGAATTCCAAGTGCATTGCATGGAAGTCGCATATGACAATACATATTTGATGCGGCTATTTCCTAGAAGTTTGGCAAGCCAAGCCATGGAGTGGTTCTCTCGCCTTCCTCTTAGCATCAAAAAGTTCCAAGAGATAGTAGAAGCATTCATAAAAAAACTATGCATTCAATATCGGTATGGATTTCAGTCTAGAGGAACTATCAACTCTTAAACAAGGTAAAAACGAATCATTTGCTTCCTTCCTACAACGATGGCGATCCAAGGCCAATAGGAGCAAAAAAGCCATGCCTAAAGAACAAAAATTTTGCATCATCATCTCATATCTTAAAGGAGCCTTGGCCTTCCATCTCAAGGTGCAAGGTATCACCACATACGACCAATTGATCTCCAAGGTGCTTAACATTGAATGAGCCCTTATTTCACAAGGAGGGTCACCCACATATCTTGAATAGAAAAATAATCGCACATCCACCAACTATAATGACAAACCTTGCACATGGGTGAAAAATAGAAACATTACCAATGATGGTGTTGTTGATGCCAAAGTTGTCATCAGTGCTCCTCACCAAAACACACCCACACCCCAACAACAACCCCAAAACAATAATCAAAACCATCGACAAGCTAACACTATGACTCAACAGCCAAACAATCAAATGATCAACAATGTGAACTATCAAAGGGGGCCACCCCAACGAAACAAAAACTCCCCCAAGCAAAAGTACACAGCCTTTGAGGAATCAACTGAATCCATCATGAAGAGACTGGTCAAGGAAAAACTCATCACAATCCCCACCTATGAGAACTATCAAGAGCCCTAGGTAAAACCATTGTGGTACAATGAAAATCACCTTTGTGATTTCCACAAGATCAAGGGACACACAATTTCCAGTTGCATGAGGTTAAAAAACTTGATCCAAGACCTCATTGATGACAAAATCATAAATGTGGAACAACCAATGGGAAACCAAAATCTCAAGATTTACACGAATCTAATGCCTAACCATAACAAGGGAAACAATGATAAATGCAAAGGAAAATACAAGAATGTGAACCATGTGTATGAGCATGTTGTTGCAATAGTTGAGGAATATGTCCTTGTCATTAACATTAAGGGAGCCAATGTTGATTGTGGAGTCACCACACATAGTGACAAGGTCAGCATCGCTAGACCATCACAACCTCCTAGGGCAGCCACCTCAAATCCAAGATCTATTCCCCATGGCTACAATGTCCTAGACCAGCTGACAAGAACACCCACTCAAATTTCCATCATGGAGTTGCTGAAGATATCTCCTGCCCAAAGAAAAATCCTTGAGTAAGTATTGGCTTCATCCACAGTCTCCGCGGATTTAGATGCTAACCAATTCCAAGATATGGTCAGAAATATCACCACCCCAAACATCCTCACATTTTATAATCAAGACTTCCTTGCACAACCATCTCACAATTGCACTCTCCACCTTGAAGCGTTGGTCCATAAAAATAAAGTTAAAAGAGTCTCGGTCGATGGGGGTGCAAGTCTAAACATTTGTTCCCTCAAGTTCATAAAGAATCTGGGAATCTCAGAGGATTCCATTGAAAAAGGAAAATGCATCACAATCAAAGCCTATGATGATCAAGAAATATTTTCTTAGGGCACTATCCAAATCCCTATTCAAGTATGGCTAGCAATTATGGAAATGACTTGTTAGGTCCTTTACCTCAATTTTCCTTGCAACATTCTCTTGGGGCGTCCATGGATCCATGGGATGCAAGTAGTGGCATCAACCTTCCACCAATGTGTCAAGTTCACATACCAAATCCAAGAGGTTACTATTCATTGGGATCCCAAACCCTTTTCTTACTGCAAGAGCCTAGAAGCAAAATATTACAAAATCCTCCAAGTGCCAAAGAATGACAAGGGCCCCTCAACTCCATACATTGATCCAGCTACTCTCGCCTCCACTTCTACAAAAGAGACACCCACCATCCCCGCCATCTCTCATATCAAAGTCATTATCCAAGACAATGGGTGTGGAAACTATGCAATTCCAAATAATGCTTTTGTGGTAGGAGAGTTACTACAATCTCCTAGGTCACAAGGAAAACTGTAATCAAATGATGCTTCCTCATCCCAAACCTTCATAGTAGGCTCCTCCAGCTTCAAAATTTGGGGAGATCTTGGTCAGGAAGTAATAGAAGAGGACCCATCCAAACTCCTTTACCAAGACAATAGACCGACAACTGATCTACTTATGGATGATAGTAGTAAAGGCTTACAAATGATGCTCGCCATGGGCTATGACAAAAACCAAAGGCTTGGACAGAATGATAATAAACTCTTAGTACCCATCATTCCTAAGACGTGAATAAGAAATATTGGTCTTGGATGTACCCCTCTGAGTATAACCATACACAACTGAAATCCCTCAGTTAGAAAGGTCAAAACTCCTCAGCAATTTGTAGCCACTCTTCAATTATCCACAGGTTGAGTTATAGGCAACTTCATAACTAACATTTGTAGTAGCAGTGATGATGAGGATTCCATAGCTGACTTACCCATGCTTTTCAAGGACACCACCCTTCTCATGATTAGTACCCTATCCTTTGAATCAACCAGTCAAACCCATGAAATCAACCTAATCTACCCCTAGCTCATTGATTATGACCAATGAGGATCTCCAATTCTGGACACTTTCAAAAATGATGAAGGGCTCTTAGATTCATGGGACTACAAAGCATAGTACCATGCAGAGATCACAAGGCTGGGTTTTATATCATTCTGGAAACACATGCTTACTATGGGGAGATGATTGAATCCTTTAGTCACAAAAGTGAAAATTTGAGAATAATTTCAAGGTCTTTGAGTGAAAACCACATCGTGGTACTCTTTGCCCCAAAAAAAATAAAAAGAAAAGATGTATCCAATGGTGAAAACCTCTCTGAGATGCTCGAGGATGAAGGATTCAATCTTCCTCTTAAAGCTCTACATTAGGAAAAGTTAGCAATTTTAGCTAAGAAGAGCAACCCAGTCAACTTGGGAATAGAGGAAACTCCACATATCACATTTTATGTTGAATCATTGATGACAGAAGAATAGGAGCTCCTAGCTTCTTTCTTAAGGGAGAGAAAGGTAAACTTTGCATGGGGCTATATTGACATGCTCGGGCTTGATATGGAGATTGTGGTCCACCATCTAGTAGTTTACCCAGGAGCAAAGCCTGTTAGGTAGAAGCTCAGAAAAATGCATCCCCAGATAGCCTTATTGGTCAAAATGGAATTGAAGAAGCTACTTGATGTAGGGTACATACGACCAATCAACTATCCAAAATGGGTATCAAATCTTATTCATGTTTCAAAGCCTAATGGGGGCATTCGTATATGCACAGATTTCAGAGACCTGAACAAGGCATGTCCTAAAGACGACTTCCCGCTTCCCAACTTTGATATGATTGTAGACATGACCGTAGGACATGAGATGCTTTCACTAATGGATGGATTCTCTGGGTATAACCAAATCATGATAGCCAAAGAAGATCAACACAAAACAACTTTTACTTGTCCATGGGGAACATATTGTTGGAACGTGATGTTGTTCGGCCTAAAGAACACTGGAGCAACATATCAAAGGTCCATGACCTTAATCTTTCACGACATGATCCATAAGACTATGGAAGATTATATTGACAACATATTGGAAAAATTCATAAAGAGAAAGGACCACATAGCAACATTAAGTGCCATCTTCGAAAAACTTGAGGAATACAAGGTCTGCCTTAATCCAAAGAAGTGTGTCTTCAACATACAATCAGGGAAGCTATTGGGATACATTGTCTCTATGAGAGGAATTGAAATATATCTCACTAAGATAAAGGCAAACCTCGAGATGGAGGCACCTTAGACATTGAAGCAACTAAGAGGCCTACAAGGAAAGCTCTAGTCAATCTATCGGTTCATAGCTCAATTAGTGGACAAATCAATACCATATTCTCACCTACTCCACAAGGGGGTAGCGTACAAATGGGATGACAAGTGTGATAAGGCTTTCAACAAGATCAAAGAGTATTTTATCACACCTCCAGTGCTTATGTTGCCAATACCAAGAAAGCCTCTAATCCTCTACATCTCAGCAACAATAGCAGCTCTTGGTGCTCTCCTAGCCCAACATGATGAAAATGGAACAGAGAGGGCCATCTACTACATCAACTGAACCATGGTAGGGCATGAGTTAAACTATTCCTTCATCAAAAAAGCCTGCTTAGCAGTGGTTTTTGCTTCACAGAAGTTCAGACACTACATGTTAACACACAAAATCAAACTCATTTCCAAGATCGACCCACTCAAATACCTACTCTCCAAAGAAGTGCTCACAAGGAGGATGGCTAAATGGGTTATGATCCTATCAGAATGTTACATTGAGTATGTGGAACGTAAGGCCATCAAAGGGAAACTATTACACATCAATTGGCAGAAGCACCAATGTACTCAGAGAACCCGCTAATTTTAGAGTTCCCTAATGAATCCATTTTCAACTTGAGCATAGAAGACCACTAGAAGTTGTACTTTGATGGTTCCTACAAACAACATGGATTAGGAGCCGAAGTCTTTTTCATCACTCCATAGGAAGACTGCATACCAAGATCTTACAAGTTGGCATTTCCATGCACAAACAATATCATAGAATATGAAGCTCTAACCATAGGACTCAGAATAGCAGTGCAGTGGCATATCATGGCTCTCAAGGTATACAGAGATTCACAGTTGATAATCAATCAAGTGAATAATGAGTACCAGACTAAGGATGACAAGCTAACCCCATACAAGAAATTGGTGGAAAGTCTTAGGGAATCCTTCATTGAGATCACATTTGAGTAGATACCTAGAGAAACAACAAGCGGTAGATGCCATGGTGACAATTGGATCCCTATTGGACATCCTTCACAATGTCCCAAAGCATGAATTCCTAGTAGGGAAGCTTCTCGTGCTTGCATTCAAGGTACTAGAGTTAGAATTTGTGTGTGAAATTGTTGGACTTGGTGATCATTGGTACCATGATATATACACTTATTTGAGAATAGGAGTCCTCCCAGTTGACATAACCTCAAAACTTAAGAAAACCTTTGTCAAGAAAGCATCCTGGTTTGTCATCCTAGGAAATACCCTTTATCATAGGAGCATAGAAGGAACCCTGTTACGTTGCTTAAACGCTGAGGAGGAATTGACCACCTTAACCAAGGTGCATAATGGCATATGTGGTTCACACTCGAGCAGTATGACCTTGGCCAAGAATTTGTTGAGGATGGGGTATTATTGGCCTACTATGGAAAGAGAAACACATGACTATGTTAGAAGGTGTCTACAATGTCAATAGCATGGAGACCTCATCCATGCATCAACTCAAAAGCTCCATGCTATTGTTACACCATGGACCTTTTCATAGTGGGGGATTGATTTCATTGGGAAAATCACTCCCACCTCATCTAGTGGCCACAAGTTTATCATTACTACCACTGAGTATTTTACCAAGTGGGTGGAAGCCATACCCATGACATACATCACTGGAAAGTAGATATCAAAGTTTATCCTAAACTATTTAATATTCCACTACGGTGTTCCACAAGCCATTATCTCAAATAATGGGACACCATTCAAAAATTAGGATGTTCATTACCTTTGTGACAAATTAAAAATCCAATATCGCTTTTCCACTCCATACTATCCCCAAGGCAATGGTCGAGCAGAATCCACCAATAAAACCATTATGAAAATCCTTAAAAAGACAATCAATGACGCAAGTCGTGACTGACATTTGTAGCTAAATCCTGCCCTCTGGGCCTATCAAACCAACATTCGCACACCAATAGGTTCCACCCCCTTTTCCCTAGTTTACGGATTAGAAGCCATATTACCCAGCGAGATCAAGCTCCTGTCACTAAGAATATCACCGCAAAACCTCATCACGGATGAAGAATACTAAGTATCAAGACTGAATGAGCTAGAGCTATTGGATGAGCAGCTTATGGATGCTTTAAATCATTTGCAAGTCTATCAAAACTGACTCAATCATAGCTATAACAAGAAGATCAGGAGTTAGACATTCCAGGTAGGAGAACTGGTGCTAAAAAAGAATAAAAAAAAGGTTCCAAATCCAAATGGAAAAGAAATTTTGAACCCAACTGGTTGGGACCATTTTTTATCACAGTAAGCTACAAGTCAGGGGCATATTAATTATCAACACCCGAAGGGGAACCTCTGCAAGAGCCCATGAACAACTCCCATCTCAAAAAAATTATGCCTAATCTTCCAAGGTATAAAACCAAAAATACAAAAATACAGAAAAAGTCCTAAAAAAATGGTCACCCTGATGAAAACCTAGCAAACAGGCATCTTGGTGACAACAAAAAAATCATAAAACACAAAAAATTTAAAAAAATCAGAAAAAGGATTAAAAATAGTAAAGAGAAAAAAATCGTCCTCTAGTGAAAACCACTTCAGAGGCACTTTGGGCAAGTACCTTAGTGAAAACCTAGCAAATAGGCACCTTGTGCAAATAAGTACTTTCCATCCACCAAGATCTCCATGGCTTGTTCTGCAACATCCATCCATCACACTTCCATCATCTATCACATTCCATATCTCCATCCATCACCCATCCACATCTGCATATAAAATTGGTCTTGTGTTTGTGTCATAATCCCTCATAGTACTACTTGACCCATTCTCAAGGTCAGTTTGTTCTACCTTTATCGAAGTAGTCTATTGCATCACACTGGGGGCATGTTCCCATTAGATTGGATTCGTGTATGTTCTTGAAGTCCCAAAATCAGAAAATCCAAAAAAATCAAAAACATCAAAAAATCAGAAAACCTAAAAACATTCATAAAACATCAAAAAATCCAAAAACATTCAAAACATATCAAAATCCAAAAATAAGTCAAAATTCAAAAACAGAGTCGTCTTGTCAAACTACGAGTCTCTGAGTCTTGAACATAGGCAAGGTTGATCTTTGATCATCCCCCAAGACACTTAGGTTAGTCCTTTAGGAGTCTGTCATAATAAATTGGCAATCCATCTATTCATATCTCATCAATAATCAAGTCTGCATCCATCAAATTACGTGGTCTTTGCATGTATAACATAGGAAAGTATTATCTATTGATCAGCCCCTGAGGCCCCTAGGATAGGTCTTTAGGTTAGTCTCTTGGTCAAAATCTAAGAAAATCCCAAAACATTTGAAATTTTGAAAATCAAAACATTTGTAAAAACTTGAAAATACCAAAAACAACCTCAAAACATTTCAAAAACAACAAAAATATCAAAAAATTTGAAAAAATGCATCCACCCTCATCTCAATTTCACCTGCAATAAACATCTTCTCATAATAAAACAATCATCATCCCCAACCTTTGGTGAAACAGTTAGAGACAAGTCTAGCAGGTTAAAAGTGAAAACTCAAGTGTCAAGGTCTCTGGTCTAGGTCAGTACGTAAATAAGTTGGTCAACTCTTTGTATCAATAGCCTATCATCCAATCGGTCCCATATTAATAATCTGATATCGTCATGTCGTAGGATGCATCCTTCCTACAAGTGACATCAACATCACGCATCACCGTAGTTTAGTGTTGGCTAGCAGTATTAAAGAACATTAACTTGTTTGTTTACTTTATCTTTATCTTTTGACTTATCTTTTTGCACTTATTTCAATGACCTCTCGATGATGTCCCAAATGAAGGGATTTAGAGAGAAAGGAATGGGGCAATTATCATTATCTTTTATCTGTTGTTCTTGTTGGATATTCTTGTAATATAACCTTGGTCATTTGTGCTTTGTTTAGGTGTAGGGAGGGTGTTTTAGGTATCTTGTTGACCACATAGGAAGGTTTTCCTTCCTATGTGTTGGTCTAAGATGTTTAGAATATCTAAACTGCACTCTGAATAAGGTTTCGTATGCCAGGTATGAACAAGAGTACTCCTATCTGATTGTCGAGTCAAAGTCCATCACACTAGGTGCAATGCCATCTTGATTCTTAATACCTTGATACATCATGCCTATGTGTGTTATTAAACATAAGATATTTGGCCCTTTTAAAATCCCAACTCCTCGACAATCATCATCATCATCATCATCACCATCTCTCATCATCATCTCATGTCTTGCTGGAGTCTCTTGCTTTCTTCTATCTTCTTTCCACACTAACATGGTACCATGGCAGTTAATCAAAATTCATCATATATGCATCCATCCTGCATCCACAAACCGTTAGCATATTTCATACTACATATCATATCATATAGGAAATATTAAATCATATCACATGCATTGCATTTCCATCATTTGCATAATATAGATTAGTTATTCTAAGCATTGCATTCGTTTGCATCATCATACTCATAAATCATATAAAACATCATTTGCATTCATCATATCATATCATTGTCATAATATATAAGCATCATTCATTTTCATAAGATCATCATGACATGAGCATCATATAAATGCATCACCATATAATGCATGAGAAAAGATAAAAAGATTGTACTAGGGGCATAAAATAGATCTGTTAGTTGCATAATCATTGCATCATCATATCATAATAGAAAAGATATCAAAAAAGAAATCATCTCATCACATTTCCATCATCACATAGAATAGAATGAGCATCATAACATCACATACCATCATTGCATCACATCATAAAGTCATACATCACATAACATCATCATCACATAAACATTGTAGCATCATATAGAATCATTTCATAGCATATAGAAAATAAAATCCATCCATAATGCACAAATAGAATAGGACATATCACATTATATCGTATCGAATCATCAAATCATATATATCATCAAAATATACACTATCATGGCACATAATCGGATCAAAATATACATGTGTATGTCAATAGAGTACAATGGCCCATGGGGCGCAAAAAGAATCCTATCTCTGATCAAAATAGGCTAACCCTGCTGGTTGTTGCCCTTGCCACCTGCTCTCTCCCTGTGATCCTCTGCAGGTTTATGGCCTGTCCTTTGTGAAAAGTCTGGGACTTGGATTGGTCTCGGCATGACCTGATAATAATGCATCCTGTAATAATTGGCCTCCTAGATGGCCTCCCTGTATGATTGAAGTAGTACCATGCTTCGGGAGGAGGATGCATACATACTCTCAATCTATTGTTGTCTACCCATCTTTGTTGTTGCTTGCAGCTCCATAACATGTCTCTACTGGACCGCCTGGTCCCGCTCTACCCATAGTTGATCTCTCTCAGCTGTAAGTTCCTGTACCTGTGCTTGTAGTTGGAGAATATGACCATCCCTGGGGTTCAACTGAAGGGGTGGCTAATCATGGTCCCCATCTCTGGGTGGTGTCGAGACCTTGTCCTGATGCTCGTGATCTTGCCTATCCTGCCTCTGTTGATCTGCCTACAGATTTAGCTATTGATCCTATGGCCCCTATCCCGATTAGGATGATGTGGTGGCCCATCTCCGTCCTTGTCTATGTCTCTTCCCCCTCGACCTCAACCTGCTCTTCTACCTCTGGCCCTACGCTAAGCAGATGGTGTTCCTAGTACTATCAATCTAAGAGGCGGCCTGAACTAATCCCTATATGTCTATGTAGTCCCTGCATCGGCCTACCCCTGATCATATGGCCATGGCCTGACCACTAGTTACATGAAACTCTACATCGCCTTGTGTGCACATATGTATTAGCCCCATGAAGTCTGACTCATCGTGCATGCAATTATTGCAACATAATTGTCATTGGGCCTATCCTGGGGCTCCCCAAACTATCTCTGCACTCTACTTGGCAGGTACCTCTTGAGCATCGTGTGCTCCCTGCCCTACATCAATCTATCCTGCCAAGCGAAACAGAGTTATTGCACATCATCAAACCATGCGGGCCATCCAATATATGGCCGCCATGTGAAAGCTCACATATCATCCAGGACTCTCCTTCAGTGGGGAATCTGGTGCTATCCTGTGTGTGTGAAGGAAACACCTCCTCTGTATTGCCAAAAAATTGGATCATCTAGCTCCATAGTGACTGGAATAACTCTTGAATGAAGCACAACAATGTGCTCCCATGCCCAGATGTGTAGGAGTGTAACCCCTTCCCCAAGTGCTCTACTATCAGTGTATGCAAACTCATGCAAATATCTGTACAGTGAGGCCAATAGTATTGGCCCCCATGCAAAGCGTGTTCATTGCCAAACCATGCACTCCCAAGCGAGCCCCCATTTAGGATTGAAGTATCGGCCCCACTGATCTGGTGCAACGAGACTTGATATAATAGTTGTTATGACCAAGCAAAAGGGTGACACGATAGGCCTGTGACACTCCATCTCAATCTAGCCCTCGCAAAATACAATCTCATCGAGGCCCATCATGTCATAGCAGCCTCCCTCCTGGCATCCACATTGTATATCATGCACTCTCCGTGGATGGGCAATCTAAATATCCACCACACATCCTCTAGTGTGACCATGGCCTCGCCTGTCGGAAGGTGGAAAGAAGATGTCTTGTTGTGCCACCGCTCTGCAAGTGTTGTTATCATCCCTAGGTGGGTCCTCACTGGTGGTGCATAAGCGATATACCAAAGTCTGATCGCCCTTAGGTGCTCTTGTTGTCACTCGGGCATATCATCCAAAATGTCAAAAAGATCCTAGGACCTATGCTCACATGAGTAAAGTATCATCACCTCCTCTTGCATCGAGAAATCCATTGCATTAAAATTTCATAAAAAAATGTGATCCTAACTTGTCTCAGCGTACCCAAAACAGCCTGTGTGTCGTTGTTTGTGGGTGTGATGTAGTTTGAAAGTTCTGAATTGCACCGCTAGGAGCCCTAAACTCTCAAACTCCATCGTGGCATTGCAGTTTGAGGAAGCAACTCAATTTTTAAAAAAACCTTAATTACAAAGAGGCCTGCCACGGTGCACTTCACATGTGCGGTTCAATTTGGAGTTTGAACCCTAATTCCAAACTGTGTCGTGGCGTCGCTATTCACGAATGCGGCACTGAAAAAGAGTTTTGAGCAGTGTTATATTAGACCATTGCTAAAGGACCTAACTTCTAAGCTATTAAATGTGCACAAAAATTGTAAAACAAGGTCAAGTCAAGTTGACTCATCGGTGGTCCAGTACCGGGAAGCCTTTGGTGTGTGCGTAATCTATCTAAAATGTGTCAGGGAAGATGTCATTGCGCCATCTCGCAAAGGGGTCAAAACTTAAAAATACAAAATCTATAAAGGCTGAATGTTGAAATGAATTGGAAACGACCCCTCGAGGCCTATTTAAGCCTGAAAATTAGGGTTTTTTGCCCCTCTTTGGTCGTCCTATCAGGGTTTTGGTCCCCTGATCCCATTTTTACCCAACCGAGGGTTGTTTCGCACCATTTTTTGTGTTTTATCCCCTTTTTTGCATCCCAAAGCCTTTTTGGACTTGTCGAGCACCTTATCCTCTTTTTTTGCAAGATCACCCAAAAAGTTGAAATTTTCGTCCGATCTCTCGAGGGGGCAGTATATTGGCATGTTTTGCCCATTGGGGTAGTAGTGGGGCATTTTTGAAAATCAGTTTTTTTTGGATTTTAATCAAGACATGTTTATTCTTTGAACCAACGCAACAAGTGCATCGCTTCAAGGAGGGGAAAAATGTAGACACGTAAAATGTACTAGTTGACATTACACACTTGATCCTGATTACCAACATCATTTCAACCTAAATCACCTACTTAAGCTTGTCATCACTCTTCATCCCTTAATTAAATAAATCATTATTCATCTGATTAAGTCATTCTCTCTTGTTAATTAAATTAATCAATCTGATTTAATTAACCCTATGTCTCTATTTAAATAAATAATTCATTTTATTTGATTAAATCTCTAAAGTCATCTCATTAAATTAAATAAATTAAACCTTATTTGATTTAATCTAACAATCATCCCTTTTAGTTAAATAAATCAAAATCTTTATTTAACTAAGTCTAAATCATTCTCCTCTCGACTTTGATTTATTTAAATCCTAAAATCTAAGTCAAAATTGTCAAATCACCTAACATCATCTTAATTAATCAAATCTTGATTAAATCTAATCTTAATCCATGTCCCATCCTCTACCTTTTGCCACTTTCATATGAAAATACATTTAATTAATTTATTAAATCCCTATTTTCTCTCAACTTGGCATCTTTAGGGGAATATTCCTCCAAATTTGAAAATCCTTCCAAGTGGATTTGTCCTTCCAACAAGACATTTATTTCATCTTACAAGTCCTTTTTCCTTGAGCCAAGTGGCCATAACTCCATTTTACTCTCCCTTCACCTTGTCATTTCACTAATTTCAAATTCCACCTAATTACATTATGGGCACATTCATCAAAATGTGCACATCCTTTGCCCATTCACATCTTAACAAGTGGCACTTTCCCATTGGGTGTTGAATGATCCCACATTGCTTCATTTTGATCATTCTTCCATCTTGTTTTTCTATAAATAAGAGGCTTCTCTCCTCATTTTTATCATCCACAATTTGAGCAAGTCTACTATACTCAATTTCATCCTCAAGCATATATATTTCCATCAATTTTATCAAGGTCTTAGCTAGGTTATGTAGATTTTTCATCATGAAGCTCAATTGACTCTTCATTAAAGTGGATCACTCATCAACATTGCATCATAGGAGTTGGGAAAGGGAAAATTTTCACATCAAATTGGCACTAATTCCCCCATGGGATCAAGAGTTTGCTTTACATTGAATAAGATTTTTATGTTTGCTTATGTTCTTCATATCATTTCTTTTTCTTTTGCAATTTAAATGGATTTCATGGGGAATCTTAATTCTCACTTGCATTTGATCTAATATTGTGTTTGTTTCTTATGTTTTGCAAGTATTAGGATTGGGGTTCTACAAAGATGATACCCTTAGAGCTCTTCAATTCTAGTTTTCTTGTACAAACAATAAAGTCCAATATGAAGGCTTGGTCCATGAGTTGAGTCTTGCATAACATATGGGAATCAAAAGATTAAAGGTCTTTAGAGATTTAGAGTTAGTGATAAAATAGATAAGAGGGACATCAACTCCAAAAATGTGTGAATGTGATCCTACCGTCATAGAATGTGGGATTTAATTTGATCTAGTAACAAAACTGCTAATGAATAAGCATACGATGTGAGTGATCATAAGACCATCCATCTTTGATAATGATCAAAATTGGAAAGTCTTTGAGAGTGACACTTATATTGCCATGTTTATTCAATATTTTAGTGAGTTTGCAGAATAATTACAACAAAAAATTGAAGAAGATTATACAACTCAAATTATCCATCTAAGAAACAACAAGCTTATAAAAGGATTAATCACTCTAGAGAATTTATTTGATTCCAATGACTCTAGAAATGACCAAAGATTTTTTTTTGCAAACAAAGGTGACTAATCTGATCTAAATGTTGGGAGTGGTAAAGAAATAAAGGTTGGAAAGGATGTCTCTCAAAAATATAGGGAAAGACTAATATCTTTTTGCAATGAGTATGATAAAGTCATGGTATGGACATGGTGATTTGAAAGGGTATGATCATAGTGTGATCTAACACACTATAGACTTGATTGAAGGAGCTAAACCAACCCACCAAAATCAGAGACTGCTTAACTCAAAAATAGTCTCTTATGGCCCAAGAATTAAGGAAACTTATAGATTTAAGAATCATATATCTGATTAAGCATTCTACCTAGGTATCCAATTTGGTTCCAGTCTAAAATAAGAATGGTGATATTAGACTTTGTGTGGATTTCAGGGATTTGAACAGAGTATTTTAAAAACATCTCTATCCCCTTCCTTCTATGGAGTAAATTCTTTAAACGGTGGTGGGGTTAGAGATGTTTTCCTTACTAGATGGTTTCTCTGAATACAATCAAGTAAGACTTAAACAAGATGATCAACATAAAACTACATTTACCTTAAAATGGGGAACATTTGCATATGCTAATATTCCTTTTGGTCTATCAAAAGCAAGGGATACTTTTCAACGAGCAATGAATATTGCTTTTAAGGATTTGATCAATTTGATTATCCTTATGTATTTGGATGACCTCATAGTATTCTTTAAGTCTAAAGAAGATAATTTTGATCATTTGGAGAAGGTTTTACAGATGTTCTAAGAGTTTGGGATGTCTTTGAACCCCAACAAATGAATTTTTGGAGTACTATAAAGCAAGCTATTTGGGTATGTGGTCTCTAAAGAGAGGATTTCAATAGACCATGAGAGGGTAAAGGCCATTAAGGAATTGCCCCTACATGTGAATTAAAAAAGGAGTTCAATCTTTCTTGAGAAAGATTAATTTTTTCAATAGGTTTATCTTTGATTTTGTTGGATTGATTAGGCATATCACTCTTATGCTAAAGGACCCAACTTTTAAATGGACCCCTAAAGGAAGAGTTGCATTTGAAAAGATAGAAGAAGCAATTTCCACTACCTCGGTGTTGGTTAATCTTGATTTCTCTAAAGACTTTATCATGTACGTCTATGAGAGTGAACATAGCATCACGATAATGCCTACACAAAAGGACAAAGAAGAAAAAGGTGAACATATAATCACCTTTTATTCAAGTACCTTGCGAGGGTATGAAACCAAGTATAACTTTGTTGAAAAGAAAGCATTCACCATTTTGAAATGCCTCAAGAAATTTAGACATGTTGTGGCAAGAAAAAGTAATGGTTTATGTGGCTCATTCTAGTGTAAGGGAATATATGATGGAAGGTGAGATAAAAAACAAAAGAGAAAATTGGATCACCAAAATTATAGAATATGACATTGAAGTTAGGTTGACAAAATTAATCCAAGGAAGAGGATTGTATGAATATTTATCTATAGAAGCTAATGCCCCAACTAAGGAAGAATTTATAGAAGTGATTCTAGTAAATTGGTTTAAAACTGTGAAATTGTGGGTTGATGAGAGGGCTCACTTCATGGTGACTGGTATATACCCAGCAAGCCTCCTATCAAACAAGAGAAGATTTTAAAGGTTACAAGGGAAAGATATGCATTAGTTGAAGGGGTTTTGTTCAAAAGAAACTTTTATGGAGTGATTCTAAGATGTGTAGACAAACATTGGGCTGATAAAATCTTTCAAGAATTCCATAACAACCCTATAGGGGGTTACTTCTCAGTGTAAACAACTATAATAAAAATCATGTGTGTAAGATATTAGTAGCCAACTCTATTCATAGATTATTATAATCTAGTTTAAAAATATCCACAGTGCCAAATTTGTGTTGGCAAACATAAGAATTCAACCATGCCTTTAAGTTCAATCGTGGTCGATGAACCTTTTGCATAATGAGGTCTAGATTTCATTGATATGATCAACCCAATATCTAGCACATGCCACAAGTGGATCCTCACCACCACATATTACTTTACCAAATGGTCGAAAGCAATCCCTCTAAAAGGTGCTATAATAAATGAGATCCTTAGCTTCCTAGAAGAGTTAGTAACAAGTTTTGACCCACCAAAAACCATAATATCAGATAACACAGGATCCTTCCTCAGCTAAAATGTGTTTTATTTTGCATTGAAACATGGAATTTTTCTAAAGACTTCCTCTAACTATTATCTACAAGGTAATGGACTAGTAGAGTCCATGAATAAGAATTTGATTAGATTGATTAAGCGGATTGGTGTGGACCATCAAAAGGAATGGAATAAATATCTAAAGATGATGCTTTGGGTTGATAGGAACACCTCGAAGATGTAAGAGAGGGGGACCACTATGTGCAAGACCCTAGGTCATAGAGGGTCAAGATGCGAGAGGCTGCCCTAACTTACCTCAGCTAAGTGCAATGTTTAGGGTATGAGGATGAGAATGATGAGGACTATGAAGTCCTATAACCACTCTACAATCTTGAGTTTTGAGGAGGGCTAGGTGAGCTAGTTTTCAGATTCAACTCTATGCCTCAGGGAGCTCTCTGCCCAAAGATGGAACCGCAGTCTTTGGACTACAACACGACGCATTGGTGTCTCTAAAGTGCATTGGCGTTCGTATGGCCACAAAACAACAAAGACAAGGTCAAACCTACTAAAATGACTAATGATCCATCTGACTAACTAAAGGGCCAGAATGATATGACTAGATAAATTAAATATTCTCTAATGTTATAAAGCAAATAGGCAAGAGTGACAAAAATAAGGAAAATCTCACCAAGGAACTCATTCGCCAGTTGGTTCTTCGAAAGTGCATCCACCTACACATAGAAAGAGAGAAAATGTTGGGTGGCTATATAGGGCCCCACCTCAGTCAGACCCTCGTTTAGGTGTTTCCACCTCCACGAACAACCAAAGAAATGAGATAAAGAAATAGTATAGTAAAGAGCAAATAAACTCTACAAAACAATGTTATGCTACTCAACCAAGTGATAGAGGAGAGGAAAGGGAAGCTTACCACCTCCACCAAGAGAAATCAAGGCTACTTGGGGGAGAAATGAGAGTAATCAATCCTTTTCTGCAATGGAATGGTCCCAAATGTGCTATATCAAAGTGATGGAGTGTTGCTTTACTGCAATGGAATGCTTAAATGCTCGAAGTGAGTGAAAGTGAGTGCTTGAAAGTGAATGTGAGAGTGCAATAATGGAAGCTTGAGGTGGTGAAGATTTGGAAGAACAAATTTGAAGGAAGGATGGAGAAAAACAACCATATTCGAGTTGGTCGGCTAAAGGGGGTGTTACAACTTCACCTCCAATGAGAAGAGTAACGCCTCTACAAGTTCAACCAAAAGAATTTTTTCAGGGACGTAAGCACATTGTGCAGACATATGTGTGTGGCGCGGATGTCCCCGATAGAAACGCCTCCATCGATACTCAAAACAGACGCCAAGTGGGATGCAAGCAATGAGCTTAGGTGGAATTAAGCCTCTGAACTTGGTTTTCTAAGGTGTGTAAAGGAAAAAAGGGGAATTTGCATAAGGGGTGCAAATTTTCTCTTATACAGAAGAAAATCCTAAAGATATCACCATATTAACTGGTTTATGATAAGGAAGCTATTCTGCCAATCTCCATGGAAATTTTGACATTGCAATTACTCAAATCTTTAGAGGTCGAAGAGAATGTAGCTATGGAAGTAGGGATGGATGAGTTGCTAAATATACAAGAGGCCCGAGAAAAGTCTCATAAGGCCATGATAAGTTGAGAGGGAGTTGTAAAGAGATGGTTTGATTGGAAATCTTTAAACCCCAAATTTCAAGAAGGAAATTTGGTCCTAAAGAATGATGAGTGATTCTCAAGGTCAAGTCAACACACTAAATTCGACTTACTATGGAAAGGGCCTTTTCGTATCATCAATTGCAAAGAAATCAATTCTTTCAAATTTAAATATATGGAAGGAAACACTTTAGAGATTTCGATAAACATAATCTACTTAAAGCATTTTTTTAATTTCTCGTCACTTGCGGGTCTTTCTTATAAATAGGTAGTTTAGTTTTGCTTTTAGTTTGTGCTTTCCTTTCCAATAAGTGTTGTATGATCATATTTTTTAGTCTCCTTTCCAAGTGTCTTGTTGACCTTGGCATTCCTTCTAAGTGTAATCATGAGAAACATCCCTTGATGCCCCCCTTTGGAGTTGAATTTAATGCAAAACATAGTCGAGTTGCCTTGTAGCTCCACATGTCGGTTTGAAATTCCCAAAAAGACAATGTGATGAGTTGTTTATACTTATTTCCATTAAGAAGTGCAATTTTCAAGAGAATTGGAATTAAATTCACATGAATTCACCTAAAGGTGGTTGATATATTGTTATTTTTCTTATTCAAAGAACATAAGAAGTTTGGCAAAAAAGTGTTTCCAAAGATTTAGAGAAAAGAAGAAACAACTATTGTGCCTAGATAGTCATTTGTGTCATCAAGCAGTACAAAGAATTAGGAATTTAGAGGAAGCATCAACCATGGATCTAGTGGGATCAACCTCAAGTGTTGGTCAAGAGCAGACAAGAACATAAGAGTCTTTCCTTAATCTATCGAATAGTAGGTCGTATGCCTTGGATCCTATGCCAATAAAACTCAATTGCCCAATACAAGGAATTTGAAGAAAGGGAATTGTAGAGACCCCTCACTAACATTGGATTTCATAGATGAAATCTATGAGCTTGAGTTAAACATAAATCCTAAGAGCCCCCAAGAGGGTGTGCATGCTAGAATTCTTCAGAAAGCGAAAAAAGAGATTTTGATTCTCGAGTTTAGGCTTTGGTATTCAACATTATCTTAATACATGGTGCCCTTGGTGCACCATTTCCTAAAATTAGTAGACACATACACCAACCTATATGAACCTATGAGAAAAACTTTGACAAGAAGTCACCTTAAGATCACAATCAGTGTTGTGATCATCTAAGAAATGCTCTTTGTTTCTTATGATCCTTTCATGGAGGTTTGTTCACTAAAGAGGATAGAGATGTTTTGGGAAACAAGGGATACCCAACTCAGGTTTCTCAACCATGAGCTCGGGAGAGATCGAAACAAAACCCAAATGCCAAAGATCCCAGTTGCTCACAAAGCTTTTTATTAGGACATGTTGGATGTTTTCTCTATGCTTACCTTCATTTTTGGCCTAGACAAAGATTACCACATCTTTAAATTTCATCTAGGATTTGGATTCCTATTGAGGAAGCAACATAATTTCAGAATGGATTTTGCACCAATAATTAGAAGCATACAAGCATGAGCACAAATTCAGGTACTCATCATTTTTAGCCCATATGCTACTATTTCAAAATGTAGACTTCTTTGGCCAATATATAGCCTTGGAAATTATAGATTCTTCCCTAGTCCCTAAGAGGGTCCTAGTATTTGCATGGACCCATCTTTTGTCTATCACATATGATTGTCGTGAGTTTTTCAAGTTGTTTTTGACCTCGACACTAATAGACTTGAGTTATGAAAAGATCACTTTCTGAATCAAAGCCTACTAAATGAGCTGGCTAAGTAATCAAAATCCTCCTTGTGATTGGTTATTCAATGCCAACTTTTCTTTGGTTCAAGTGCATGGGTTCAAAGGGGAACCGTTTATTCTCCTTTCGTATTTGACAAATATAATTTTAGCTCTAGAGTTGGTCAAATAACTAAGTGTTATTAATTTAGAGTATGGGTTTGACAAGAAGAAAAAAACCATCTACGAGATCTCATTCACGAAAGGAGGAATATCAGTGAAGAAAAGGTAAGCAGAGCATCTATTCACCCTGAAGCTAACAAATTTTGGGTTTGATGTGATATGTGATCAATGGAGCTATGACCCCAATAGATGCATGACAAACTTGAAAGTGACCCCGCAATTTTTCCATGAGTCACGTCCTTTTTGGGAGTCTCGCAAGTCCCCAGATAGTGATTAGACATTTTTTTACATTGATTTGGATTAGGTTATAGGAGAACAAAGACCCTCATGTCTTTCTTTCTATTTTCCCAAATAGAATTTTGATCTATCATTAAGAATGTCTAAAGGAATCTACTTCAGGTTGGATAACAAGGGGTGAGAAAAGGAAAAGATCACAAATTTCTAGATATATCGCCAAGAAAATGACATATTAAATGCAGGTTATGAAGTTGTCCCAAAAGATGAACATTTTGAAAAGTATTGGAATGAGGCTCATTAGGAATCATATTCACCCGCCAATATAAGTCGTATATATAAAGAGGCTCTGATAGAGAAAAAGTTGGAGGAGAGACAACAAGGACCCCCACCACTACAATTAGAGCCAATTTACAATATTGTGCGATAAAGAAGTTGACACTTTATAGTTCACAGAGGATCTACAAATGCTTGAAAAACTCAAATACCTATGGGCTTAACGGGAGTAGGGCTTAACGGGAGTAGGGTCATCAACAAACACTTCATTAGAGCATATGAAGAAAAGGAGGCAAAGATACATTGACATTAGCCAAAAGTGTGATGAGGAAGAGGAAGAAGAAGTTGCCACAACACAAGTTCCAAAGGTTTCAACCATGTAGGTACACTTCACTACTTCCTTACTCTCTTCTCAATCATTGGTTAGTCCCTCAATGATTGTGGTTCCTACCACCTCCCAATCTTTCACTACTGTAACAACATCTACCATTTCATAACTGTTGGTTTTTATCTCCATTTTCACACCTGCATCTGCATCAACTCCCATGTTCTCATTATCAACCATGTAGGTCACTCCTCCACCACCTCTCTTTATCACTCATGCTTTGCAAAACATCCCTCCCTTTTTCCCATCTATTCTAAGTTTTCTATTGTTCACCCCAAAAGGAGCATAAGAAGTTGCTTCCCATGTTTCAATTCTATTCGACCTCCCTCCCAATACCCCCTTTGTGAGGTAGTATGCATAATCTCCTTCTATATATTTTTAGTAGATCAATACCACTCACAAAGCCCCATAAGAAAGAGTCCTAAAAATAAGGAAGAAAGAAAGTTTTGTTAGAAAACCAAGATCACCTGCATGCAAATGGATACCTGTCACATGCAAAAGACATGCAGAACCAAAGAAGATGTTCTGTAAACCTCAAAGTAAAAATGCATTAAGAGAATCAACTATTACAAAGAGATCAATCCTTATGAAGGAGATCAAGAAACCCTAAATGAAACCCTAGTGTGCACACTTAATAATTAATCAATTATTAATGTGCCTAAGTTTAGCTCGAGTAACTAAAGGAATAAGTGAATTAATTAATCAATATGATATAATTAATTAAGCACAATAACTTATTACTCTAACAACCCCCCTTAAGATAAAATTAGGAAGAAGTTAAAACACTAGAATAAGATGCATGAAAGCAAAGATGGGTCCCGACAATTAGGCCTAATCAGGTACCCATTTACAAATGCAAGAATGAGGTAGAGAAGGAAAAACCTAGTGGGACAAAACCCCCTACAATGAGATGACATGCTACAAAGAAGCACTAGAAGAACTTTGTAGAGTAACATTGGAACCTGATACTGGCAAGCAAGGAAATATTCTTCTTTTTACTACTAAAACCATATGAGAGTCACTAATTGACTCAAGGAATCATGATAAAGCAACAGCAGACCCGATGCCACGGAACACTCGAAAACTCCAAACGGGAACAACTCTAGAATCTATGAAGCAATAAGCAATAATTTAATGATGTATTACTGAAAAGGAAGTGCAAAGATGCACGATGCACTCTCCCAACTTCTAAAACGTCCAAGTAATCTCCAAACAACCCATCGGGCCAAATCTGGACTAAGCGATCAACCTGGGACAAATACAAAAAAAGTGCATGGACAACAACATAGAGCTCCTTAATACCTTTCCAACGCCGCGAAGATAGTGAAAATCGAAGATCGTGGCAAAAAGTTATGAGCTCCGAAGCATAAAAAAAAATCTAAATTCAAACAACAATAAATGTAGAAAAATAGTAAAATATGTTAAGGTTAGAGATGGCAGATCTAACAATTAAATGCAGATTTTAATTAATAAACAGAGAAACTAAAACATGCACAGAATAAATCATAACACAGAATTTAACGTGGTTCACCCAATCTGGGCTACATCCACCAAACTGCAGCCATCCAATACTTTTATTATCCAGTGTAAAACCTGTTACAATCTTGCCAATAATCGCATTTTTCATCATACTAAAATACCCATCCGAACCCCTTTTTAACAAGCTTAGAAGCTTCCAGATTTTTAGTTCTACAAAATTGAATTTTTTCTTTTTTCATTGATTTTTCCCTTTTTCGGTGATCACGCGAAAAAGGAGGAAGAAATTTTTTCTCGGGGGCTACCGCCCCCGAACCCCCACTCGAGGCTCGGCCCGGCCCCGGACCCCGGCAAGGTCAAGGGGCCGAGATGTACAATATACCATGGGCTATACAGTATAGCATGATCAATCGCCACATACCAACAAAATACTGGAAAATGAACAACACTATTGGAAAGTTCTCGGAATTAGCTTTCCAGTGATATCTCGTTTGCTCGATTTCGATACCGTATGCCCAAGTTATGACCAAAAGGAAAAAAGCTGCTCTTTTAGGGCAAATTAGGGCTAGGAGGGGCAAAGAGGGGCCGCCCGTACGGATGACGTCATCAAAAGGAGAGCTTAAATTTGACGGTCGTCTGGTTGTTGGTGCAAAAAAATCCACCCTTGCAAAAAAAATCCGATCGCCTGTATATTCGAAGGTGAAGTCGGAATATTCCATTGGTGCCAAAATATGCTCGAAGGGCGGAATATTCCACTACTGGGAGGAGATTTGGGCACGGGCCCCCGGTCCTCCATATGACTGGGGGTTCTGGCGAAGGAGCCAGCTGGGGCTGAGCTCGGCTGGCGGCCGTTTGGTGGCGCCGCTGGCCTGTGCGGCCGGCGGGTGGCCGCCCGACGGTGGAGTTATTTATACTAGCAGCGCATGCACAGAGCTCAAAAACATGCCATTTTTTGATTTTTTTTCATTTTTCGTGCCTCGAGGAGAGTGCTGGGAAGTCGTACAGCCCCCTAGACAAAAAAGTTTTTGCCTCAAAAACAACTTTCACCAAAATTGACAAAATGAAGGGTGATCTTAGGGTTTTTGGCTGCTACAAACGCAATGGTGACCTCCGTTTTTGCTCAAACTATCCCAAAAAATTGGCTATCCCCAGATCTTCAGATCACGAACAGGCAGCTGTAGGTCTAGAGCTCTGATACCATGTTAGAAAACCAAGATCACCTGCATGCAAATGGATACTTGTCACATGCAAAAGACTTGCAGAACCAAAGAAGATGTTCTATAAACCTCAAAGTAAAAATGCATTAAGAGAATCAACTATTACAAAGAGATCAATCCTTATGAAGGAGATCAAGAAACCCTAAATGAAACCCTAGTGTGCACACTTAATAATTGGTGTAATTAACTATTTAATTACATCTTCATAAGTTTACTTAGGCAATCTTTAATTCCTAAGTTATAGGATCTTATCCTTATCTTATCGAGCTATCTTTTTGCTCAAGATAAGATCTAGTTGTTGCATGCTTTCCTTTTATAAGCAAGCCTCATCTTGTACATTTGTATCAATAAATCGTGAATCAATCTTGCATATTGATAGCAAGCATTCTCGCCATCATTCTCTCTCTTGTGGAAGTATTTTCGTCTAGCAACAGATTTCTGGAAATCTAACATGGTATCAGAGCATCCAGGGTTGCGGACTCCTTCCCAGATCTGAGGGTTTCATTCTGGCTTGAAGATTTTTGCTGGGTGCAGATTGGGGTTTCAATAACCTCACGGTTGAGATCAGAAGATTCCGCAGACGAATTTTGACTGTAAATTCGCCTATATTAAGGTAAAGTTGTTTTTGAAGCAAAATTTTTTCGCTGGAACAAACCTTATGCGGTACGATTTTCATAATTTTCGCAAAAAAAAAATATTTTCAATAAAATATTTTCTGCGGATTTTATTTAAAAATTCGGGGCAAAATTCTATTGTATCGGGCAATAAATTTGTAGTCTGGGGCAAATTTTATAAATATTTGTGATCGGCATCACCAGTAGAAAGGCGTCAAATCTCTACACATTGTCTTGTAACGGGTACCTTGCATATTGCCCTCGCCGATCGAATCGTGTCTGTCCCTGCCTTGGCATATTCTGATCTCCGGTGGTTCGATCTGCACCAGTCAGATCCGCAGCCGGCATCCATCGACGGGTACAGGTATCACATCCATTATCATATCGGCATTGCTTGGGTTCCATCGGCGTACATACTCGGCGGTATAGTCCGATCAAATCTGGATTGGAGTATGGTAGATCATTGGATCGGTATTTTCTATTGTGGTTTCCACATTGCATCGGTCAAATTTTTGTTCAGATCCGACCCTATTGGTTGACACCGTGGTCGGTTCCATTCATATCTTCGGCCATTGTCCTTCCCTCAGTTTTGGTCGGTACCTGGTACCTACACTGGCATACTTCCCTGCGATCAGATCCATGCTCTGCTCCGCAGTGGAGTTCAATTCGGCATCACATAGTACCAGCCTATCTTCATAGGCCCCGCCAGATCGCCAGATTTTACTCCTGTGTCATCGGTACCATATGCCCAATCGGTGGGTCTTCGGTGGCATCCGATCCATATTCAGCGTACGAGTTCATAGGCACTCACCTTTTTCGGTCTTTTGGCTAAGATCAAGTGGTATGAGCTCTTTTATCAACATTATTGAAAGTTTTTTAAAACAAGGAAACTTTTTATTTGTAAAGGCCGACTATTAAGCTGACTTTAATTGTATTATTGATTTGAATATTGTAAAAAGGCCAACCATATAATACGGTGGCTTTATTTTTTGCAATTATTGCCGATGAGGTCATATGGATGACCCAGTTGTAGCCCCCAAGTGTGCAAAATTTGCACCCAGATAGCCTTCAAGGTTTCTGTTTTGCCCCCAAGTGTCTATTTATAGGCCTTTTTTTCATTTTATCATAACTTTTGCATACGGAGGCCATTTTCTAGAAACGAGATATCGTCGGAAAGCTAGAAGAGTCATCTTTTCAGTGGTGTAGATATTTTGCAGGGATTTTGCAGTTTTGTGCCATATTTTCCAAGTTGAAGACAAATCTCCCTTTTTGGCTTTCGAAGCTCATATATTTGTAAATGGGTGACTTAATTACTTTGGAGAATGGGAACTATAGGCAATGGAGCAATTTAATTCTCACTCATCTTGGTGAGATAAATCTATTGCCCTATTTGTTTAATACAGTTCCTTTTCCTAGCACAGGTGTTGAGTATTGCATCTGGATAGGCTTTAGGGCTAGAGTCTTTAGAGTTATTTTTGAAAATGTAAATGATGACATTTTGGAGACAATTATTCACTTTGAATGTCCTCATACTCTTTGGACTCACATTAGAGAGGTATATGGAGACCATGATTCTTCTCCATCTCTTGAAGCTCCTCTTTCCAACTCACATGTGCTTGTTCATTCTTCAGAGTTGATAACCCATGATTGTGATCCTTTGGACAAGATTGCAGATGTTTCAGAGGTTCCTGATAGTCTTCCTGATTGGGATTCCTATTTGACAGACATTGCTTCTTTGTTTGTGGAGTCTCACATTTTAGATTTGGAGGACCAATTTGAGGGTTTATCTCTCTTATTTGATGATAGTCATGGGTCCACTATTATCACTTCATGTTTGTCTATGGAGTTTATTCAAGATCAGTTTCCACTTGTTCCTGGTTTGTCACAGTTTGTTGTGATTGGGCATGTACCTGATTGGATTGTGGCATCATCTTTATCATCCAAGAACTTGGCAACACATGAGCAGATTTCAGAGACACAATCTTCATACATATGGATTCCTCTTCCTTCTTCCTATCCAGAATGGGAATCATTCTTGCAGTTGTACTTGGTGTATCTTCTTCCTAAGGGGAGAAACATTGTTTGTAGGCATTGGATTTTGTTTTGTCTTCAGACATTAACCATACTTGCAGGAGATCATACATCATGGGGGGGATATCTTATCTCTTTACTTCCCTCTTATGGGGGGGTAATTTATTGTATATTCATGATGGATGTAGTCCTTGGGGGGTATCATTGAGTCCTCCATACATCATGTTTACATTCGTCATGCCTTTTTTCTTGTTTTTCTTCTCTTTTATGAGAGATTGCATTTCATTTGCATCTGTAAATGGGTACCTAACATGGCCTAGTTGCCGGGACCCATAGTAGTTTGCATTATAATCTTCTCCCTAAGTTGCACTTATGGGGGGGTGTTGGTGTAATTAACTATTTAATTACATCTTCATAAGTTTACTTAGGCAATCTTTAATTCCTAAGTTATAGGATCTTATCCTTATCTTATCGAGCTATCTTTTTGCTCAAGATAAGATCTAGTTGTTGCATGCTTGCCTTTTATAAGCAAGCCTCATCTTGTACATTTGTATCAATAAATCGTGAATCAATCTTGCATATTGATAGCAAGCATTCTCGCCATCATTCTCTCTCTTGTGGAAGTATTTTCGTCTAGCAACAGATTTCTGGAAATCTAACATGCAAAAGACTTGCAGAACCAAAGAAGATGTTCTATAAACCTCAAAGTAAAAATGCATTAAGAGAATCAACTATTACAAAGAGATCAATCCTTATGAAGGAGATCAAGAAACCCTAAATGAAACCCTAGTGTGCACACTTAATAATTAATCAATTATTAATGTGCCTAAGTTTAGCTTAAGTAACTAAAGGAATAAGTGACTTAATTAATTAATAAATATGATATAATTAATTAAGCATAATAACTTATTACTCTAACAAGTTTAAACCCTGCCACACCGAGGATGGAAACTATTTTTGATCCCGCTCATCAGACATTGATGGTGGCTCATATGACACCCAATTCCCTTAAGGATGAAGGACACATGCAGTCAAAAGATTACTTAACCTACATCGTCAGCCTAAACCTTAGCCAAGCCCACCCCTAAGACAAGGTTGAGATAATGGAAGAAACACAAAAGGTGGTTTCCACTAACTTCCTCAAAGTAAAAAAAATAAAAAAAAGGACCAAGAGCTCACTCAGCTGAAGGCTACAGTGGACATATTGAATACTAATGTCAAGGCTAAAGATGATGAAATCTCAAATATGCATAATAATTTACAAAGGAACCATCAAGGAGGCCCTCCAGGGAAAGCATGGTGAAAAGGCCAGACTCCAAAAGGAATTGGATGAAGCTTGAACTTTACTTCAAAGAATAGAGAAATAGAAGGAGTTGGCTACATCCAAGTTCTAAAAAGAGATGGTGGAGGCTTAGGTTTCGAGTGATGATGTGACAGAGAGGCTAGCTAAGGCACAAACCCAAAATGATATTAAGAAAAAGGCAAGGGAAGCAGTTGAGCCTAAGCTATGGGAGAAAGAGCAGGTGTTGGCATTGATGGATAAAGAGCTCTTCAATTCTATGGACATGCAAGAATGCCTTTGACAAGAGGCTCAAAGTAGAAACCAACAACTCCAATAATTGAAGGATGAGTTGTACCATAACTCCCAACAAACTAGTATTCTTCCTATAATTCAACATTTTTATATGTCCCATTAAGAAAGAATTGAAGACACAACTACCTCCTTCAAGCCTGTGCTCAAATTCATTATGAATTCCTCAAGGGAAAGTGAAAAGGTGAGTTTCTTGGTGGATCAAATGCTCTCATCTGTCACTTAGAAGCTCATAGACTCAAAATAGTTGATTCAAAAATTGTGATGTAACCAAGGATGCCTTGGATGTTACGAGAGTGGATTACAAGAGGATAATGGTCAAGAAATCTAACGAGTTCCTTAGTTGTAACAAGACTTCCCTTAAGTGTAAAGAATGTTTGAATGCTTTAGATGAAACAATTGTAAGTATGAAGGGGCATATTGGGCAACTTGTTCAATTAGGGCTTCCTTCCTCTTTCCTTCTAGATGACACTGTCATATTAGAAGATCAAATGAAGAAAATACTAAAAGGGAAGTAGCAAGACCAAGCCACATTTCATGGCCTTAATCAATCCCCAATTGTTGAGGAGATGAAGGGGATTTTACAACCACTCACCTAATCAGAGTTTCACAAGAAGGTTGTTGCACAAAATTTAAATAATTTATCCTTTAAAAAAATAATCGCTCTGGATAAGGTCTCCAAAGCACTTAAAAATTTAGTACAACCATCTGAGCCAAAATGGGTGTCTATGTAATTTTCTCTTCAAAAGTTGTAGGGCAATGAAATTCCCTTTTGATTTTTGGGATTTTTGTATGTGGAACTGAAGTTCTAGGTTCTCACCTTCACAGATAGAGGTCCCCAAGAGTTACCAAAAGTTGTAGACACTATCTACCATAACCTTATTTTATTAGAGGTTTTTGTTCCAAGGGAATTTGCTTTCATTTGCAAGCCCTTTTTGTGCTTAAGTTCAAAGTTTGCACAGAGGATTGCCAAATGTCAAGGTCGCACAACTCCTATCGAGATCATAGGACTAAGTTTATAACACAATACACTAAGGTGCCACATGGTAGCTTCACACACCACCCAAAAGGGTTAATAGTGTTTTCATTTTACAAAGCGCCTACTCCCTATCGAGCCGTGTGTCAATATGGTGCAACCCAAAGATGTTTCTAGGCATAATAGGTAATTGATGATGCACAATTGGCCTAGACTTTAATGGATCCACTATATGGAAAGTTGAGGAGGTTGATGTGTGGTGAGCACACACATTTTGAGGAATAAAGGCCCATCGTGGGTGAACTTAATGACGAAGTTAGTAGGAAGTTGTGACGGAAGGTTGAGGAGGAATAGGTGGCATCATCACCACCTATGAGATCTACTCATGATTGCCTAGTTAGATATTTTCAACCGCCATGATGACGATGTCTATAGGCAAGGGGGTGGGGATCTTTTTGATTTTCATAGTTTTTGAAGCATAGGGGGACGTTTTTCTATTTAAAATCCCCAAGGGGCACTGTGTAAAGGGTTCATCATATTTTACAAAAACACTTAGAATTAATAGTTAAATTTTGTAATTTCTTAGACCTTAGCAGTAAGATTTGCAAGAAAGAGATTGAATACATAAATTTGTACACTACTAGCCTCTATTTTGTGTTCTATTTTCTTTGTCCATGAATATAATTATGCTTAATGTGCTTCATTGAGAAATTATAGTTATCGACTATTGTGTCAAGCTTTGATAGTTTCGGTTAAATATCATAAATGTAGATTTTTGGATCATGTTAGCACTCTTTCAATTTTTTGTAAAATCTCATGAAGCTAAGATTATGATATGCACTTGATGAACAAAACCATTAATATGTTCTGGCACATCACCTTAGAGTAGTTTCTTGTATGTATTTTATTTCATTTCTTTCCCTTCTCCCCCTTAGTTAAAATGAAGAGCCGACTTATAAAATCTTGGAGGCCGTTCTATGAATAGCATTTTGGTCCCACATGCATAAAACTTCCCAATTTTGTATCTCCTAACCGTCACTTCCTAAACAAAATAAAACACAACTTGATAGTCGAGGAAACTAGATGTATTATCATAGAAGAAAATAAAAATGAAGATTACCATAAGCCCTATTTTTTAGAAAGATGCTTAGTTATTAAAAGAGTTGAGTACGTTTATGGAGGAAGAAAACATAATAGAAAAAATAAATAGTTCATACAAATATTATAATAATAACTAAATAATTTAAAGCTATGAGAGAGAAATATGTTAAAAAATTCAAAAAATTGGAAGAATAAACCTATAATTAAAAAATGTATTTATTGACATTGATGTAGATGTCAATATTATACCTAATAGGTTACAAGAAGAGCTAGGAATACCAACATTACATGATATCCCATATAAAATTTCCTTGTTAGATGAAATTATAATAAGTAAAATTTGGAATGGAGAAATGTAGAGTCCAGCTTATTATTAATCAAGAATAAAATTGATTTTGAGGTGATGAAGACGAAGCAGCCAATTGACACACTCAATATCTTGTTGAACCTATAATATTTTATCAATTTTACTAGCATATTTGACTCATGAAAAATTAAATTTCTATTCTTTAAAAATAATAGAGTAGTAAATATCGCCTTATATACAAACATGAGTAATGCATACAAAGAAGAGATAGTACGAGAAAAGAGTGTAAGTGAACAAGAAGACACCAATGTGTTATCCTCCCTCAAAAAGATCCCAAAAGGAAACAATAGATGAACCCAACTTGGAGGGAGAAATCATCACCAACAATAGTGACTATATCATAGATAGTGGGGATGTGACGAAAATATGGTTGTGGGGTGAATCAAGACGAAGTTCTAAGAAAGTTTCAAGGGCCAAAAGGGGTAGTAGCTTAAGGAGAATTGAGAAAGCACATAGAAACCCACAAAAAAAAACTACGACAAAACATAGAAACAAAAAATCTTAATAACATATCATTTGAACTAAATTTCATGAGGTATCACACACATTAATCTCTTGTGCTATTTAGGGGCAGGAGACCTCTTAAGATACATAAAAAACATGGAGATTTTTTTTGAGAATGAAGATATGAAAATAGAAGCATTACAAGACACATTGGTATGTAATGTGACAAGATGGTGGTATACCAAAAAATTCAATCATTCCAACCTAGAAAGCCTTCAAATACTAGAAGAAGGGAAATGAAAACTTACCCATATTATTGTGGTGACATAAAACCTACAACACAAATAGAAAATGGCATTAGGGAATAAAATTAAATGAGAGAAGGTGATGAGAGACTATATACCCAAATTTTCTACTAGATCCTATCGCCAATTGTAAAACTTGGTATATTAACCAAGAAAAGAGGACATAAACCAAAGAGTGGCATTTAGTACAAGCGAATTCTTGTAAAACATTTTAATTTTATAGTCCTTGTAGACTTACCAATTATGCACTATAAAAAAATTCCATTACTTACTATTAACTCCATTAACATTCTTTACAAATTACAAGCCATTAAAATACTTGATGAATAGGTTGGTTATATATAGGGAATGGTTTATAGATGGTTGATGGGTTTTAATAATTTGAATTCAAAATCATGAATATTTGGGGCATGTTGATGAAAAATTACCCAAGAACATCTATTTAGAATAAATGTGGTACCAAAGGAAATTAGTGAGGTAGCACAATCACTATACATAAGTGAATTCCTAGAGAAAATCTCTAGAAATGAAAAGAGTATATTGATGTGGAGGCCATTACCTTATACCCTAATTGAAGGAGAGTTGCATATTATAAGGAGAGATGAAATTATAAGAAGATTAGTGCTACACCATGAATGAGAAAATATACTAAGAGAAGCACATGAGGGGACATCTAGAGGGCATAACTCTAGTGAAGGCACAATAAGAAAGGTGATGTTAGTAGGATTATGGAGCCCCATACTATTTAAGGATATAAATCAATACGTGAAGAAGTGTGATGTATGCCAAAGGGTATATGGAATCCCACTGTACTTGGGATGAAATGTCATTATGGTTATTATAAGCACAAACACTTTTTGAGAAACAGGTAATAGACTTTATTGGACCTTTTGATCCCCGATAAAAATGTCAAAAGATATATTTACTATAATTGGGGTAGAATATCTCATCAAATGAGTAGAGGTAGTAGAAACAAAGGATTACACCACAAAGACTATTGTAAATTTTATATATGAGAATATTGCCACTAGATTTTGTTGTCCCCTCAACATAACAAGTGATCAAGGAAGACATTTTATAAATAAGATAGTAAAGCTTCCCTTATCACCCTCAAGTTAATGAAGTGAGATTCTAAACAAGATATTAGGCACTGCACTAACAAACATTTACAACAAAAATATCATATACTACAATGTCAAGATATTGGTGTACCATGGGCTTATAGAAAAACATATGAAAGGTTAATCAAATTTTGCCCCTTTGAACTAGTATATGGAGTTTATGCGACATTGTTTATACAATACATAGTGCCAACCTCGAGACTAGTAACTAATTTGTAACTAAATTATGAGGAATATTTACAAGAAAGATTAAGTTATTTAGAGAAACTAAATGAAAAAGGCTACTTGTAGTCTACAATCAAAGCCTATAAAACAAGTACCAGAAGGCATGCCATGACCAATTTTTTTAAAATAAATTGCTTTAGATTGATGACATGGTCTACTATATCACAAAAGAATTAAGAAACTAAGAAAATTGAAAATGTAGTGGTTAGGACCATATAGGATTGCAAATATATCACTATCTAGAGCTATTAAGTTAAAGACAATCCACTTGGCATAGAGAACAACACTTAGTGCACATCAACAATCCCATGCCATCTTTGTCTTGGGGAAGAAAATGAATACTCCAAGCAACTAAGTAAAACCCATGAATTTGCTTGTTGTTAGTTGAGAAAGACTCCCTAAAAAGGGTTGTAGTTCAATTGGTTAAGCACAATTAGTGAGGGTGATGGTATGTTCCTTGATTATACCATCTACCAAAGTTCAAATATTTTAAAACACAATTGAACCAAGTTAGAACCCTATATGACTTTGAAGATCAAATTCCCCTACTTGTGACAACTTAATTACAACATGACTTCTAATTTAAATATATACTTATTCATCACATTATAATCTACTTATAAATAAAAATTCAAAAACTAATATCTATAAAATCCAATTATTTATACTTAAAAAAAATCCCCCAAATACATCCATTTCAAATCAAACCATAACTTATCCAAACTCCATTCGTCATAACCATTCACCTTAGAGAGACTTAACATGAAGGGAAAATGTGACCACTCAAAGACCTAACCACTAAGCCCAAGCCTCTTATTAAGGCCCATAAGTTTAAATTTTTAAAGTTTGTAACAATTTGAGTTGGGTAGCTTTGCCTCGTTATGCTTTGCACCTCTCAAGTTGTAATTTGTTTGTTAATCATGCTAACACCTCTCAGGCAAGGAACCAAACCCCAACCTGTTTCCTAATCTTTTGCAAGTATTAAGCCTTTCTCTAAACAAGGGCACCCTAGATTTCTAGACACAATAAAACACCCAACCCTGTGTGTTTAGGGCTTTGCCACGTTATTATATTTGGGTTACAATGACAAGAGAAGGAGAGAAGGATCCAATTATTTCTATTTTAAAAAATTCCCCCAAATACCTCTATTTCAAATCAAACCATAACTTATCCAAACTCCATTCCTCATAACCATTCACCTTAGAGAGACTTACATGAAGAGAAAATGTGACCACTCAAAGACCTAACCACTAAGCCCAAGCCTCTTTTGCTAAGGCCCGTAAGTTTAAATTTTTAAGGTTTGTAACAATTTGAGTTGGGTAGATTTGCCTCGTTATGCTTTTGCCCATCTCAAATTGTAATTTGTTTGTTAATCACGCTAACACCTCTCAGGCAAGGGACCAAACCCCAATCTGTCTGCTAATCTTTTGCAAGTGTTAAGCCTTTCTCTAAACAAGGGCGCCCTAGATTTCCAGACACAATAAAACACCCAGAACTGTGTGTTTAGGGCTTTGCCACATTACTGTGTTTGGGTTACAATGGCAGGAGAAAGAGAGAAGGATAAGCCACAATTTGATCTGGACGCCAAGTGGGATACCTGCCTCGACATTACACTTCGCCGCTTCGTCTACTCCTCACTCGCTGGAGCATGCTCTGCTCTCTTCCTCTTCCGTAAGTCTTCCTTTTCTTCCAGAATTTTCCTATTCAGTGCAATTCTTTCTCTGTATTGGGTTTTTCTTTTCAACGCCAAAATGCCCGCTAGTCAAAAACCTCATATCGTTTGTACTTGGAAAACAAAAAATACCACACTAAGTTTGTCAGAAATCTATGATACGGTGAATTGTAAAATTTGTTCAGGCACCATCGCTTAGTATATATATTCACCAGGGTTTTGTTTTGGTATACATATGTTGGACAGCCATCGGCTTAGTTGCCACGATCAAAAGGTATTTCTTCCGTCAAATACACGGTAACCTTGTAAACTGGGAATGCTCCATCCATGGTGTTTGATGTGGTATTTTACTTAACTTCAATTCTTTATCACTTCTCCTGGGGTTTGAACAATCGACATCCACTATGAAAGCACATTTTCTTTCACTTCTTGAGATCGCTCGTAAGAAAGCTTATAGCCTTTATCTAACAATTATGAAAATACCACGCTTAACATGTAGAATTTCAAGAGTAATGTCAGTCCTCACATTTGTTCAGGACAATTCTGAAGCAGAAATATTTTAGATGACTTATGCCAAAACTATTTGTACCTGAATCAGGTGCTTATTGTTACGCCATAACCTGAATTGGCCTCCTTTGGCTTTTTATGTTTGAAGAACAAGCAGCCTGTTGATATCTGTACTGCGTTGATAATTGGTACCCTTTTTCTCAGCGTCAAGGATGGAGGGGAATCTAGCTCAGGGCTTCCATACAGTCTTGTCTCTTATTTTGTATGTTTTGAATATTGAATCTTGGATGGATTTCCACCAGTCGAACTTCAGCTTCTACAGTGGCATGGAAATCTTGGGTGAGGTTATGGGCTGCATGTAGTGCAGCATGGGATTAAGCTTGGACCACATTTCAAAGATATGTAAACATGGGTCATCCCTGGAATAGAAATCATGATTGTTATACGACAATCTTGCCAAATGTTCAATTATTGCAATGAGAGAAATTTGAAATTGAATCAGGTGGTTACTACTTCTTAACAACCCCATGGAAATGGTATTTAATTGAATATTGTCGGATGCCCATCCAAACCGTTTTTCTCAGCGTCAAGGATGGAGGGGAATCTAGCTCAGGGCTTCCATACAGTCTTGTCTCTTATTTTGTATGTTTTGAATATTGAATCTTGGATGGATTTCCACCAGTCGAACTTCAGCTTCTACAGTGGCATGGAAATCTTGGGTGAGGTTATGGGCTGCATGTAGTGCAGCATGGGATTAAGCTTGGACCACATTTCAAAGATATGTAAACATGGGTCATCCCTGGAATAGAAATCATGATTGTTATACGACAATCTTGCCAAATGTTCAATTATTGCAATGAGAGAAATTTGAAATTGAATCAGGTGGTTACTACTTCTTAACAACCCCATGGAAATGGTATTTAATTGAATATTGTCGGATGCCCATCCAAACCGTTTTGCTTTGGACGTGCAATTGGGAATCCATTGGCAAAAGGCACACCATATTTTGATAGGTACAATAAAAAAGGAACAACAATGCTCTTCTAAATGGGAAAATTATTATCTTCAGGTATTGGGTATTGACTTAGCCGCCTATAGTGAAAGCTGATATGCATTGACTTTCATGTGCAAACTATTTATGAGAAGAGAGCAGAAAGAAAAATGGGACGTCATCAATATCATAACAGTTCATATTTTACTAAAAATTATTGAATATCAGTGTATCCATATATACTTAGCCCCTTAACAAGATTAAATGATGCATCCAAATACATCAACTGCAGTGGACATGAAAGAAACAATTTATCAAAAAAAATGTTGAAGCTCTAGTCAAGTTCAAACCTCTATCACACCATGATCTCACAATAGATCCAATTATTCACCAAGTCTACCAGCAAATTCAAACTGTATCCTTCAACAACAGTATCCACACATCTCCACAAACTGCAAACCACAAACAGTCATAACACTGTAAAATTAACTTTAATATTACCACTATAACAGTCTACCTACAAAATTAGAGTTGCTTCTTACCAAAAGATCCCCTTGTGACAAAAGAAGGGCAGTCGGTTAACATTGCCAATATGTCAAGCTTGACTTGCATGGAAAAGAAAAAAGTATGGAATAATTATGCTTTGGCCCCTAACACCCGACCAAGGCACACATAAGCAACAGTGAATCAACATTAACCATAATGTCTTTTCCTATCTTCAAGAAGATCTCTCTCCTCATGATCAGTACTCAGGTTAATACAAATTGAAATACCTCATCAGTTTTGTTGGTATACTGGCATACATTGCCAAACTCTATAGCACATGCCATTGCCCTTTCAAATCAAAGCATAGCAGCATGAAGTTATGAACTGTGCTGGATAGAAATGTTTTCCCATTTTTCGTATTCTATATAGCTTTAAACAAATTTGTAGATAGCCACTTAAGTAACTTCTTATTGGTTATAACTTTAAATTTAAACAGATTTGTAGACACTCACTTCACCAACTTCTCACTAGCAATCCCTTTTTTAATTGGCTGTATGTATGGCTTCCTCAACAATTATGTGGGTGTAGTTGTCAAGGAACATGCCATAAACAATTTATCTGAGCTGGGGTCATTGAGAAAATCCTTTTACCCTAAATTCAAAAGGTATCCATCACATGTCTAGCAAAAAATCTGAATATATCTTATCAATTCAGGAAAACAAACCTCTGAGACTGAATACAAATCTAATTTCAATTGCTATTATGAGATTATGAAAGAATTCATATGACATCATGTATGCTTCCACATCTTCATACATGCCTATCGAGTTTGTAACAACTACAACATTTAACAAAAAATATGCTTAAAGCTATGCACTTATGATTATTCTTCATTACCATTATACTAAAATCCTTTCGAAATACTTATATGAGGATTTTTTGCTATATCTGCAAATAAAAAACAACAGCTGCTATTAAGGGCATATTACTATATCGTGTCCAATTTCATTCCTTAACTAGGAAAGGGTTGTAATGTCCCCTATCCCCTAATTGGGGCATACTTGATTGTGCTCAAATCAGTGTTCCATGGAGTTTCCTGAAGGGGATGCGTCTCGGTAACGGGGGGACAAAGGGTCTAAGTTTGGGGATGGCGGTAGGGGGCGGTGCCGATATACATATGGTACTTGAATAACTAGTTATAAAAACATGTTTCAAAATAATATTTCAAATTAAACTTTGGCAAAATAGTAAAATTGCAAATACTAACATTTTGAATACTTGAATACTATTAGTAATCAAATAAAATATTAAAATTTGACAAATGAAATTGTCGAATTTGAGATTTTGTAATGTCCCCACTATTGGAGTGATGACCTCTTGGTGGTCATAGTCTAGCCCATCCAACATTCTCGTGGGTTAGAGGGCATAATAAGGGGATGATAAGGAATAAGATTGTCTAGAAAAGTTAGAAAATGTTTCTAGAAGAACTAGAATCTTCTAGAAAGGATAGAAGATGTTTCTAGAAGACTAGAATCTTCTAGAAAGGTTAGAAGATGTTTCTAGAAGAACTAGAATCTTCTAGAAGAGTTAGAAGATGAATCTTCTAGAAGGGTTACGAGATGTTTCTAGAAGAACTAGAATCTTCTAGAAGGGCCAGAACCTTCTAGAAACTAGACCCTAGGGTGGCCTTGCCTTAAGGTCTTATTTAAACGAGGCTAGGGTAAATGGGAAGACATGCTTAGTTTATGTTTGGTTATTATTTTCTCTTGGAGAATTTTGGGAAGCTTTGGCTTTCAGTAGGTTTGAGGACGGAAACCCTCGAGCTTGGAGGCAGTGGATGGAAACCCATTGTCTGTTGGAGATATCATTCAGGTGTCTCACTTTGTGCTTCAGATTCATCCTTCTGATTATCCAATATGACTGTAAGTTCTGTGACTACGATTGGATATTTTTGTTGTTATTCTACTGAAGATTTGAAGGATTTGAAGGCAATATTCATATGTAATTTCAGATCTTTATTTTAAATTTGTTATTAAATGTTTTCATTGAAATCTATTTGCAAGTTATTAGGTAAAATGTAAAATCTGTTTGCATGCAAATTGTATGTTAAAACTTTTTGTGGAGAAAATTGGGAAAAATTGGGGGGTTTTGTGTCAAATCGAGTTTGGTTCATTACAGATTTATATTATATGAATATCGAAAATATGACATGTCACATCATGATATCAATTCATAATGATAAAAATGATTACAATGAGTAGCATGAATACATTGATATCATAATCAAAATAAGTGCAAAATGTAAAAATGTAGTGAAGGGAGGCCTCTAATCATCCCCAAACTCCTCATCACTCGAACTACTAAGATCCTCGCGATCAAGCTCAACCAAACTAACACCAACCAGCCCTGCATCTGAAGCCGAAACTGGAGCATCCTCATCAATCTGTTCTGGCTCCTTTTGATCTACATCCCACCGTGCTGCTGGACTCTCTTTGTACAAAAGTGATTTGCGGTTAGTGAGACGCAAAGCACTATGTACAGCCACAAGCTTCTCTGCTCTCTTAGAGGTAAGTCTGTTCCTCTTAAGAGAGTGGATGAAGCTATATGTAGACTAGTTCCTCTCAGCATCTGAAGAACTAGAAACTTGAGATAACAATCGGATTGCTAGAGTGGTAGTCAAAGATCTCGATCCATGGCAAGTCCACCACAAAATTGGGTGCTCTTGTGCCATAGTTCGCATATCCATCTTGGCTGCATCTGAATAACCCCTGAGAGTGGCAAATTTGGTCCACTCAATGCGAATCACACTGGCATCTACATCATCATACACCTCTCAATGCACCTGAAGAACCTTGCCTTCACCTCTGCATCCTCTATCGGTGTCACTTTGCCAGGCCTAGTCAAGTACCACTTAGGATTAAGTGCATAGGCTGCCATGTGCAAGGGAGTGTTGAGCTTCTCCCATCTCCTGTGAATGATTGGCTGAATGTGCTCATGGGGTCCCTCTCTCGCACAACAACCCTCATTTGATCAAGCATAGAATCAATGCACTCATACACCTCTCCAAGCTTAGGTGCATCCGCATCCCCATACTTGATACCCTGGAAAACTGGTTTAATGATGGCAACAATATATTTTGCATCAGCCTAGAACACATCGCTCTTCACCATATCCTTCACCCTCCTCCCCTACTCTGTCTTAGACTCGGCCCACCTACACCAATCTGCTGTCATGACCATGAGTTGTAGTGCCTCTTGCAACTCGATCATTCTATCTAAGAGAATGAAATAGGAAGCATATCTCGTATCATTAGGTTTCAGGAACTCCTTCTTAGCGAAGGTCCTGAAGAGTGCATGTGATGTGTGGTGGTTGCAGATAAACATCTGCACATTTCTCGCATCATTAACCACTACTCTAATCCAATCAATCTTTCCCATGTCCTTGAGTGCATTGTTCATGGCATGCACACAACATGGGGTCCACCAAATATGCCTATAAGTAGCCTCAACAAGTCTCCCTGCAGCTTTGCACACATGTGCAACATCTGTCACAACTTGGACCACATTTTGTGGCCCAACCTCCTCAATAGCATCCCTGAGAACCTCAAACTGAAAATCAGCATCTTTGTGATGCCTTGAACAATCAATTGCCTTAAGAAAATATGGGCCTTCAGTACATGTAACCATGATGTTAATGAGTGGATGATGGCTAATGTCCATCCACCCATCCATGACTATGCTACATCCTGTCTTAACCCAACACTCCATCTTCTCCATCAACAAATTGATCTTGGAATAGTTCTTATCCAAGATCGTGGTCCTCAATTTCGTCTCACTTGGTGGTACATATGATGGTCCTCCCTTTGCCACCATCGATATCATATCTTTAAAATAAGGAGATCGGGCAACATGAAACGGGATGCCATTGACAAAGAAGAACTTGCCATCATCTATCTCATCCTTGAGCTGCACATTAAACAAATCTGCAATGGGGTTACTTTGAGTTTGACTTTGCAATTTTTGTTCCCCCCACCCCAGCCCACCCCCGCCCTCTCCTGCATAGGCACTAGAAGAAGAACATGGTGTCCCTCCTACTCTTGTCTGCAAAGCATGGCTGGATCTCTGTTGCTGGCTATGTTGAAGCTATGTCGTATGAACTAAAGTAGTAGGCACAAGTGCAGCTAGAGTATCATTAGGAACACCCCATAACTTATTTATTTCAACTTTAAATTTTATGTTTTCTGGTTTTGCCAAAAATTCACATATCCCCACACTTTTTCCTCTAATGAAAAGAAGGTGTGCATTGACTCTAGTGATGCTCCCATACCACCCCTCACCACAAAAGTTGCACTTCCACCTCCTTGTGCCACCGGATGTTGCTCTTTGCCTGCTTAGATCTTTTGTTGCAAATTGTTTGAGAGGGGATTTGGGATCAAAAGGACCCTTAGCATACTTTGCCAATACTGTAGAAGGGCACTCTAAAGTACTTGCTTCACTTGCCATGGAACTAGTTTGGGCTTCATGCTCAACCCCATGGTCATCCCCCTTAGCCTTAGGTGCATGTTCAGGATCAGTATCACTATGTGAATGAACCTCATCCTCACTCATGTTGATGTCACGAGAGATCATTGTGACACTGCAATAAACAAATAAATTCTATAAGTATCTAGTTTCAGCCTAGTTTAACAAATTTGAAAATAAAATTTTAAATTTTCATGATGAATCTTGATGGAAAGATGAAAAAAAAACAATGAGCCTTGAAATGAAAGTTCAAAATATGAATATGCATTTGCAGCCATGCATATTTTTTAATCATAATTTCATAGACATGGCTGCAAATGCATATTCATGTTTTGATTTTCATTCCAATGCCCATTTCAAATATCAAACTACATTTTCAAATTGAATCTAAAAACTTGGAAAACAAATATCAAACTACATTTTCAAAATGAATCTAAAAACATGGAAAACAAAACAATTTTTTTTTTTGAAAAAACTAAGAAAAACAGTCATAAAACCCTACCTTGTGCTTGAAAAATCCTTCAAAATTGGTGTAGAATGCTCCTCCTCTACTTCTTCGTTCTCCTTCTCACCCTGCTTGCACTTGCAGCACCTCAAATTCACTCTTTCACTCACTCTTCTCACTGGTTTTCCTCTTCTTCACCTAGCTGCTCCAAAACATCAAATGCATATGTGAGTAAAAAAATGAGCAATTAGAGACTTTTATTTCATTTAGAGGCTTTGAGATGGGTCCCACAAGCCTTTAGGGTTCGGCCCCAGGCACAAAGACCCATAAAAATAAAAGAAATTTAAAAAAAATGCTTTACTTGACGCCCCTGTGTGGGAGATGCCTAGGCGTCTCCGAGATGCTTAGCGTCCCTCAAACGTCTTGGAGACGCCCAGGCGTCCCCTGTGTCTCCGAGACGTTTCTTATGTCCTGGCGGCAGTGGAGGGATGGCAGAGGGACGTCTCTCTGGCGTCTCCAAGTCCTTGAAACGTCCGGGATGGGGGGACAGCAAAAATTTAGGGGGGGACGCGTCCCAGTGGAACATAGGCCCAAATGTAACCATTCCAACAATAAAATTTGTTTAATGAATAGTATTCTAAAATTAAATCATATAAAAGTTATTGAACTTAAGAGTAAATGAACAATTAAGATAAATAACATTATCTAATTTGATCTAATCTATAGTTTCTTTCTCAATAATCAATCATAATAAGGATTGGAGAGGAAAGCATGATAGGGCGCCCAGAGATTGTTCATCACAATTAAGCCCAAGAGCATGGTATAACACCCCTTGGCCCACAAGTGGTAGGAACTCCCAGTACCATCCAACATGGGGTGGCCTACTTACATTGTGGAACTGGTTTGCTGCCTCTCCCAATTGTGTTTCCTTGCTAATCCATGCCTGATTGCTAATAGGGAAACAAATAGATTAAATCGATAATTATAATAGCCTTAAAAAGATTAGTGATTCCCATTAGTAACTAGGCTAAAGATACATAAGAAATTATATATTTAAAAACATTAAACTCCATCATGATGCATACCAATCACTTATTAAATTCAATGGCTGCTGCTTTTCTGAATGCAGATATTTATTTATTATCTTTTATTTGCATGATCATATATAATATATATATTTTATATAAAAATATATACATAATTTTTTCTAATTTATTTCAAAACTTACAATAATTACTTTTGTATATATATAATAATATTTAAACTTACTTCCCAAATATATTCTTGCCAATAATATTTAATCCAATACATCTCTTATAATTTCCAATCCTTATTTCTTTGTTTCCAATCTGCTCAATTCATCCTGATGGATGCCTCTTACAAATGATTTGATCCCTCTTATATATCCTTCATGGTTGAGTGAAGAGGTACACCCTTTTGAAAGATAACGACTCTTCCCAAAAATCATGACTCCTCTTAACTAATTGTTCCCTCTTCAAACATGATCGCTGCTTTTTGTTTAATTAATCTGAGTGCTCCTTTTATATATTGCTGCCTTCCTTTGTCTAATGTTAGTCGCTGCCCATGAAATTCCTCTTTAACTTGGGCGATCACATTTTAAAAGGAGTCAGCCCATCAAAGTTTAAGTATTATTTAATTGAAGTTTTTTTTTTATTTATAAATAATTGTATATTACTGCTGCGATCTGAGTGCTGTAAGGTATATTATTTAGCAGGGGCATGGCATAATTACTTTACTAAATATTAAATAAAATAGGACATCATAAGGGTTCTTCCTAGTCAAATTTGGGATGTCTATAAAAAAAAGGTTCCTATTGTTTGAATGCCTATCAAAAGTGTAATATTTTTTCAAAAAAATAGGGATTTAAATGGGAAAATAATGGATTAAAAAAAGTAAAAAAATGCAGCAAAAGCAAGAAAAATTTCTTTTGCTTGAAATTTAGAGGCATTTTGATAGCATAGAGATATAGACAGCAAATACAATTGAGATTCTAGCCTATCAAATTTGTAGTATAAATTTTTATCATATACATTCATATCTCTGATTACATTGTATTGCAAAATGCATACTTTATAGTGCATAAATAATGACTAAACTTTGTACAAAGTCAACCTACAAACTAAGTTCAAAGTTCCAAAAAATTAGACATAGCCAATGGCTCTTGTTACTATGAAGAGACCTACACCAGAGGGCTGCAAGTTCTGATGATGAAGCTCTTGGGTCAAAGTCTCTCCTAAATTGTTCAACCACATCACTATCATAGCTGCACTCCTTAAGGAGAGCGTAATTATCATTGTCAAAGACATCATCATTTGCAATCCAATTAGAATCTGGAGCAATTGAAAATGAAAAATAACAATGATTATAATTTATAATTATGATTGCAAGTATTTCAAAACTCCGACTTTGAACTTTCTTTAGATTTAGGCGGAAGGTGCGTTGAACAAACACTAGGTCATTCATCTATTGTTATGTCAGATAGTTATGTTTCTTGGAATTTATGTGTTTAAACACTCCAAGTATGCTTGCAAGTAGATGAAGTGCATGGTTGGCTCAAGATATGCCTCGCCATCCATCAAAGATTTTTGGCTTCTTGTGAAAAAAAATCTCACCGTTGCATTGACAAACACAAATAATTTTGAGATGATGTCATATAAAATCTACTGCAATTTTAACACTTTTAATGTACATGTCCACAATAGAGAGATATTTTCCCTATTTTATAGAGTCTACTTGGTTTGAAGGTCTTCTTGTCTTGCACGATAACCATACTTGAGAAAAAAACCCCTTGCCTGCTTATATGTTGCTGTCATAATCGCTTTCAGCTTTTCTAGGGTAGGGAACATTTACTCCATGCACATGAATAAGCCTTATGCAACCTCAACAATCTTTGAATGAAGGGTTATAGAACAATGTTAGATTTATATAAGATTTAGCAACATGGAGAGGGGAGTACATCAATCGATCAGATCTCTTATTTATTATGTTCTATAATGGCATGTACCTGTCCTTGTCATTTTCCTTCCAACCCCTCATCACCTCCTTGGTCCTATCCACGACTTCATACAAATAGCTCACAAGGGATTTATCCCCATCAACTAACCTCAAATTTTTTATTAGAGGCACTAGAAATTGACAATTTGTTTAGGTGCATTTTAAAAACTTGTATGATAAATGCGTTCTACCACTATTTTGCCATCTGTTTGAGTTGTAAAAATAGACTCCATCCATTCATTTGAAATGAACATTTACTTCAAATTCATTTTTTGCTGGCAAAGAGTGCAATACAAGGAAGTGTGTCACAAATCTTGTTACCCCTTGTCGAACTAGCTCTTTGCCCTTTGTGAAGGAGTGCATCATATACAATACCCTCGTGTGATTGTAGATGAACTTAGTAATTGTGCAAGCCTTTTGTACTATCTCTTTAACTCATTCAAGCTTCCAAATGTCTTCTAGGTTAGACCAAAGCAGTATGTCTTACGCAGACTAAAAAACATAGAGGGTACTTGTCCATAATGAGTCTTCCAATAGCAACACAAGCAGCAACATTGGCTGTAATAAACTGAACCACATTTGGTGGCTTTACATCCATGGCCACCTTGTTACACAACTCAAATAGTGAAATTGCAGATTTGATCTTATTTGATGCATTTGTGAATTTAAAAAGGATTGTGGCAATATCACAAGAGACAAGAAAGTTGATGAGAGTTTAGTTCCTTATATCCGTCCACCCATCTAACCTTATAGTGTATCTAGTCTATGTCCACTCTAATCGATGCTTATTAACAACATTATTAACATCTTGCACTGCATTGGTGAGCATACCAACTCTCAATGTCATATAAGATGGGGATTTGAACCCAAAATTTTATCTACAATAGCATCCACCATATCTCATCGGTATGGAGACTTGACAACATGTAATAGTAGGCTAAAATAGTACTAGAAATTTGCAATTGTCTTTTTCACCTATTCATGGACGTTCTTCCTCTATCCTATACTATCCAAAGTGGTTTGTGATCCTAGTGTAGTATGAGGTGCAAAGAAAGAATTAATGTTTCCTCTACTTGTTTTTGGGCCATGTGTTGTAGAAGTAGGTTTTTGACTTAGACTCCTTGAAAGACTTTTGTGCACAAGTTGCTTCATCCAAAAGATTGCCCCTACCATCTACAGATATAGAAGCCACTTTTGTCCAATTCTTGCTTTTTTTGCCATATCATTAGAATATGCTTGAAGAGCTTGTTTTGCCTGATATGTTGTCATGCCCCCGCCATGTTGGGAAAAATCACAGCATTATTAACTTTAGATCAGTGCCTTTATCTTGGACAAAAGAGATATTAAGAGTAGCAATTCAACAAAGGGGTTGATGGAGATTAATTAAAGATTGTTATTAGGCAGTGATTACATAAAGCATGCAAAAGAAAATTAATCAAGAGTTTCATTACAGCGATTAATAAAGGGAACTCCAAGGCAGCGATTATTTATGAGGAGGCATATCCCTTGCAAAGACAGTAGTCTTAATGAAAGGGTGTGACCCCTTCTCATTTGAAGATATAAGAGGGAGAACAAATGAATTGGGAAAAGGCATTGAAGGGATCAAGCAAAAAGTAGAAAGAGAATTGGAAATCAGGCAAGAATTAATATTAGCAGCAATTTTTATTAAAAATTTAAAAGATAAATTTGAGAAATAAGTAGAATTATAGACCTATATATACGTGTTCATGCAATAGTGATACTTGCAGAAATTATTGATCATTGTGAGTAATCTAGATGCTTCCATTGTTATAAATATGTAATAATAGATTCATATGATAGTCCATTTTAAATTTAGGAGAAACAAATTGCAAATAGAAAGGACGACCAGCCTTCTGGGTTCACAAGAGATGAAGGATGACCAGCCTTCATGCTCTTATCAAGTACGCCACCAAGAGATGGAATGGACGACCAACCTTCTATGCTCATGGGTTGGGGGGTGGAATGGACCAGAAATCCTTTCATGCTTCTGGGCTTGATCAAGGAGGATGGCCAGCCTCCAAGGTGAATTGAGGGATGGAAGGGCGACCCACCTTCCATGCTCTCGCAATACAAGGGTGACAAACCTTGAGATTGTGGTTTGCTTCAAACGAATTCCTAATGATACTATTATAGGAATATACTTTGGAATAGCTATTGCTTTAATTGGATTTCAATATGAATAATGCTTATGTGATATCACTATGCCCACTAATGTTTAGTAAAATAGATGTTGTCATGGCTTATGATTTAATGTCAATTTCTAGTGACTAATATTGCGTGTAGGACCTAAATTAGGAATTTCCCAAAAAGGGACATTACAATTGGTATCAGAGCATTGTTCTTGCCAGCTTGTAGGACGAAAGATAGTTGATGCAACTAAGCCAAAGGGCTCAAAGGGCATTGGAAATGGAAAGAAGACAACTTGCAACAAGTAACAACTCTATTCAAAGTAATAAAATGGGTGAACAATTGGGAGATGAGTTGAGGGCTTTCATGAAGCAAAATGAGAATACAACCCAATTACAATTAACAATCTTAGACCCAACCAAAACTAATGGGAGGGATGCCACTTCTAACCATTCGGAAAATGGCAATAGAGATCCACTAGGGTTAACACCTAGGGTAGCTGGACCATCTTTCTTACCTAGAGAGGGACCATCAAGAGAGGAAGAAGAAATCAATACATCAAACAATAACTTAGAGGAGTATGCAAAAGCTTACTCAAGACTTGACTCTGAAATTAGGAGGAATATTCCATTTAGAGAGTATTGTGAGGTTGGAACAAGAAGTAACCCTAGAAGAGAAAGGGGTCCACCTAATAAAGATTTAGGTCAAAAAGTGAGTAAAATGACTCTCCCCAACTTTGATGGGTTAGGAAAAGTCACCGCCCATTCATGGATCCAAAAATTGGACACATATCTATCTCTCAGTCCCATGATTGAAGAAGATGCCATCAAATTTTCCATCTTACATTTGGAAGGGGTTGCACACATGGTTTGATTACTTAAGGGCACCAAAACATAACAACCAATGACGAATTTATGCAAAAGCTTATGGATTGATTTGACCAAAAACACCCTAAAAGACACTTTTAAGAACTAACACAATAAAAACAACAAGGATCCATAGAAGACTATATAACCAAATTTCAAAAGATCTCAGTCATGGTATTTGGGATCACAAAGAAAAAACTAACATACCTATTTATTGAAGGACTATCAAAGTCAATTCGTGGTTTAGTAAGTGCTTTTGACCCCACATTTCTTCAAGATGCGATTCAAAAGGCCCTAAGGTTGGAACCACATCAACAAAGGAAAAGAGCCAGTCCAAGAACATATCTTCAAGATCACAAAACCGACTCCCCTACAAAAGAAGATGGCAACAAAAGTCATTACCTTTACAATTAAGAAAGGACAAAACTTCGAAGTTCGAAGAAGGGGATTTTGTTTTGAGTGCAAGGAAAAGTGGAAGTTGGGGCATAAGTGCATCGAGAGAGGAAAAGCACACAACCTAGAAGCAATATCGGAAGAGGAGATAAGTGAAGAAGAATATGAAACCCAAAGGAAGAAAAAGAAACAAGAGGATGAAGAAAATGCAAGTGGTACATTAGCCACACTTTTGGGAGCAGCCAAATACCACCCTTTTAGAATCCGTAGTGTTCTAAAAGGACAAAAAGTGTCTGTCCTAGTGGATAGTGGTGCTACTCACAACTTGAGCAAGGAAAGTCTTGTTGTAATGTTCCCTTTTGGGATTGCCCTAAATCTTGTCCTAGCATCACAAGTTTAATGTAGTTAGGGTTATAACTTAGAATATAACTCATATGTTCAAACATAAAATTCTCATCTATTTGAACCAAGGAAACATGGGGACGTTTCCCCTACCCTTTTTCCCCCCGTACCCGTACTAGGGACATTTCGAGGATGGGGGATGCCTTGGTGACGTTTTTCAGGGGTCCCCAAAAAGTTTCCTTTTTTTTGAAACATCCCCGATTGGCGTGGATGTCTCAGGGACAGCAAGGGGATGACCCGCCATCTTGGGGACAACTAGCTGACTCCTTTTTTCTAGCAAGTTTTTACAAAAGAAAAACTCTGAAATTAAAAATGCTTATTTTTTTTTTGTTTCTAAGCGGACCCCACACCCTCCCAAGCCTAAAATGAAACATAAAACTTGCTTTCAAAGCCATTTGAGTTAATTTTTAAATTCCAAAAAAAAATTGTAGCTAAGAGGAAAGTGAGCAAGAGAAAAATTGGGAGTGACTCAGACTTTGAGTCTGATTTTGATGCAATGTTGGCAAATGTCGAGTAGGGCAGCCATCATACTTTCTATTACTATGGTTTGGACTTTTGTGACTGTCATTTTGACATTTGTAGTGCAAACTTGTAGCCTTTCGGCATTTTATTTTTAAAGTTTTATATCATATGCACATTGATTGTTTGACATGAATTATGGAAGCACTTAAGTTGTTGTAGTATTAATTTGTTTGACTCTATAATGTATATGTCAATATGTTTGGTGATTACATTTGAAACTTTATCAATGTTCATTGTTATGATTATCATTACTCATATGAATATCTGAAATTTCCCTATATATATAATATCTGAAATTTCCCTATATATATATATATATATATATATATATAGCTGTCCCCCCGTCTCCAAAAATCCCCTAAAAAAATGCCATCCCCGAAACACGTCCTGCCGTTTTGCCGTCCCCCTGTACCGAAAATTTGGTGGAACATAGATTTGAACCATGTAAATACCCAACCATTTCAAATGCATAATGGGAGTTTAATCATAAAAGGAATTGGATGGGAATTGGTATAAGTCCGCTTGAAGCCATCCCCACTAAGCCCAAGAGCGGAGACTCACCCTCTTGGCCCTAAGTGGTGGGCACATTGGACATCCTACATTGGGTGGTCTACTTAGTGGGTAAACTTGTATTTGCATTCCCTATCCATGTTGCCTTATCCATCCTTCTTATGATTTGTGATTTCCCCAATAATCAACCATTGTAGAGGTTAGAAAGGAAATCGCAATAGGGTGCTTGGAAATCCCCCTATCTAAGCCCAAGAGCGAACACTCACCCTTTTGGCCACAAGTGGCAGGCACATTGGACATCCAACATGTGGTGGTCTACTTAGATGGTGATCTCGTATTTGCTCCTCTTCCTTGCATTTCCTCTTCTCCTCCATATGATTGCTTAGTGTAGTGTAAATCAACGGGTCAAAATCTATTCTGCACATTTATATTAAAGAATCATAATTACTTATAAGACTCAATAATTGCTACAAGCATCATTATTGCATAATCGTATATCTTTCATTCTTCCCATAATCACTTCATATGGACAGATATATATAAACTTACTTCCCTTATTGATCTATCATTGGTCTGCATATATCTTCTTTTGAGATCTGTATATTTCTCTTTTTAGATCTGCTCCTGTATTCAGATATAAATTTCGGATTTCTTCTTTATTTTTCCCTCTACGATTTTCTTTCAAATGATGTGTTTTTCCATATATATATTCCCATCGTATGCCTAAAAGGAGGTGACTATATAGAGAAGGACATCCTTTACAAAGGGAGGCGTCTCTTCATTTCATCTCACCGATTAGTTTAGATGGTTCATTTGTTTGGAGCGCTGCCATTATAAATTGTAACCTCCTTGTGTCGGCTGTGATAACTATGAGGGAGGTCGGCCCCTATTAGCATTTGTTTATACTAAATGTCAAACTCCTAATTGCTGACTTTTACTATTGTAAATAAAATCACTGCCTTACACATTTATCTAATCGCTGTTGTCTGCATATATTTAATCACTGCCCTTTAAATATAAACTTGATCGTTGGTAAAGTTGGTTTGTATATTATCATTCAAGTCGGCCCATAATAACATCACGAGTAAGGTCGGCCACCTATGGATAATTTTACTATGATTTTATTAATTTAATTAACATCTTCATAGTAGTCGGCCAAGATTTATATTGCAAATGCGGGGGCATGACACTTGTGACAAGAATGAAATTAGAAACAAATTTTTTTGAAGGTTTCAGAGTGGTCATGGCAAACGGATTTACAACTCAATGCACACAAAGGATCCAACAACTAAGTATTACCTTAGGAGGACATCAAATCAAGGAGTACTTTTATGTGGAAAACATGGGTGATATTGAAGTGGTGTTAGGCATCCAATGGTTGCACTCCTTAGGGAGATGTTATTCAGACTTCCAAAAGATGGAGCTTTGTTTTCAACACAATGGCCAAGAGGTAATCTTACAAGGTTTATCTGATGGGACCCCAAGGGTAGTATCATCCAAAAGAATGGAGAGAGCCTTTAAACATGGTCAAGTAGAAAGGGCTGCAAAATGTATGATACTTGACAGATCTTTAGCCAATGGAGGAAAAACTGTACATGTAGACATCCAACCTATCTTGAATAAACACAAAAAAGTTTTTAGTGATATTCGTCCAAGACTTCCACCAAAAAGGGGTTTTGAACACGCTATTGAGCTTGAAGAGGGGCAAAATCTGTTATCACCACGCCTTATCAACACCCAAGAAAATATAAAGAAGAAATTGAGAAAACCATAAAGGAATTATTTGAAATCAGACATATTTGACCTAGCTCTAGCCCCTTTACTTCCTCTGTAGTTAGTAAAAAAAAAATGGTACCATGAAGATGTGTATTGATTGTAGGCCCCTTAATAAAAAGACCATTAAGAACCGTTACCCCATTCCTAGGGTAGATTAACTAATTGATGAGCTTCATGGGGTAGTATACTTCTCAAAAATCGACCTACGTTCAGGGTACCACCAAATTAGGGTAAGAATGGAGGATGTTCACAAAACAACTTTTAGATGTCATTTTGGGCACTTTGAGTTCCTTGTCTTGCCTTTTAGACCGACTAATGCCTCTACTACCTTCCAATCTTGCATGACCCACCTTTTAAGCAAACTAAGAAAATTCCCCTTGGTATTCTTCGACGACATACTGATTTATAGCAAAACTTGGGAAGACCACCTAAGACACATAGATGAAGTGTTGGGGATATTTGAACTGCAATCATTATTTGCCAAAATGTCCAAATGTGAATTTGGATTGGAGGAAATTTTATATATAGGACACAAAATCAGTGCCCAAGGAGTCAGCGTTGATGAAGAAAAGATTAAAGCCATAAAGGATTGGCTAAGACTAAGGACTTTAACACACCTAAGAGGATTTTTAGGACTTTGCAACTACTGCAAAAGATTCGTTAAAGGCTTCTCAAAGTCAATGGCCCCACTAATAGACTTAATCAAGAAAGGTGCATTCTCATGGAGTATAGAGGCCCTGATGAGCACACAATTATACTGAGAGGGGGAGGGGGGTGAATCAGTATAACACAATTTTTACCAATTTAAAAACTTTACCAATCACAATAACACCATTCACTCAACATCAATAATTATGCACATGAGAAGAACACAATAACACACGATATTTACGTGGAAACCCTTACGGGAGAAAACCACGGCAAAAATATTGCTTATATAAACTCTTCTTTTGCAAACTTTGTAGGCACCAACCTACAAGAGACACCAATCCCCTTAATTTGTAGGCACCAACCTACTGGAGGCACCAGCCCCCAATGCCAAGCACCAACTTAGCAAAAGATAATAACTTCAAGAACAATGCTCCACCTTTAATGTTGCTTCTTCAACGGGTGATGGACAATTCTGCTAAAAAATGTCTCTCAAACTTGTACCCAGTCTGCACTAATTCTCCTCTTGGATCTGATATAATTACCTCAGAATCTTTTATCTGAAAACTCTGCTATAGCTCCCTTCCTTATTTGTTATAATTCTCCTCTTGAAAATGTTTGTAAGCTGATCATAAATTTGTCATGCTCCAAGTCTGATCACAAAATCTGCTATTAATCTTCAATAATGAAATCAGAAGGATCTTCATAAACCTGCTCCAATTCTCCCTAAAACATCTGCTATTGAATCCGCAATAATTCCTTTATGATCTGCACCTTTCCTTCAACCTAATTTCTCCTCTCTGATATATGATGCTTGTTTAAAGCTCACACAAGTTCTTTATCTCTGTTCTTCTATCTCACATCGTCATTCTCACTCTGCTTGCCAAATCTGAATTGAACCACATTTATATATGCTGATCATAAATTGCAACCTTTGATGAAAGATCATATCTTTCAAAATCTGTTCTTGCACCCTTTATTTTTGCATCTTTTCAAGTCTCAAATTGCACCCATTCATTATAATCTGAATTTGAATTAACAAATCGTACCACTTCAGATTTTAATAAACATAAATTTTACCACTTCATAAACTAAATCGCACCATTAGAGATGGAGCGCTTCTCTTCAAAAATCGTATCCTTCTTATTATCAAGGGATCGGTCCTCTTCATGAATAAATTGCACTCTTTAAATCACCATCTTTTCCTAAGACAGATTTGTCTTATTAGCAATTTTGTCTTATTATGTTTTGTCTTGTTCTATTGGCTTTTTACGTTTGTCTTATTCATTAAAATGTTTCTTCTCCCAAGTGAATCGCATCTTTTTGATTTAATTAATTTTTGTTTTATTTACAAATCTGAAGCTGCTTTATTCACAAAGGATCGTATCTCTCCAAAAATAATCGCATCTCTTCAAAGATAAATTGTATCTTTTCAAAGAGTTCTCTTGCATAGTGTTTTAATTTTGTTTTAGAACTAAATCAATTTGTTTATTTAATTCTTTACTTTCCAGATTTTAGAACCAATTTATGATCACATTTTTCAGAATTATCTGATCAAAGCTAATGTCTGATCGGCCTTCAAGATTGCTGCTTTTTAAATGTTAACTTACTGTGATTCTCTCCAGATGATTGTCCTCATAATCTTGACTCACGTTGTCATCTGATATTCATCTGATCGACCTCATACATCTGCACTTTAATCTGCTCATAGGATCTGATAATAGTACCTTCAGTTCTGCTTACTACTCTGCTTTATATCTGTTCTCATATTTGCCTAATGTCTGATATAAATCTGCTGCATTCTCCATATTTACTTCTGCTTAAGAATCGAATGACATTGCATTGTAGACCTTAATCATTGCTGTGTGTTTGAAGTCATAGAATTTGTGCGTGACCAAAGTAAATGGCTTTCAAATATGCTATCTTCAGTCATGCCAATCTTCTTACTTACCTTGACATCAATGACAATATCCAACAATCTTCTCATTCTTCCTTTGACATTAATGATAGCAAACTTTGTCTTTGTAGCTTTGACATCAATGACAATATTTCCAACAGGCCCAACAAGCCTTTGAAAAGCTAAAGGAAATAATGAGCTAATGTCCAATTTTGGCCATTCCCGACTTCTCATTACCATTTGAGTTAGAATGTGACGCTTCCGGAGAAGGTGTTGGAGCAGTATTAATACAAAATAAACATCCTATAGCTTTTGAAAGTAAAAAATTGAAAGAAACTGAAAAGGACTACTCCATATATGATAAAGAAATGTTAGCAATCATTCATACCCTAGCAAAATTTAGACAATACCTAGTTTGTGGTTGGTTCATTGTAAAAACTAATCATAATAGCCCGAGGTTCTTCTTAAACCAGAAAGATTTAAATGATAGACAACAAAAATGGGTGGGTCAGCAAATTACAAGCTTATGACTTTGACATTGAGTACACTAAAGGGAAAAATAATGTTGTAGCCGATGCCCTATCACGAAGACCCCATCTAGGCTCCATGATGGATATCTCCACCAAATGGAAACATTCCATAATTGCAGAACATGCCAAGGGCACATTATCAAATGATGTATTAGAAGGAAAACTCCAAGATGAAAGGTAGCAAGCATTAGATGAACTCATTCTCTACAAAAGTAGAATATATATCACCCTAGGATCAAAGATGAAGGGGAAAATTATGAAAGCCCATCATGATACTCCTTTAGCAGGGCATCAAGGGTACTGCAAAACTTACAAAACAAATAAGAGAGAGATTTTCATGGAAAAGACTCAAGGGAGGCGTCCTAAAACACATTAGAGAATGCATGGCGTGTCAAAGAAACAAAGAAGAACATCTATTCCTCGCAAGATTACTTCAATCCCTACCTATACCTAATCAGAAATGGGAAAGTATTTTGATGGACTTCATTACAAGACTCCTAAAGGTGCAAGGAAAAGATTGTATATATGTTGTGGTGGATCGTTTGACCAAGTAATGCACATTTCCTTGCAATATCTACCGACTATAGAGCCTTTCAAGTGGCCGATGTCTTTTTCAAAGAAATTTTCAAATTACATGGTTTACCCAAAAACATTGTCAGCGACAGGGATAACAAATTCCTTAGTTTGCTTTGGCAAGAGCTTTTCAGACTAGCAGGAATTGAACTCACCCAAAGTACAAGTTACCACCCACAAATTGATGGACAAACTGAGATTGTCAATAAATGGCTTGAGGGATATCCAAGAAACTATGTCACTGGACAGCAAAACGCGTGGATCAAATGGTTACACTTCAGGGAGTATTGCTATAACACTACCCATCATATATCGATAGGAATGAGTCCTTTCAAAGCCTTGTATGGGTGCAAGGCAACATTTGGAGATTTAATTCTCATTGAAAGTCGAGTGCTAGGAGCTAGAGACTTAGTGCAACAAAGTGTAGATTATGAATACACTAAAGATAATTTGCACCACATGCAAAATCAACAAAAGATATATGCTGATTGAAGAAGAACTGAAAGGACATTCAAAGTTGGGGACTTAGTTTTCGTAAGGTTACAACCCTATAAGCAATCATCAATCAAAGGAAGTGGAGCCGAGAAACTCAAACCAAGATTCTATGGTCCTTATGAGATTATAAGGAGGATCGGTGAGGTTGCTTATGAGTTGGAATTACCGACAAGTAGTAGAATTCATAATGTCTTCCACGTATCTTGCCTTAAGAAGGTATTGGGACAACATATTACACCATGTTCAAAATTATCCCCACTCAATGATGAAGGAAAATTGATTTTGGAACCTGAGGCCGTCATTGATATGTGAGAAAGGAAGTTAAGGAATAAGACTATTCTTGAGTATTTGATTAAATGGAAAAACTTGCCTATGGAAGATGCCACTTGGGAAGGAACCAAAATCTTCGATCATCCCAATTTGAAATTGTTTGAGGACAAGTACTCTCAGGAAGGGCAGACTGTCATGCCCTTGCCATGTTAGGAAAAATCACAGCATTATTAACTTCAGACCACTGCCTTTATCTTGGACAGAAGAGATATTAAGAGTAGCGATTCAACAAGGTGGTCGATGGAGATTAATTAAAGATTGTTATCAGGCAGAGATTCCATAAAGCATGCAAAAGAAAATTAATCAAGAGTTTCATTACAGCGATTAATAAAGGGAACTCCAAGGCAGCGATTATTTATGAAGAGAGGTGTATCCCTTGCAAAGACAATAGTCTTAATGAAAGGGTGTGACCCCTTCTCATTTGAAGATATAAGAGGGAGAACAAATACATTGAGAAAAGGCATCGAAGGGATCAAGCAGAAAGCAGAAAGAGAATTGGAAATCAGACAAGAATTAATATTAGCAGCAATTTTTATTAAAAAATAAATCTGAGAAATAAGTGGAATTATAGACATATATATATGCGTGTTCATGCAATAGTGATACTTGCAGAAATTATAGATCATTATGAGTAATCTAGATGCTTCCTTTGTTATAAATATGTAATAGATTCATATGATAGTCCATTTTGAATTTAGGAGAAACGGATTGCAAATAGATAGATGGCCAGCCTTTCGGGTTCACGAAAGATGAAGGATGACCAGCCTTCATGCTCTTATCAAGTACGCTACCTAGAGATGGAATGGATGGCCAACCTTCCATGCTCATGGGCTGGGGGGTGGAATGGACCAGAAATCCTTCCATGCTTCTGGGCTTGATAAAGGAGGATGGCTAGCCTCCAAGGTGAACTGAGGGGCCTCCAAGGTGAACTGAGGGATGGAAGGGCTGTTAGTTTTATGATCAGATGTGAATAAGCAGAATTTAATTCTAATTCAAACAAATGGACACAGCATATACCTTGGGAAAACCCTCCACTTGAGGGAGAAAAACCCAACAACAATATATCACTTATATATTGAATATGAAACAATAATCTCCATTACAATGAGGCCGATTATGAGGCCACTCAACAGCAGCAAAACTTGATGCAATATCTTATGATAATATTGCCCTTCACAAGACAATAAATTCGGCCTTCTTGAGACTTCGATCTGCACTTGACTGAAATTCACACATCTCTTATGAATCGCACTATGAAGGAATGTATGTAATGTATATGATGATAATGAACAAATAAGCAACTCGTATATATACACAAGGGAGAGATCACGTCCTTTCAAAAGCATCATGTCGGCCTTCAAAGTGAATCGATGTGACTCCATGAAAGGTGGCGGATGAGAGAAGTCGGCCTCGAGAGAGATTAATTAAATATTAAATAATATTCAAGGTGAAGCGCCTCTTCACCAATCGATATCATAATAAATTAAATAGCTGATAGACTATCATTTAATTTATTCTTTAATACAAAGAAGACGGGGCTGGAAGTAGAAGCCCGATGCTGCTCTAACATCAACACTCCCTCTCAGCTAGGGAGGAATACTTCCGGCTAACCAATGTCATGAAATGACATCCACAATGGCTATACCCAAATGTGAAAGGAGCTCATCACGGAGTCACTCAATGTGATATCAACCATCATGGCTGCTCCCATGTATGGTAAAGCATATGTGCACAAGTGCTCGTCACGGAATCACTCAACGTGATGTTGTCATCTCATCATGACGTTCACCATGGCTACTCCCAGAGGGTGAATAAACACAAGTACAAGAAAATCATCACGGACTCTCTCACGTGATGTTGTCATGGAGTCACTCAACATGACATCCACCATGGCTACTCCCAAAGGGTGGAAACAAGGGCTTACACCTCAAATTTCTTTCACAGAGAAAGATGCATTAAAGAAGGAGTTACACTTCCAATTTCTCTCACAGAGAAAAATGCATTATACAAGGGCTTGCACCTCAAATTTCTCTCATAGAGAAAAATGCATTAAAGCAAATCACAAAAGATCACTAAAGTTGAGTCTCCCTCTCAGCTAGGGCTTCATTCTCCACAATACCAAGCTTGTCTCGAAAGTATACAAACTTTACTCTGGAGAGAGGCTTGGTGAGAATATCAGCCGTTTGCTCATCAGTGCTAATGTATCTCAACTGGATAGCTTTCCTCAATACCATATCTTTGATATAATGGTATTTGATCTCAACATGTTTGGTTCTATCATGAAACACTGGATTGATAGAAAGATTCAAACAACTTTGATTATCACAATGGATGACAGTTGGCTCCAATGATTGTCCAATCAATCTTGCAAGGAGCTTCCGAAGTCACACTGCTTCTTGAGCTGCCACACAAGTTGCAATATACTCGGCCTCTGTGGTGCTCAGTGCCATTGAGGATTGCTTCTTGCTACACCAGGAGATCATTGTAGACCCCAAATTGAAACAACATCCAGAGGTGCTCTTTCGATCAGTGACACACCTTGCCCAATCAGAATTAGAATATCCATGCAGCTTCAAGTCCACATCAAAAGAATAGCTCAAGCCATACCCAACTGTGCCACGCAAGTATCTTAGGATATGCTTTGCTACAACTAGATGTATTTGTCTTGGTTCACACATGAACTAAGTAAGTGCACTCACTACATAGCAAATATTTGGTCTAGTATTGACTAGATACATCAACGATCCAATCAACTGTTTGTATATAGTAGGATCCACCAGATTTGAACTAGCTGCAACCTCTTTTAACTTCTGAAAATTGGTTTCCATAGGCGTAGACATGGATTTGCAATCATCATACCAAATCTCTTCAAGATGTCTATTGCATACTTCCCTTGACTTAGAATGATCTCATTAGGCCTCTGCCATACTTCTAAACCAAGGAAGTAATGCATGTATTTAAGATCCTTTATTTCAAATTCAGAAGCCGACTCCTTCTTGCATTTGATAATGAGGTGTTCTTCTCCAGTAAGAAATAGATCATCAACATAGAGGACCAAGATTAATGCTTCACCATCAATTACCTTGAAGTACAAGTTTGGATCAGCATCATTCTTAGAGAAGCCCAAGCTCAGCAGGTATCTATCAATTCTCTCATACCAAGTACGAGGAGCCTGTTTAAGGCCATACAAAGCCTTCTTCAATGTGCAAACATGTGACTCCTTCCCATGAACTTCAAAGCCATCAAGTTGCTCAATGTATACCTTTTCTTCAATTACACCATTTAGAAATGTTGTCTTTGTTAATGTTATAGCAGCTTCGGTAGTTCCTTCCAGCTCACCTATTTCATGGAAATCTTAAATTGAATGATAGCCGTTGGCTATTCAATTTACTTTTATTGTATTGCATTTTCATACTTTGGCCGACATGAAAGAATTAAAAATTATTAAGAAGACATTTAATATACTTCAAGGCCGACTTCTTTAAGAAGAGATGTGACTTCATAAGAGGCCGACATAAAGGACTTGTCTTCTATACATATACACAGTTTTGTTCATCGAAGTGGATATACAGCTCGGTCATCTCTCAAGTGCGAACCTTCTATCTGGAGAAGCTCGATCACTTCTACATTATCAAATGCGCATAGAGTGAACAGGTTATTATGTGCGAATAAGTGTGAACTCAGCCACATTTGGATCTGCGTCATATGCGAGCTCTTCGTATTCGTGCTAAGTTGCGAACTCTCCACTTCGGATCTGAGCGAACTCAGCCATATTGGATCCGTGCTAAGTTGCGAACTCTCCACTTCAAACCTGTGCGAACTCAAGGGTGACGATCAGTGTGAAGCATTATGATGCGAATTCATATTTAACAGATTGAGAATCATTATTTGTGAGTACTGTTAAATGCTATTCCTGTATACAGTCATCTCATACATATCAGGTACGATTTGGCAGACTGTTACATGTTTTTCATCTTGCCAGTGCTGAATATAGGTCTTGTGTTAGACCTCATTGTAATATGTAAAGTTGCCTTTGTTGCATCAAATATAAGAGAGATCTTTGTTGCTGGGTTTTTCTCCCTCAAGAGGAGGGTTTTCCCAGGGTATATGCTGTGTTATCTTGTCTGATTTCGAATTATTTTTCTATGCAATTAATCTGATCACATAAAATCAACATGGTATCAGAGCGGGTTTATGTGTAGATCCGATCAGATTTGTTAAGCAGTCGTTATGGTGGCCATGAAGAACGCAGCCCCTGGATGGCTAGGCAGTAGCTTGAACCACTGATTCTGGCCAGGCGATGGAGATCAGAGAAGGGATGGCATGATGCGGCAGAGACACTCTTAAATATAAATATCTTTTGGTGCGTAAATGTCGTTCTGGAGGAAGATCAGACATTTATTACTTGATTGCTGTGTGGTTTAATCCTCCTTATCATCGGCTATTGTGGGAGATATAAAGTAGCGCTGAGAGATTTGTGTGTTCGGAATATATATTGGCGTCATTTCTATGGCTGTAGACATCCCTCGAAATGAAACTGGGATTAACACAAGTCAAGTTATTATTAGGGATGTACCATGCTAGGAATTTTGGTGACCACCGGAAGATATATCAAGTTTGTTACAGAGGTAACTGGACAGTTCCGAATATACAAAACCAATTAAGAGATAAGTATTCTTTTGTGTATCCTTAAATTAATTTTCTTTGATCTAACACCATCACTTAGTAAAAGTCAGTTTGCTGAGTAATATCATTTTGATAGAGAGATTATGATTTCTCTTGAATTGTGTAAAGATCCTTGAAAATTTCAATTTTTTATTGCGAGTTGTTGCATGTTAATTATGAAGATCTCTGAGTGTGACTCTGAGATGAAAAAGAGAACTACATCTTTCGTTGTGATAGGTTGATCACATCGATACCATTCTCTTATGCATGGAGTATGGTGATACCTTGAGGGGCCTGATTCTATATTAAATATGCTAACTGCATATTGCATTTAAGAAATCTGTAGTGCAGATTGTCTTTAGCACTCTCAAGAGGAGTAAAAGCTGGAAGAAAGAGTCATATCAGAATTTGATAAAGATAAGTTTCTTCTTCCCTTCATTTTGATTCCCCGATAGGTTGACTCATGTTTTAATATTGTGCAGAAATTCTTATATACTCATGCTATAACCTGAAATAGTAATTATAGCCTTGATATTTCCTTGGATAATTATAAACCATTAGTAATCTCTTTTCTAAAATGCCTTCAGGACAATTCTAAGAGCAAGGTGGTGATTAGAGATGAAAAGCTTGAGGCATCTTGTGAGAAAGTCATGCCGAACAAAGAAATGATCAAGTGCGAAGTCACAACTTGCAGCCATGAGACTGAGTTGGTGGCTAGAGGGAGTTCCCTTCCAAAAGCCTTCTTTGCAATCTCTGAAGCAGGGATCAAGAGGGAGTTTTGTAACTCATTGAGAAGAAGTGAAGATGACTGTTTTGCAAGGCTAGTTGCTAAATCCTTAGAGGATCCCTTCAGCTGCTGAGTTCAGAATTGTTCAAAGATTGTCATCCAGATTTGATCTGCTATGAGGTCGAGGAGGTCCACCTTGAACTCTCTATAGTACCAGTGTTGGAAGCATTGAGAAGTACTAGGCAAGATTTGTGGCTCGTGGGTTTTCTCAGAAAGAGGGAGCTGATTATGACGAGACTTTAGCTCCTGTTGTTCGCCACACTCCTGTCAGAACCATCATTGCTATTGCTGCATCTAGAGGATGGAAGATTCACCAGATGGATGTGAAGACAACCTTTCTCAATGGAGTGATTGAGGAAGAGGTTTACATAGAGCAACCTGATGGATTTGAGATTCATGGGAAGGAGTCACATGTTTGCAAGCTGAAGAAGGCCTTGTATGGTCTTAAGCAGGCTCCTTGTGCATGGTATGAAAGGATTGATCAGTATCTATCAAGCTTGGGTTTCTTGAAGAATGATGCTGATTCAAATCTCTACTTCAAGGTAATCAATGGTGATGCATTAATTTTGGTTTTATATGTTGATGATCTAATCCTCACTGGAGAAGATCACCTGATTCTTGAATGTAAGAAGGATTTAACTTCTGAATTTGAGATGAAGGACCTTGGGCTCATGCATTACTTCCTTGGTTTAGAAGTCTGGCAGAAGTCAGATGGTATGATTTTAAATCAAGGGAAGTACACCATTGACATACTTAAGAGATTTGGCATGATGGATTGCAAATCCATGTCTACTCCCATGGAGACCAATCTTCATAAATTGAAGGAGGCTGCAGCTAGTTCAGATTTGGTGGATCCTACCTTGTACAGACAGCTGATTGGATCCTTGATGTATCTAGTTAACACTAGACCTGATATTTACTATGCAGTGAGTGCACTTAGCCAGTTTATGTGTGATCCGAGACAGATACATCTTGTTGCAGCTAAACATATCCTGAGATACTTGCGTGGCACAGTTGGATATGGGTTGAAGTATACTTCAGATGCAGACTTGGAGTTACTTGGCTTCACTGATTCTGATTTGGCAGGTTGTGTCACAGATCGGAAGAGCACCTCTGGCTGTTGCTTCAGTTTGGGTTCTACTATGATTTCCTGGTGTAGCAGGAAGCAGTCTTCTATAGCATTGAGTACAGCAGAGGCTGAGTACATTGCAGCTTGCATGGCAACTCGGGAAGCAGTGTGGCTTTGTAAGCTCCTTGCAGGATTATTTGGACAATCAAAGGAGCCTACTATCATTCATTGTGATAATTAGAGTTGTGTGAAACTTTCTGTCAATCTTGTGTTTCATGACAGAACCAAGCATGTTGAGATCAAGTACCACTATATTAGAAATATGGTACTGCGGAAGGCTGTACAGTTGAGGTACATTAGCATTGATGAGCAGACGGCGGATATTCTCACCAAGCCTCTAGCCAGGACAAAGTTTTAATACTTTCGAGAAAAGCTTGTTATGGTGGAGAATCCAGCTTTGACTGAGTATGAGTCTCAGTATCAGTGAGCCTTGCTTAATGAGTTCTTCTCTGTGAGAGAAGTTGAGGTGAAATCCCTTGTTAATGCATTTTCTTCTGGGAAAGAATTTGAGGTGAAAGCCCTTGTTTCCACCCTCGAGAGAGTCATGGTGGATGTCATGTGTGCGACTCCATGACATATGTTGTACTTGTGTTTCACTGGGAGAGCCATGGTGAAAGTCACATTGAGGTGACAACATCACGCAAGTGATGAACACTTGTACTTACTATTGCACTTTCTTCTGTGGACGGAAGAATTTGAGGTGAAAGCCCTTGTTTCCACCCTCTGAGCTGAGTCATGGTGGATGTCATGTGTGTGACTCCATGACAACATCACGTGAGAGAGTCCGTGATGATCTTCTTGTACTTGTGTTTCACCCTCTGGGAGAGCCATGGTGAAAGTCACGTTGAGTTGACAACATCACGCAAGTGATGAACACTAGTACTTAACCATGTGATGGTTAATATCACATTGAGGTGATATATCTCTCTTTATATCTGATTGCAGGCAATGGTGGCAGATGGACCTCATATGGAGATGATTCGTATCATGAAGCTGGAAGTTCTCTCCCTAGCTGAGAGGGAGTGTTAATGTTATAGCAGCTTCGGTAGTTCCTTCCAGCTCACCTATTTCATGGAAATCTTAAATTGAATGATAGCCGTTGGCTATTCATTTTACTTTTATTGTATTGCATTTTCATACTTTGGCCGACATGAAAGAATTAAAAATTATTAAGAAGACATTTAATATACTTCAAGGCCGACTTCTTTGAGAAGAGATGTGACTTCATAAGAGGCCGACATAAAGGACTTGTCTTCTATACATATACATAGTTTTGTTCATCGAAGTGGATATACAGCTCGGTCATCTCTCAAGTGCGAACCTTCTATCTGGAGAAGCTCGATCACTTCTACATTATCAAATGCGCATAGAGTGAACAGGTTATTATGTGCGAATAAGTGTGAACTCAGCCACATTCGGATCTGCGTCATATGCGAGCTCTTCGTATTCGTGCTAAGTTGCGAACTCTCCACTTCGGATCTGAGCGAACTCAGCCATATTGGATCCGTGCTAAGTTGTGAACTCTCCACTTCAAACCTGTGCGAACTCAAGGGTGACGATCAGTATGAAGCATTATGATGCGAATTCATATTTAACAGATTGAGAATCATTATTTGTGAGTATTGTTAAATGCTATTCCTGTATACAGTCATCTCATACATATCAAGTACGATTTGGCAGACTGTTACATGTTTTTCATCTTGCCAGTGCTGAATATAGGTCTTGTGTTAGACCTCATTGTAATATGTAAAGTTGCCTTTGTTGCATCAAATATAAGAGAGATCTTTGTTGCTGGGTTTTTCTCCCTCAAGAGGAGGGTTTTCCCAGGGTATATGCTGTGTTATCTTGTCTGATTTCGAATTATTTTTCTATGCAATTAATCTGATCACATAAAATCAACAGTCTTCACATCCATTTGATGTAATTTCCATCCTTTAGCTGCTGCAATAGCAATGATAGTCCTGATGGATGTATAATGAGCAATCGGAGCAAAGGTTTCCTTATAGTCTATTCCCTCTTTCTGAGAGAATCCTCTAGCCACAAACCTAGCCTTGTACTTCTCGATGCTCCCATCAGCCACATGCTTGATCTTGAAGAGCCACTTAGAAGATACAACATATTTTCCTTTTGGTCTAGGTACGATGTCCCAAACATCATTCTTGAGGATAAAATGATATTCTTCAGCCATAGCATCTCTCCATACTTGCTGACTTGTAGCTTCCTCAACACTGGAAGGTTTAGACTCAACGATTTGACTCATCAATGCAACATAGCCTGAAAACTTGTGAGATCTTTTGCTCTTTTTGAATGTCAGGAGTATGGTCAACTTCCATGTCCTGAGGAGACTCTTGGTCTTCATTGTCTATCTCCATGTGAGTGCCCTCAGATCTATTGAATGCAACATCTTCTTCAAATGTAACATCCTTATTGATCTCTATTAGTTTCTAACCTGGAATGTAGACTCTGTAGGCTTTTGAAGACTCACTGTAGCCCACAAATATTCCCTTCTTGCCAGATGGTTCCAATTTTGTCCTTTTATCTTTAGGCACATGAACATACATAGGACAACCAAAGATTCTCAAATGGCCGACTTTAGGCTTCACCCTTGAGAAGGCTTCTTTAGGAGTCATGTTTTCCAAAATACAATGAGGGCTCCAATTTTGAACATACACAATTGTCCTAGAAGCTTCGGCCCAAAGGAAGATTTGCAGATCTTGATCATGGGTCATGGCTTTAGTTGCTTCTATAATGGAATTGTTCTTCCTTTCTGCAACACCATTTTGTTGTGGATTGTAAGGGACACAAAACTCCCTCCTAATTTCTGCCTCAATGCAAAAGTTACGAAAGCTTCTAGAGATGTATTCTCCTCTGTTGTCAGATCTCAGAACTTTGATCCTCTTCCCGGACAAGTTCTCTACTTGAGCTTTAAATTCCTCGAATCTCTCAAGTACTTCCTCAGATTCTTTAGTCTTTAAGAAATAAATCCAAGTCTTTCTAGAGTAGTCATCAATGAAAATTACATAATACAAGAACCACTCAAAGAAGCAACAGACATTGGACCACACAAATCAGAATGAACAAGATCTAGAATGCATTTAGATCTACTTTCACTACTATGAAAGGGTCCTTTAGTATTCTTACCCAATGCGCATCCTCGACAAGTACCTTCATGCTCTTGGCTGAGTTTAGGAATGCCTGTGACCATCTTCTCCATGGTTGGAAGTGCTTTGAAGTGAATGCGAGCAAGTCTTCTATGCCAAAGCTCACACGAACTTGATGTATCATGCAACAAAGCCTGTAGTGGATGAGTGGAAAATTTGTATAGACATTCTTGCCAAACACCAATCACTCGGGCTGACTTGATGCTAGAGTTCTTCGGCCATGCAAGGACTTTTCCTTCGGAGAATGCAACTTGATATCCCTTATCTTCCAAGGCTGAAATAGAGACAAGGTTCCTCTTGATGCCTGGTACAAATAGTACATCACTCAACTGAAGAGAGATGCCAAAATCTAGTGAAGAGAGGAGGTCCCAATGCCTTTCACGGAATAAAATGCATCATCTCCAATTATGACTTGAACACTTGTATCTCTCACCACCAAATCTGAAAGATGTTCTCTAAATCCAATAATGTGACGAGAGGCGCCACTATCAATCAACCAAGTGTTGCTATCTGCTGGAACATTGCTTGATAAGGCAGAATAGAATAGAAATTCACTTGAATCCTTCTGAGGAGAGATCTCGTCCACATCTGCAACTGAAGCATGCTGTTTCGGTCTAGTTGGGCAATCCTTGGTATAGTGACCAAACTTGTCACATTTGAAACATTGTATGTGAGAAAGATCCTTCTTTTTCTTAGATGCAGGAGCACCATTTGATCTTCTATCTTTATTCCTCTTGAAGTTTCCTTTCTTCCCTTCTCTTCCTTTCTTCTTTGAAGATTGAGCGGCAAGTACATGAATCTCCTCATTGGTAGAACTTTGCCCATTGCCTCTTGCTGCTAATCTCAATTCCTCTTGAATGCAATTTTCCCTCAAGCGATCAAAACTTAGGTAGTTTTGATCTCCCACTGATACCTTGGATAAATGGTTCACAAGATTGAGGAAGACCATTGAGTGCCAACATAGCCAAATCCTTATCACCAACCATATGCTTAATGGTAGAGAGTTGATCTCTCAATTCATTGATCGTCATGAAGGAGATGACAAAATCTCCTTTTGCCATCTTGTCATGATGAAGCTATTGCCTCAATGCAAGAGCTTTGCTTGTATTATTGATCTCATACATTTCCTCCAAGGTCTTGAACATTTCTCTTGTTGACTTCAACTTGGAGATAATTGGCACAAGGTGGTCCTTCACAGAATCAACCAAAATCTTTTTCACCTTAGTGCCATTCTTCTTCCATTGTGACTTCTCATTCTCATTAGAAGGTTTGGGAACTTCGTTCTCCGTGAACTCAGCAATCTCATTTTCTTCCAATGCGAGCAATACTCTAAACTTCCAAGAGGTGAAGTTGGAAGCACCTTCAAGTCTATCTTCAATTTTGAGCTTGTTCACCATTTTGAAGATAAGATAGACGCAAGAAGATGAGATCAAGAATGGAAGATAGCGCTGCTTATGAAAATCTGATCACGATCTTTCTTAAACCCGCTCTGATACCATGTTAGTTTTATGATCAGATGTGAATAAGCAGAATTTAATTCTAATTCAAACAAATAGACACAACATATACCCTGGGAAAACCCTCCACTTGAGGGAGAAAAACCCAGCAACAATATATCACTTATATATTGAATATGAAACAATAATCTCCTTTACAATGAGGCCAATTATGAGGCCACTCAACAGCACCAAAACTTGATGCAATATTTGATGATAATATTGCCCTTCACAAGACAATAAATTCGGCCTCCTTGAGACTTCAATCTGCACTTGACCGAAATTCGCACTTCTCTTATGAATTGCACTATGAAGGAATGTATGCAATGAATATGATGATAATGAACAAATGAGCAACTCGTATATATACACAAGGGAGAGATTGTGTCCCTTCAAAAGCATCACGTCGGCCTTCAAAGTGAATCGATGTGACTCCATGAAAGGTGGCGGATGAGAGAAGTTGGCCTCAAGAGAGATTAATTAAATATTAAATAATATTCAAGGTGAAGCGCCTCTTCACTAATTGATATCACAATAAATTAAATAGCCGATAGGCTATCATTTAATTTATTCTTTAATACAAAGAAGATGGGGCTGGAAGTAGAAGCCCGATGCTGCTCTAACATCAATAGTCTCTACTACATCCCATGCTTTCATATTGTTCATACTTGCAACTATTCTTGACCTCTCACTAGCACCCATCTTTTTCTTACCTCTTTTGGAAATATCACCACTATCACTAGCAACCATGGATGGCATAGTCTAGTTGATTGTGCAGTTTGTATTGGCATTGACACACCTTTGTACACCTTTAAACCTTGTTTCCACTTCTCATTCTATTCTATATTTGGACACACCTTAACCCCATGTCTTGTAATGCCCAAGAGATGAGAATATACCTTAGCGTTGCTCCCTCTAAAATCTATCTTGCAATTATGCCACAACCACACTCTACTCCCCCTCAATTTTTTTTTTTTTTGTCTTTGTTTGGAGTTGTCACAAATTGGGGAAGAGTTATTTTTGGAATTAAAAGGACTTCTTGCAAAAGTTTTCAAGATGGAGGAAGGGCACTCAAATGGGTTTTGTGGCTGTTCTCCTTCACCCTCAACAATCCCACACTTTGATGAACGTCCAACTAAAGCTGAAACTAACATTTCTTTCTTCCATTTTGTGTTCACTGCTCTCATTGTAGCTGCCCATGTTATTTTGTGAAAAAATAATGCAAGTGCAAACTGAAAATAGAAAAAGAAAAGGAAAATCAAACATTTACTTTGTAAAACTTCTGGAAAATAAATTAGAAAAAGAGAAACAAATGAAATATTCACTTACTTCTTCTATTTGTTTTGCTCTTTCATTGCTTATAGCTCACTAATGCTGCCTTGGTTTTGATTTTCTCTAGCTGCACCTTCAAACCCTAATCAAAATGTTTCTTTTGCTCCAACTTAGTTTTTTGGCATGTAAAAATGAATTAAAATGGAAGAGGGAGGCTTCATTTACTTATTTAGGGCTAAGTTTGATGTGGGAGCTCACAAAAAAAATGTTAAAATATATTTTTTGATTTATTTTTGGCTTTAAATATATATTTTTTAATGTTTTGATGTGAGGACGACTGATTGTCCTTGGGATGGTCAGGGATGCCCCTAGCTATCTTAGGGAAGTCCAACAATCCCCACTTAGTCCTTGTGTTTTTGAGATGGCTAGGGCATTTTTTTTTGACAAGCGGGGGGTGTTTTTGAGTGGCCCCATGTCCTAAGAATATCCTTGGTATAGTTGTGTATGAGGCAAATAACCTCAGGCACACATCCTTGGGGACATAGTTTATTATTAATTTTTTTTCTTAGAAAAATTATTAATTTTATTTTTATGTGTATCTAATATTTTTATTATAATATAAATGTAATAAGTTTAATATTTATTATTATAAAATTGCAATATAGAGGTGTAAAATAATAAATTAAATTGTAATATGGTAATTTACATAATATTTTTTTGAATTTGCATTTATTTTATTTTATTTTAATATTTCAGTCCTACAATTTAGATTAAGTTTTGTTATTTAATTTTGCTATTTTATGCTTAATTTCGCTAGATGTTTTTTAATTTTTAATTTTTGTCAATTATTTATTTGCTGTGTTATCTATGTATGCTATGTTATACAATATGGGGAGAATTGAGAACTGCATACATACCATTACCATTACAAGCAAAACTTTTTATAACTTCTCAGCAAGTGGCCTTCCCTTGCTTCTGGCTTGGCTAGAGTTTGAACACACAATCTATATTTGTGTTTTCCAATGACATACCAATTAGTCTACACCCTTGGGGATAATTTTGTGAGATTTAGATAATGTAAGTTGTTAGATATTAATTAAATTAATAATTATAATTATTTATTATTACATGATTCTATTGATGTATTTGTTCTGTTGGCAAAATTATATTTTTAGGTATAAACATTTTGGAATATAGCAGCAATGAGTCTGTTACTTCTCGACTTTGAAGTTCTGAAAATCTTTTCTGATAGCTTATATGCATGCTAATATAAATTGGAAGTGAAAATCTTCTCTTATAGCTATAGAAGTGTTAATATATATGTATGAATGCTGTATCTAGCCATAATAGGGGGTCTTGAAAAATGGCTATATATATATATATATACATATACATATATGTATGCATGTATGTATATATATGTATCCAGCTGCATCCAGCTGTATCCATATTAGCGGGTCTTGAAAAATAGCCATATCCATATTTGTGTCCATGCAACTGTGTTGAAAAGCTCAGGAGGAAGCCGGGCCTTGCCAGCCTATCTAAAAATAATTATTAAAAACTAGTTACTGGATGTTACAATTTGTCAACAATCAGAAGAACAATACAAATTCCTTAGGGTTTGCAATTTAATTTATTTATTTATTTTCTATCAATAGCTCTTATCTTTAATGGAGCAGTGCCACAAATGGTATTAGAACCTATCACTTCTTGGACAAACTCTCTTTTCTCAATGTTCCTGTTTTGTTTTTCTAGCAGTTTCCTTTATTGTGCATTGCTTCTCACCTTCATTTCTTATCAATCTCTACCTCATAATCATACTTGGGGCCGTATAAATTTCCAACATTAGTTGATCTGCTCCACTGACATGCTTTTAGTCTCTTTTGTGGCCAACCCACATTATCTTGTTGCCATTCCTTGTGTGCAAAGCAAGTATTATTTGTCATCATATATCTCCTTGGATTTGGTCTCACAACAAAACTTGGGAGAAAAAATGGCTTTGTAAATCTGCATATAAGTGATAATTAAATATGTTTACTGCATTTATGATTTGTGAATAATCATGATAATGATGCACATACCTTAGGATCTACCATTTATGCATTCTTTTCACAAATGGCTCATTTTTTTTCTTTTTGAAAGGCTATTGCTGCCAATGATACAAAATGTCAAAAACCCAACACTGCGTCATGGCTTGTCTCATTTTCTCAAGGCTCTTGTTTTGTTTTTTTATATTACTTCCATTTATTTTGCATTGCTTCATTCTGTCCTCTGCCAGTCCTCAAAGAGATTGTACCCACTTGTACTTATGTCACTATTCCACATTAGTTGATGCACTTCACTTAATCCTTTTAGTCTCTTTTATAGCAAACCTACATTTTCTTGTTATTTCTTGTGTGCAAAACATGTATGTGTTTTTATCATACTTATGTAGGTTATACTTGAGAAATTTGTAAAAGGCATCAAATCAGGAATTGTTTAATTCCATTTGCTGCATTTCATTCTCTCTCTTCTATGAGACACTAAATAAATGGAGAGCTTTGGTAAGCGACTGCTAGTCCTTCATTTTGGAATAGGATCACTCACTAACCATCTTGGAATATAAACTTATATTGTATCAAGCTAAGGTTTATTCAGGCATTGAGTCCATGTTCGAATCACTCTATGAAACATCTCTATATGCTCATAAACACTAAAATAAATTAGCGGACAACAAATTAATGATGTCCAAAAGCAAGCATTTGACTGTTCCAACATCATTGGACATGGGAGGTGTTAAATAATTTGAACCAGAAACAATTCATATATCAAAGGAAACGGGAAAGTTGATAGCAACAATAACATGATGGGAGATTATTTTGGAGAGGTTTTGGCCTAGGAAAACTGTAAATAGTTAATGGATGAAGCATCATAAAGATTGAACATAGCTATCATAGCTCAGGAAATGGTCTGCAAATATCCACCTGGATTTTACTGTGGTAATTGCTTCGCCTTACCATTCTATTAATTTTGGAAGGCTCATTAATAAACAAACTGTTATGTGGGATTTCTTTTCTTTTACTAATTATTGTGGTGATCTGGTAAGGAAATATTTTATACCAAATAAATGTTTTTGTATTGGTGTTAAGGTTCCTAGAATCCTAACTCTCAATATGATCAATTGAAATATTCCAGGGAGTCCTACAACAAGGTGGGCGGCTATTGCCTTTGGTGCTGGAGTAGGTCTTGGTTCAGCATATACTGATTGTTCACATATTTTTGATGGATCTCTTCCAAAGTGGCCATTGCCCCCAAATGCTTCCTCGTCATTTTCTTCCTCATCTGCAGAGGTATTATCTTATTTTGCTTGTGCAGGTTCTCAGTCTAGTTATCTTCCTCTTTCCTTCAAATTTGGAGTAAGTCGTACATGTTTTTTTGAGTTTTCATAAGTTTATTTTGCTTGTGCCGGTTCTCAGTCTGGTTATCAATTAAAGTATCATGTCTAATATACCTTTCTTTTAAGTTTAGACAATGTTTCCTCTTTGAATGTGCTCAATCTATATACTGTCTTGTATCTTGTGTGTGAGATTAATCTTGACTACCAGCGAGTAAAAGGATGCAAAAGTCAGAAAATATAAATTTTTCCCTTTTGTTGGAGATTTTAGTCTATTGAGTATTGAGTGCAAAATGCAACAAATCTATGTTGCAATTGTTTCAAAGTCAAAGTTTCTTTCTTGCATTGCTGTTTCTTATTTTCGACACCTGTTATGCTGCCAAAATGATTTGGGGTGCATAAGCATTCTTTTCTTCTTTATGCATACGTTAAATTGCATGCTTCATCTTTGCAGATTTTCAGAAGCTTAATGATAATTTGAGCTTATAAACATGTTCCTCTTCGAACAGTGTTCTCATCAATGGATCATGCATGATTTTGAATGTTGATTGATGTGATATTGAATGTGGTCATGAAAGCTGTGAAACGTGGGCAAGCTTCATAGTGTAACTGCTGCCTTGTTTGGAAGAACATGTTGCAAGGTGTGTGCCCTTGGTCTCCTTGTGTTGTGCAGTGCAGTGCCCGGGTTCGTTACATGGCTTAACTACCTCCCGTGGATTCATTAACTTTGGCGGTTGTATCGGGCATTAATAGGTCGATCTTTTGGTGCAACGACAACTGTCTGTGCAACAATTGGTATTAGAGCCTAGGTCATGGGTTCGAACCCCTCGCTTGCGTTGGGTGGGGGGGTGGGGGATCGTTGCAAGGTGTGTGCCCTTGGTCTCCTTGTGCTATGCAGTGCAGTGCTCAGGTTCGTTACATGGCTTAACCGCCTCCCGTGGATTCATTAACTTTGGCGGTTGTATTGGGCATTAATAGGTCGATCTTTTGGTGCAACAACAACCGTCTGTGCAACAGAACACCCAACCATTATTCCCCTTTCAACATTGTAATGTGCTCTGCAATCAAGTGACCTTACATTGTCAAGTTATATTAAAGATTCCTGATATGCACAATCCAGGAGGCACTGCTCATCTCATATGAACCTATTCAAGATGTTTCGCCTAATGTGTTCATTTCATTCCAATGGTTTCTCAGCTGCTGCTTAAGCGTAGTCAATTATATCTTATTTTGATGTTGATCATCCTGAACTTTCAGAAGGATGCAGATAGAATCCATCAGGTGATATTTGGGTTTATAGATAATTATCATTAATTTGGAATCCATTGCCTACATTTTAATGCAGTGCACTAATAAATACACCATACTTCCATGAAATTCCATCGGAATATGCATCTAACACTAGTGTTTTTATCCTCTGTTAGGAGCGGAGCTTTTAGTTATCATATTTTGCTTGGCTTCTCACGATTATAACTCTTTTCTCTTGGGAACCAATTTGTTCTGCAAACTGAACATTGTTCATAGTATTTCATCTTCTGTTTGTTTTCTATGCATGACTTTGACCACAAACCCAAAAATACATGATATCATATAGTTACTGGATTTCTTTTGGGGCATCTTATTTTAAAATAACTCTTAGGCAATACCCATAGCATAATTATTATGAGTTCATTAGTTGAAAGAGCAATTGCTGTGATGCCATTATTCTTTGAAAATTGAACAAGTTAATATCCTCTGCAATTAAGTGCCTTTTTTCCCATCTTCAAGTAATATATTAGATTGCTGATATGCAAAATACTGGAGGCATCTATCATCTCATAAAACCTTTCCAATGTGTTTTACCTCATACATTCATCTTAATGGTTTCACAGTTTGTAGCTTATCTTAGATTGGTATTGATTATCCTGAACTTTCAGGAGGCTGTGAAGAATCCATCAGGTGATGAAATGGGATTTATGGATAATTATCTTCAATTACAGTTCACCATCTACATATTAATGCAATGCACCCAATGGACACAGCATACTTTTATGAATATTAGAACCTATTCTTAGTACTAGTGTTTTTGCCCTGTCAAGGAGAAAAGCTCATGCTTAGTGTGCTTTGCTTGGCTTCTCATGATTGTAACTTTCTTTTGCCTGGGAATCAATTGACACAACAATTTGTTCTTAAAAACTGAACATTGTACTGTATTCGGTCTTTTGTTTATTTTCTGTGCATGAGTTTGACCATGAACCTAAAGAGGCATGAAATCTTATAACTACTGGAAAGCTTGTATTCTTTATTTTTGTTTAACTCGCTGTAGTGATGTCTAGTATGATAGCAGCCTCTTCTAAGCATCATTTGATCATGAGAAGCATCAAGAACTGCAGTTGCTGCAAAATTCAAAATCCACAAGTTGTTTGGTTTGAGAATAAATTATCATAACTAACCACATTTGCTGCATCTTGTTTATTTAATGATCTAGAATTACTTGTTTTTCTATTAAAAAACTACTTTCATGCTCACCTTGCAGACATCTTGATTGTGCTCCCAATAGGTGATTCTGATTAAGTGCTGAACCATATTGAACTGTTTATGATGTACTTGTCTACTTGGACATTCTTGTCAGCTGTTTGAATTATCTTTAGAGCACGTTTAGAGAAGTGGTACAAGTGGGTAGAAATTTGTGAGTGGGTTCTTTTGAAACTGTCATGTAATTGTTGAATAACATTTTTGCTTCCTGGTTTGCAGGATGGAATACAATGAGTTGAGAGTAACCTTTCAACATGACATTCTCACAGCATTTGATGTAGGTCCTTATTTTGCTTCTATAAATTTTTGGCCTTTGTTAATGGATTGAAATTGTGTTCGATGGATTCTATTTTGTGATTTTTAGTGCTGCTGCACTTTTGAGAAGCAAGACCTAATTTTAGCCAAGAGAAGTTTTAAAAACATTAGTAGCAGCATTGGCTTTCACAGTAAATGCATAAAACTGGATTTTCTTTCATCCAATTTTATTGAATAAGCATAGAAGCAATGATTTGTACAACATGAATTTATAAGGAATTCTAGGGATGCTCTCAACCTTGCTGTGTTTGGCTATCGATGAGACAAATATACTGGTTTATGAGTGATTTATTACACAATCAATATGTTTGCACTACTGTACTGCATATTTGACCTTGGTTAAAGAGATGGGTTTATTTTTTGATTTTTCTCATCATCCATACTACATTCTATTGTCTTTATTATTGTGCTATCAAGAACAAAAAAAGTTTGCAAGATACATTATGCATCATGACACTTTGGTTTACCACTGTGTTTATAGACCTGTGATTTCTGCTTTCTCAATTCTTATCATAGTGAACATGGTAAGAAGATTTACTAAACACAATATTATGAATTATGATTGCAATAGTTTAGATATCAAGTATACCATTGTTATTGGAAAGCATTCAAAAGAAGAGCTTGCCAAAGAAGTGCATATACATAAATAGGACGCCCAAATCAAAGGGAATACCAGTAGTATATGTGGATAAGTCAAGAAGGATGCAAATTACAGGCACAAATTTCAGCAAAATATAAGTAAAATGTCCACAAAGCATACGAGTCACAAGTATTAGATTCCACAAAATACAATAAGCATCCTCAAATACAAATGCTATGCGATGGAGAAAAAGATGACATCTCTGACATGTGGTACACATATTAGGCCTGCCTTTGTTACCAATTTTTAAACACATTTAATCTCTAGCAAGTAAACTTATCATTACTTGTCAACTTTCTAGGTTTGACCAGGTATCTCAAAATTTAAACAACTTAGAAAGTATATTAACCAATAAGTAATGTGATGCCCCATAACAAAGTGAAATCACTTCACATTAATGTTGCTCTAGGCATTCTTTGGGATCACAACAAGAAGCCATTCGTCCAAGGGGAAGGACATACAGGGGTTTGGAATAATCTAGAGGAGGAAGACAAATGGTACACAAGAAAGAAGACATTTTTATTTTTTGCTTAATACAATTTGATCGAGTTTTTGTTTGGGGATTTTTGTTGTCAACTTTGAACAAGTCGAAATTCCCCAATGTTTGTACTTTCAGCCAGCCTTTTGTCAAACTTCCATCCCCTGGTATTGATGGGCAAAAGCTACAATGGACTATGTTTTTGAAAAAAATGGCATTGGCATTGTTGAGAAAAGAACATGACACGATGTCAGAGATGATGACGGTGAAATGAAAACAAAACAGCATGAAATAGTGTTTGGGTCAGCTTCTATTAGACATGGTTGTGATGGAATTTTAAGAAGTAGAAGTGTGTAACGACCCTCAAAAATCAGACCAATTTTTTTATTTTGTTTTCTAAGTTGTTGTAGTGTTGTCATGCACACACTTGGGTATAAAAATACATTATAATGATCGTATTCTTTGTATGTACATTCGTCTTTACACACTCTAAATCTATGTCCTTCAACTCATGCATCTTCACCAAAGCATAAGGATGGCAATCATCTTAAGCGGAAGGTTAAGACTTCATGTCATCCTTAAAGTTATGTAAAAAAGATTTGTGATGGAGTCCTGAGTGCTACTAATGTAAGGATGAATGGGTTTATGTTGAATAGAATCACGTAAGGTATTGCCTTAGCATAGTTGGATTGTGCTTGAATCATAAATGCTTAACAATCCACAAGGTAGACTCGGTTATAAAATATGGATCTTTTGTTAATTATATTTGATCCACCTAATTTAAGAGTTATAAACGAGGCTTAATTTTAATAAAGATAATTTACTTGAAAAAACACATTGTTTTTAGTTTTTCAACTCGTAACTAATTTATAATCTGCTAGAGTTATGGTGGATAGTGAATTGCCCCTTTAGTCGTGTAAATCCTTCCTTACTTAGGTTTGGAGTTTTAGATGACCTAGTTGCATTCTTTGCAATAGATGCCTAATGCCCTTTCTTGCCTTTAAATTTTCCTTCCTTAGAGTTGTGGAAGGCCTATTATTGTCCTTGAGTGAATGATGATTGCGTTTCGTGAGAACATGTTTCTTTAAAATGATTTTTGTTGTTTGCTTTGTGCTTATAGTGTCTTATCCTTGAGGACAAATACTAATTTTTTTTGTTTTTGTTTTTTGAATATAGTATAGATACCTAAAGTTGACCACACTTAATCACACCAAACTTTATCCTTTTCTAAGCATTAATTAAATAAATATTAATAATTAATTTAATTAATTCATTTATTCTCATTGTTCCTTACCTTTAATTAAATAAATTGATATTTATTTAATTATATTCAAACTCATAATTTTATCTCACAAAAATTAAATAAATGTTATATCTAAGCATTAATTAAATAAATATTAATAATTAATTTAAGTAATTAATCTATTTTGTTTGTTCCTTACCTTTAATTTAAATTGATATTTATTTAGTTAAGTTCGAACTCATACTTTTATTTCACAAGAATTCTTCATTTTTTTCCACCTCAATCCAACTAGTTGGTTAAATAAAATTAATTAATTAATTAAACTTTGCACATGTTTAAATACAATTATTTAATTAATCACATCTTATACCACTTATCCATAAAAATCTATAATGAAATTCTAGCTCTTAGTCTTGATTCTTAATCTTAACCGTCTATTTTGATATGTGATCTCACACATGTGAAATGACACTTCAATTTTGTTTCCTTTTCTATGTGATCTCTCACATGTGAGAGGAGTTAAATATCTCAAATTCTCTTATGTGTCCTCACATGGGTGAGAAGACACTTGTCATAGGTCCTTCCCTATTTGTCCTCACATGTGTGAGTACACTTGTCATAAATCTCTCTTCCCCATCTAGAATTTCACTTAATCTTCTCCGTTGGATTGGGTCAAATCAACTATAACCATTCATATATTTGTAATCCCCCCTTTTTTAGTGCAACAACCAAATGATGCCACTTGGTGATCTCACATGTCCTAATGTCTCATGAATTGTCAAGTATAGATCTTGAAATCAAATCTTAATCGTCCATCCAATACTCTTAGCAAATCCTTCTAAGCCACTTTCATCAACACACTTAAAAAGCAAATTTATGCTACATAGTTTAAAAGCAAAATTATGTTGCAGAATTAAGCAATAACCTACACCAAACCATCAACACATCATCAAGAGGATGCCAAAAGAATTTTTGAGAGGCCATTTTGAAGACTTCTCAAGGTTTTGGACATACATTCATCTTGTTCTCATTCAAATGGAGGTATATGTAGAGGAAAGGTGAAATATTGAATTCTTTGCATTTTATTATTTGTTGCCCTCTTATTTCTTTTATATGTACATATAGTTATTAAAAAATCCTCTAATTACTCATAGAAGAACAAAAAATAAATATTAAGCTTTCTAAACGACAATAAGTAGAATTCATCCATTTCTAAAGAATGTGAAGTTCAAAAGAGGAGAAAACGATTTTCAAGGACAAGTTTTTCTAACCAAAGCAATGAAATAATATTGAAAACAATAAATCTAAAATGGAGTTTGATGAAACATTTTAAAGGAAAAACAACAAATGATTGGGAGTTGCAAATAATGGAAGAAACAAGGAATACACAACCATGAGTTTGATACAAATTTAAGAGATGTTTTGATTCTCCACCTTGTGCGATAGTTGAAATGACATTTGTTTTATTAATCTTTCATTTTCACTTTTATTTTGAACATTTTATCCTTAATAATCTTTAGCTTTACCTTTACTTAAATGAATAAAATTTAATTAAAGAAATATATAATAATATATCATTCAAACAAATAGATAAACATTTTATTTATTTACAATATTTAATTAAAATAACAATATATATTTGTTTAATATAATTATATTTTAGAATAAATATAGAAATGGGATGATGTCCATAAATGGAGGAGTATATATAAAGATATTTGTGCAAAATATTGACAATTGAACTCCATAAATGTTAAATAATATGGAAATGAGACACATTTTGCAACAACCATTAGTTATCTAAGAATGCAAATAATTTAAATGGAATCAACACAAAGTAGAATAAAACATAAAATTTTGAAAGGGGATCACTAGTTCCATTGAACTAGGGTGTGTCGTTTTACAAACAATAGGCTTCATTGGACATTTGACATTGACATGAAAAATGAATCAATGAGAAAGATATATTGTGATACTATGATTTTGGGGATTACATATTTTGACTCACCAGATGGGGCTCCCTATGCTTGTGAGGATGCTCTCATGGACGTAGTGGTAAAATCAACTTCTTTTTATTATATGTTTATCTTTTCCCCCTCAACTTTGCTTAAGCATGAACTTATATAGGGTCTGTTGGTGTTTCTAACTGATTGTCCGAGTTTCTCTAAGGATTAGCTAGATCCTATAATTAAGAACCTTAGGTTAGTGGTCAATGAATATGAGACAAATTTTATAATTGTTCTCCTCTACACTTAAGGCTCTGCAAAACCAAGGTGGGTTCCCCTTTACACAACATCATTTTAAATTACAAGAATGCTTATAATGATGTCAAAATAGATAATGGTCTTCACACTAATAATTTTTAGAGGATGAGCCTAATTGGCTAAATCATCTTCAAAAACTCTATAGCTCCATGTTATAATAGTGTGAAAAAACATAAACAACAAACAAATAATAGTAAAAGTAAATTTAAATTTAAGTTGATTTTGTCTAGGCTTGAGTTTTGTGAATTAATTTGATTTGTGCCTTATCCATTACAAAGTCAAGAAATGAAATAATTCCTCTGAATAACAAACTAAAAAACTAACTCAATGGTTTTAAAATCTTATTGCTTTACAATAAGAAACCAACAAATGGACAATATTATTAATCTTTTTTAAGATCCCTACTACAACTACAATATCTTTAAGTATCCAATTGAAAGGAATTTTAATCCATTACTTGAACAAAAGCTAACAATTAAACATTCATCACAACAAATGTGCAATGAGAACCTTAAAATATTCTTGATTATTAAGATTCAAAAGGTGTTGTATAATAGCATGGGGACACTGACAGTATGACTTGTATTCATATAAACAACAAAATTGAGTTGTTTGTTGCTATTACAAAGAAAAATTATAACATTCTCTTTTTATATTTTAGAAGACTTAATTGTACAAGACTTAATTCTATATAGTTTTTTTTTCAAAGCCTAAGGACTAGAATACACAATAAGGCTTGAAAATCCCTTTTATAAGAGTAAGGGAGCAACAAGAAAAACCCTTATTCCACCACTTAATTCACTAAAGATAAAACTTAAGTGGTGACACATTACAAAAGGAAAAAGTACATTTATACATAAGGAGTAACCATTGAAAAGGTAGTTGATCTTTTGTAGCATTTATATTGGTAGATGGATTTGATTTTCTCAAAATTACTTCTTGAAGTTGATAAGGACATCTTTGACATTCCCTTTCTGATTTGTTGATGTTGCATTTATACTGGTTGGTGATGATAGATTGAAATGCAACTCGAATTGTTGCACCATCGTTCTCTTTATCTTTGTTCTACTTAGATGACATACCATATTTGGGTAGAATAAACTGGTTAGACCATATGAGCCTTGTAGTCACCACCTATCAGATCTTGAACCATGTCAGAAAATCCCATCATACTGTACTCTAGCTTGGAGAGTAAATCCATGCTAAGATTTAGCTTCTTTGCATCTATTTCACCACCTTTATTTATCTTATTATTTATAGGAGTAATAATATTAGCAAAACTTGTTCCCCACTTCTTGTGGGACTTTATTTCTCCATCCTCACCTAATATAGGAGACACATGGAATTCCCCAAAACCCTCAAAAGTATCTGACTATATTTTCTTGTCATTATTTAGTATTATTGATTATCATTTTATTTGATGAATCCTCTATTTTAGTTTCTCATAAATTGGTAATATCCCTCATGGTGCACTCTAATTAGTCTTCCTTTTCCTTCTCAATCCTTTTATAATAATTCTCCTCTCTTTCATAAATATATTGTAATCTCTTTTGATTAGTAATTCTCATCCCTTTACTTCCCTCAATAGCCATCTTAATCTCAAAATTTATTTCTCTTAGATTCTTGTTATCTCCTTTTTTATTTATGTTTTAAATTTTCTATTAATCCTTTCATTTATTTCTCCATGTAAGGAAGCCAAGGTAGGGAACAAAACTCCTACACTAATCTTGAGAGGATGATAATGCAAAAAATTTACTGATCTTTAACAATTACAAAAACTTAATTATAAATAAACATATATATCATGAATACCACAACATAGTGATTTACATGGGGAAAACCCTTTTGGGAGAAAAAATCCACACTCCAAAAGCCACCCAATATATTATTTAGAAATCACAAATATTACAATATACTTGTAGAGCAAGATTCTCACATGAGTATCACCAATTGGAGATCTAGAGGCAACAAAACCGCTATCAAACTCTCAAAATACATCACAATGCATAGCTGTAATACAAAACCCTCATAAAATAGGGTTTCCTTCAAGGGATTTAGTCAAGCCAAAAAAAATCAACATCAAATCCAAAACCCAATAATGAATGGTGGAGATTTATAATAATAAAATATATGTATAAAATTTGGGTTTTGAGGGTGCTTCCCTTGAACCCCTGTTGGGGCACACAACCCCTGAACCCCCTATCAGGCGGACCATCCCCTTGACCCCTTGCAGGGTGGACCGCACACCCCCCCCCCCCAAATCGCTGACGTATCAACAATACCTTATATAATTACAAGATTGAGACACATTTTCCCGTCACTCCATAGCCTAAACATGATTTCACTTAATCATCACATCATTTTAGGATCCCCCATTCAATCATCAACACTTACATTATTAACTCCCATCCCCAAGAGATGTGACATAGTTTTTGCTAATGCATACTATTATAATTTATTTCATAATCATATTTAATCACTTTCCTTTGTAAATTATTTGTAATTTCCACCCTAGGCTCATTACTCTCCTTATTGCTAACAACTAAGATCCCAACAATATAGCCAAAATTTGATAAGAAAATGTAATCCAATGGTACGAGTTTATCTATGTGGTATTTATTACATTGCTGTGGTAAATAAGGAAAACATAAAGTATGCAATAGATTATAGAATAAACAAAGGAAATATACAATTATTCATATTCATACATATATCTCTTACACATATTTATTATTTTATGATTGGTCTTCTCTGTATATCTTGTGATAATATATATCTTCTCCTCTCACATGTTCATATATACCTTCTCCCCTCACATGATCATATTTATCTTCTCCTCATGCTCATATATATCTTCTATATGTCTCTCACACTAACTCATATATGATCCATGTAATTCTCTCCCACTTTTCCTCATATCATTTCATAATAAATATTAATTATGTTCTCATGAATTTAGCTTTTATTTTATGAAATTTATGATTATGATAGCTTATTTAGGCATGTTAAGGTGTGTTTAAGGCCATTTAATGGATACATTGACACATATATGGGTCCAAAAAGGACTAGAATGACATATGAAATACCTAACAACATCTTGTATATTATATGTTGCATTCTTATCCATATATTTGACACTTCAAAAACCTTTGCATCATAAATGGGGATTAAATATTTACTCATGTTTTCTACTAACAGTTACACATCATTTTGTTGAATGAGGTTATTTTAATCTAAAGGGATCTAATTTCTTCTACTCTCAGGTGGAAATTTATAACTTGGCTAGGGATAGAGGGGAATTTTATAGAGCATCATAGCTCATTCATATAATATGTGCTTCCATAAATGTTTTCCTACATTGACTAACTAGAGACTAAGTTCTAAGGTTACAAAACATCATTTTGAAGTAGTTTCATTATAATAGGAATGGGAGTGAGATAGAGGTGATGAGTGATAAATTTTACCCTATAGTATATGAAAAGGTGCATAAGAATCCCATGGCTAGGATGAAACCAATACCAGTAGAGGGAAGCAAATAAAAAAAATTGGTAGCCTAGTGGATATAATTAAGACACATGTCCATCATAGTTGAATTTAATCTCATTGGTACTTATATTCTACGTAAGTGTGTGCTCCCTAATTTCAATTTTCTATTGTCCAATTCAATTGATTTTATTTAGTTGGAGAAAGATAGGGTGTATCCATGCCACTTTATTTAAGCATATGAGTGAACCTATAGATTCATGCTAATTTCAATAATTGGGGATTGAATTAGAACCACCATATTTAATTAACTAGCATAATTATATTATGAAATACATGGTAAATTAGGAAATTTATTCTCTAAAATAATGTCAATGAATTCTCATCTAAGAATGATGAAAATACCTCTCATGACAAGTATAACACGTATGGATTTTATGATGAAGCTACCATGAGTAAGTTTAAGGTTGATAATTTTTTGTTTCAAATAAAGACCAGGTAATACTATTAACTTAATTAAAATGAATAAGTGTTTTGATGAATTAGATTATAGTATTTGTCTCGAAGGAATTCAAATACATATAAAGAAGTGGCTAACATACAAGATACACCTTGCATAACAATTTAGTGAAATATAACATATTCAAAATAATAAGATGATGAGTATTATGATATTTTCTTAGATCATGGGGAACTAAAGCTAAAGAAGTATCTACAAGGGCTAATTCAAATTTGAGGATTTTTAGAAATGCTAGTTTTGAAGTAGCGCTAGTAAATGCTCATGTGTCAAATGTCAAGGTTCTAGAGGAATGTGTGCCAACCATACTTGTGAGTACTATTTCATGTGATCATGTGTACTTGATATGTTGTCACCCTTGCTCTATTGAGTCTTAACGTTCAAATATCTTAGTGTTCAAGATATTTCACATATGATTAATATTTCTATGTCCCTTAGTCAAGTTATTAGAGAAATTTTAGTCAAGGAGTTTGAATCCATGGTTACTACCATGAATATGGATCCTACTATAATGTTTAAAATAAATAACTTGGTCAAGTTGCTATCTCTACTAGTGCTAGTCTCATCATTTATATAAACATATTGAGCAACATTGTAATTATAATTTTTAAGGAATCTAGTCCTTTGAGCTAAGTTTGATTCATTTTTAATGTTGTCTTCAATAAAATTTAATGCAAAATTTCAATGTTTGTACTTGCACCTAACATGTTAACTATTGTTACTACCAGTTCTTCACATTTGAATCCCAATCTCACTATAATGAGTTCTAAAATATTTCTTGATGAAGTAATTTTCAAGAAACCTATGTAACTCCTATAGAGGAAATGGTTACTCTAGGTTTCCTCAGTCATAAATTAGATAATATAGTCATACCTAAAGTCTACCATCCAATTCAATTTCAACCTATAATGAGAAGATATATTATTAGAGTTTGTGTTTGATAAAATAATAGGGAATGTGAAGAGAGTGGTTAAGAGGAATAATAGGTAACTAAGAGAAGGGTGATAGTGAAAATAGATAAGGAACATTTTTCAATGCCCAATAAATAGAAAGGACTTAAGGAAACATCCTCAATAATTAAAGTAATGTTGGACATAGTTGTGGATCAAGTATACTATTTTATTATATAAAATAAGAATTGAAGAAATAAACTATCATTTAAAAGACCAATTATTTGATGGATGATGTTTACAAGAGTTTAAATCGAGTATATCAATAAATGAGGTTTACAAAATAAATGTAATAATATCTTGACAAAGCCTTAGGGAAGTTGAAGGAGAAGAATTATAAGATTAAGATCACTTTAGAAAAGTTTAATTTTATTAAGTAGTTAAAATCCAAGGGTGGTGATAGGAAATGTTAATATAATAATTGATGCTAAAATATAATTTTCCTCTAAATTTATTAATAATTTTTATAAAAAAGTATATAGAAAAATAAAGATTATCTATTTATGAAAAGAGGAAGTAGATAAAGAAGTCCTAAAAATACATAATTTATTCAAGGAAATTAGGTATAAATATGTCTTGAATGATAAAGATAAACTAGTTCAATAGACAATGTTTGATACCACGGTTGTAGATATCAAGAAGGAATTTATCAAGAACGTAGATGCTCTTACTAATGAAACTAGGAAAGCAATCATGAATTTCATGTCATACGCTAGAGGTAGGTTATAATGGATTTATAGTTCATAAACATTATTACTAGGGAATTAAGGATTTTGATATCCTAAGTGATAAGGAAAAAGTCAAATTAAATGTGGAATAAAGATAATTAATGAGAACATTATTTTGACCAACTTTGAAAATTTTGAATTTATTAGGTTTTTAAATCTTGAAAGTGATTCACCAACATTAGGAATGAGGACATGGAATTGTAATAATTTTTAGGAGGGATTGATTTTAGGAGGGATTGATTCTATTTATCTTTTAAGATATTTTAATTATTTATATTTCAAAAGATATTATGTCTATTCACTAACATATGTTTTTCTCACTTTTGAGGAATTTTCTTTTGTAAGCCCTAAGGTTTTAACTAATGTCTTAGAGTTAGAGAATTAGAGAAGAATTTCATTTTCAATATATCTATTATTCTTTAGTTAGAAACATAAAGTAGATAGCCATTTTTCTTTTTCACTATGTAATGCTTTGTTATATGTGTAAGAAGGAATGATCATACTTTTTAAAATTTATGTATGTAGCCTTTGATGGATTATTTTAACGATACATATGAATTTTGTAATATATTGTGCATGATTGATTGTGGTTTATACTCATGAGCTCTATCATTCATTATATTGCACTTCAATAATTATTTGTTGCATGATGAAGAGTGTTGTTGTTATAGGTTTCGTAATTAGTTTGTCTATATTATGAACCAAGAATCACTAATTTAGAAATTGTAGGATCTTTCTCTTGTACCTTAATATATTTTGATATTTATTTTAACAATTGGTTTGGTAGATTAGATTAGGAAAAAATCATAGCATGTAATTATTTTATTTTAAATATCAAAGCAATTTAATTCATTTTATGCATATTTATCAATCAGTTTTAAGTTGAATTTATAGTTGCACATTAATGATAAATGAAGTAGAAGAAAGAAAAATGGCCTTTAAATAGAGAAGGCTGCCATATAGAGAAATCATGCAAGGGCCTAATGTAGAATCTACAAAAGACCCTTGAAATTGGAACAATCACTTAGACTTCCAAACCAAGCTAGTTAGTCAAGACCTATTAATAAAGAATTGAAAAGACTATTAACTAGGCTAGACTTGTCTAAGCCCAATTTTTTTATAAGAGGAAGAATATTCCTAATTTAAGAGAAGTGAATAGAAAATATTTCATCTATAAAATGTTCCATTATAAATATTAAATGTCTATACCATTGCAATGTTATTGAGAACAAAACTTTAAAAAGACTAATTCAACAAAAAAATTCATAATATATATAATATATAAAAATGTGAAGTTCTATATAATTTCAATCTTCTTAATAAAAGAAAAAATATTTCATTTATAGAATGTATGTGAAAAGACAAAACTCTCAAAAAATTAATCTTGTGAATAAGAGAAAAAGAGACTTCAAATATATTAATTGAACAGAGACAAAACGAAAGTCTACCTTATCAGCAGTTGATCTATGTGGTTGCACACATGGACTTCAATGTGTTTGAAGACATTGAAAACTTATATTTTATTTCTCTTGAATTACCCAACAAGGCCACTATAGTGAAAATACATCATATACTTGCAATTCTTTATATGAATAACAATATATGAGAATATAATTACAAACAATGAAAACCAATCAAATATAAAAGATAACAACACACATAAAAATTCAAAACACAATTAAAGATCGGCGAAGAATTGGGTTGGCACTGTAACTTGGATTCTCCATTGCTTTGTTGTACTCAATGTCGGTTGTCGTTCTAGGCCCCAAGCTTCCATAACTCCTCTGCATTTTCCTACTAGATAAATTGCTTCCCATAACTTATCTTCCTTAAACTCTTTTGCCCATTTCCAACATTGCTTTACAAGCATATCTGGTAGCCTTGACATAGAAAAAGCAATAACATTTCTCAAAGATTCTTCTGTCCATGCCACAAAATCTTCAATATCTTCATCCAACATCAATTTGCATAGTTTGTAGAGGGTGTAGCTTGGTTCTATTTTCATCCAGTCCTTGGAATCACTCTCCTTGCAGTCTCCTAGAAGACTTTTTCTTGTGAGCAATCCCTCACATTTTTGTAATTGATCCTGTAGAAATCTATGTACCTCTTCACAACCAAAAGAATGTTTGTCATACTCCTTTTGTAGCTTGTAGAACTCTCTATCTGCGGCCATGCAAACTTGATCCTTGTCTGTATTGAGATCATCAAGGAGTACTATTTCATTGGCGTGGAGATCAATATCACACTCATCTACAAAGGCCAACAAGTCCCATACTTCACCACAAGCTTTCATAACTTTTGTCAAACGAATTGACTTGGCCTTGTGTAGTCCAATGAAGATAGTGATAAGCGACACTACTGTCATCTTCACACACTGTTTTTCTACACTTGGGAAATGCTTAATAACTGAAGGAAGTGCTCTTTCTTTAAGCATGTTTAGAAGTTGTGCTCCATCTTCTATCCATTCTAGAGAGAATAGGCAAAAAAATGAGTTGATTTCGTCACATGACCGGCCTTTCTCATTACCTTTCTGCATTAGAAGCTTCACTTTATTTAGAGAAATTTGATTGGCTTCCCATAAATCAGAGGGATCTTCCCCTGGCATACATATGCGCTCCAAAATTCTTGCATAATTTTCAGGTGATTTAACTGGATCTCTCTTCTTAATGATTTTACGACACCAATATACAAACTTACCCACAGTAACCTCCGACAGAAGTCCACAAATCTTGCTGGAAAAGACAACAATTACAATTACTTGAAGCATCAACACCAAATATAACAACTTGTGCAACCTGATTTTGGTAAATATCTTTGTGGGCAATCTCTCCAACTTGCTCGGCCTTTGCATCTTTGAGTTTGATCTTTGGAATTGTTGTCGATCTCTTTTTAAGTCATACGTGTGAATCAAGTCGACAATGTTGCTTGTCCAAAAATCTTCTAGGCAAAGACGATTTCTCCAACTATTTCTGTGCAGATGAAAATAGAACTGGGCAGCTAACCATCTCCAACAAATGACAACCCATCCTACTATGATAAAACTAAAGAGCAGAGAAAATACACAAGTTTTTAGAGAATCATACTCATCTGAGAAATGTTGGTCCAAATGTTGGTCATGAAATATGCGAGACAAGAGGGACACTATGATACAAATTGTGACCACTAACCCAACTGCTGAACTGAAAACTGACCTGGATATCACATAATCAATTTGGCAAACACGAGCAACGAACCATGACTTGAGCACTTCATCCTCAAAATCATTCCAAGAAATTAACATGGTCCTCTCATTTGAGAATTGAAAATCATCCTCTTCAGTGATTGCAGAAATCCTCTGCCTTAGAAGGCCATGAATGGTTTTACTCACTAAAATTGTGCAACCTAATATTAAACCAAGGACTATAACGCATATAGATATAATCAGATTTTCGATTGTCGACCAGGATATTGCGATTGTCCACACAGATTTTGGAATATCTTTCTTTGATTCATTAAAATCAAAGCTAAGAAGAGAGAGCAGTTCAGAAGCAATTTGGGCGCATATAGTTAGTGCTAACGCCAGAAAAGTTCTCAGACTTGGAGCAGACATTCCAGGCAGCAAATAGCCAATGAAAACACACACAGCAACTCTTCCACTTACCACTATCTGATGATTAGTAAGCAAAGTATTAACGTCATCGTTATAGTCAATAGCAAACTTACTTAAAGTGGTCCACCAGGCTATTATCTGCACTGTTACACCAGTGAGGGCGAAGGCGTTACCTGGTAGCCAAGTCGCCCGTTTACAATATGCCCGCCATACATCCAACCCTATTAAAATACTAAACACAACATAGCATGTTAAAGTCAAAAAATCAGCAATTAGTGCGGAGATCCCTTGACGGCAGTCAGGATCTTTAGCACACTCCATAACAAAGTCATCCATATCGTAAATGTGCAGCAAACACAAAGAAGGAGAAGTGAAGCATAATGTCGTTTATTTGCACTTATTTATGGTCTCCTTCCCTTTAACTTTAATAATTTCCAGAGAATTCTCGGGCATCGTGGAAGACTAAACTCTCCGTTGTTTTATTTTGCGGAATCACGAGATTCACGAGAGAACAGTTTTTTAAGCTTAAAACTGAAAGGAATAAAGTTAATATTAAAATAATTGCAGTAATTTTTATTTGGATTTTACAATATTTTTGGTACATTTTCAATTACAAATAATCATAGTTTTACTTTAAATTAGAAACAAAGTTAAATGAGAAGAGTGTTTAGGATTAGACTTCTTGATGTGTGACAATTTTAATAAAAATAGTTAACTTATAATAGAAAACAAGTTGGAAAAAAATTGAAATGTATTTTTTATATAAAGTAATATTTTTAAATTAAAAAAAATAGAGGAAAATAATTTAAGATGATTTTCTTTACTTTTTAATTTATAATAAATTTTAATTTAATTTTAAATTAGATAAATAAAATTTAAACAGTATAAGAATTAATATTTATTATGCTAAAAATTGTATATATGTTTTTTTCATTTATGTTTTGGATTTCAGCAGATTAGTGTTGTTATGTGGTTTGACAACACATCGGATTCTACTAGAATAAATTGAAGACCCCTTTAAAAGTATTGAGGATAGTAAAATCTATGTGTTTTAAATTTTATGTTTTTAAATAAGTCATTTTGATTGGGAAATTGAAAATATGCTCAAAATGGAAAAAAAAATAGCCTTTGAATCAGCTTGAAATTGGTTGAAATAAAAAAGTTAGATTTTGCAAAATTTTTGAGTCTTACTGAACCAGATACTGCACCCACAATTTTTTATATCCGGTAAGTTTGTTGGTCCAATATTGAATGTTATGCCCACAAAACACTAAAAAATTCAATTGTAACCCGATAAGGATCCTTATAGGTAAAAACACGTTCCTTCATTTTCATATGGACTTGAAGTGTCTATCAAATTTTGTTTATCTTATAGTAAAGGTTATGAAACTTAACGATCTAGACATAAAGTGATGATTTGGATCCAAATGTAGATGTAGTAACAAATAAAGATCCCACAAAATAATCTTTAGCATAATGAAGTGGAATTGGTAGTGGTTAGCAAACTTGATGAAATATATCTAGTTATGGTTGCACTTTCTCCCAAGCAAAACATAAAGGATTTTGTGAACATATTTCTCCTTACCGAATCAGATGCATCATCTCCATTAATTCCACATTTGGTAAGAATGTCCAAAGTTTCGATAACCATTAAAATCCCTGCAATGGTCTTGCAGTGCTTATCGAAGTAGTTAATAAAGGAAATTTTTTAATGCAAATGGGCCACAAAAAATAGACTTTAATCTGAGAAATGTAGAGGTATTATCATCTTGGTCATGTGCCTTAGCAAATCATATTTTAAGATAAAAGGGGAAAGAATTAAGAGTTAAATTGAAATGTATGCATGATTTTGGTTTTGTAGACAAGATGCTTGATTAAAATTGAAATTGTTCTTGATGTAGGTGGAAAAAGATTAGTTGAACTAAGCAAGTTACATCCTCAATTTTGTGTGAGTCATACGTGATATCATGTCAAGTGAAGATCTAGATCCATATCCAAATATGGACATAGATATTGAACCCAATGAGTAAAGATCTAGATCCATATCCACATACGAACATAGATATTGAACCCGATGATGAAACTATTGTTGTAAATTGTGGATATTTTGGAGCATGCTGGAATTGAGGCAACTATGAGGGAAAATGAAGGGGAAGATAAAGGAGAGGTAAATATATATGTTAAGGGTCAACTTAATCTAAGCAGTGAAGCATGAATTGAAGGATTGCTACCAAGATTTAGTCAACTATAAGGATATATGACCAAGCTAAAGTATCCAAAATTTTGAAAGGTTAACATAGAAAATCAACAATGACTAAACTTTATAAAGGAAATTTTATCAATTCTTCTAAAATTGTTTATCAACACTCCATGTGCAGAAGATATTTTTCAACAATGTGTCAACTATTGAGTCCATTAATTCTGTCTTACTACATGGTTCTTGTAACAAACCTCTACCTTAGTTTTGTAAAAAGCAACATGTTATCTCATTTTAAGGATCATAAATTATTGAACTAGATAGAACTTGAATTGGAGAATTTCCAATCGAGCTTCTATTTTCATGTTTTCTATTCATCTTAATAAATACTTGTACATATTGTAAAGTATTGTAATGCTGAAATAATTCAAATGGCATTCCAAATTGTAAATTTTGCATGACTATAAGCTATTTATTTTGGTGGATTAATCAATTTGTTGTGCCATCTTTGGGTGCATTTTGAAGCTATTTTACTGGTGAATAGTTAATTTCTTCAAACTCTTGCACTATTTTTTATAAGGAAAAGCAGGTTTTGAAGGGATCCCAAAACCCTCTACATTGAGAACAGGCTGCAAAAGATAACACAGTAACACCAAATAGCCCCCCAAAAATAAAACATAGCTATTTAAATATGAGCCATAGACAAATAAACAACTATACCATGAGTAAAACATCAACAAAAAAGACAAAATACAATAGAAACTATTGTAATTGATCTAAAAAATTAGAAGCTTCTAAATTGTTGGAGATAACGTTCTCATGCATCTCCACCAATTCATCAAGCTACAAGAGAGGAATAGCAACCCTCTTCTTGGTCTTGCTTCTGGTTCTCACACACGACCCCTCATCCATGCTATTTTCCATCTAATTTTGTAATCTAGGGTAAAATTTGAGATTAAGTTAATGGAACATCAAAACTATAACCATAAATCCCTAAACCAACAATGAAGCACAAATAAGCATAAATATACAAAATAACAAAACAATATTACCAAATTCTTGATGCCATTGATTCACCTCCATTGTCTTCTCCATCTTGCTCAAATATGCTTGATTTCCCTCAAATTTGAGAATGTAACAATAGCCTTATGACAATGATAGCAAAATATTGAAGATTTTGTAAGTCTCTTTAAGTATGCTCAAGCTCAAAGTAGTCTAGGTAGGTTGAAATGAAAATGATGGATTTATTTTATAGAAAGCCAAATTGGGATGAAGCCTGGCTAGGATTAAAAACCAATAAGATATGTCAATCAATGGCCAAGAATGAAATTTATATTATGAAAATGGGGCTAGGGTTGAATTAGGGTCAAGATAAGGATGAATGGCTAAGATTAAATTATAAAATATAATTTATTCAAGGGTGGAGGTTAAACGAGACAAGAAAAGATAAGATTGACATGGATAAAGAGGTGACTTCAAATTAATTATAAAATTATTTAATTTAGGTGGTGTTATATACTTTTTGGATCCCCTCCAAAAACTAGGATTATCCACTTCAAATTTTGGCTAAGTTATGCATTGGCAGTGTTTTGGATATCTGTTTTAACTCAGGTGGTGATTTACTAAGTTAATCTAACTCACCCTTCACCTGCTTCTTAAATATTTTTGCATGTTTGGAGCTATTGGTGGTGTTTTTCTCGGCTACTTGAACTATTCACCCAATTCACTTTCAAGTTTATCAATGCTGGCAGTGCTTTATAAAGTTTGTTTAACTCCCCACTTACCGCTTAGAAGAAAATGTAATCTCATTAAGATACTGGTGGTGTTTCGTGGCCCAAATTGAACCCAGGCAGTGATTTATAAAGTTATGTGAACTTTCCATTTCCCCACTCACACGACCGTTCCTTTTCAAAATTTTGAATTTAAAAGTGGTTATATTAAAACAGTGACATGAGAGTTGACACATGCTAATGCAACGTAAGGGATGCATTTGATGTCTATCTACTAGCACACTTCTCATGGGAATTAAAAGAGGAAAATCATGCCAAAGACAATCATTCTCCAGCCGCAACATTCACCTTGGGGAACACGAAGAAACAAGAGCATACCAATGTAGACTTCCATCCTCAGAACCCGGGCTCATTTTGAGGTATTTCTATTCTTATCTTCTCCTTCTAAACACATAGTTTCCAAGTTTATCCTCCCTTGTATTGTGAATTATCTCATGAAAATATGTTAAAACCCTAGTGGCTCAAAAATGGATAGGATTAACTGTCAAGGGTATAAATATGTTGTGGGATTAACATGTGAAATACCATAAATTGGAGACACTAAGTTTGGGTCAACTAATTTAGTTGAGCTCAAAGAGAAGTTCAATTCTCCCAACCACCACCTATCACTCAAAGGGTAATTAAGAGCGGGTTAGTAAAAGTAGCCATCTTACACGTAGCTATCCAGTGTCTAGAATTAGTTTTCAAATGCATAAGGCATTACGATGTCCATGCTTAGGAAATAAGAACGCAGGATAACCAGTTGGTGGTAAAAATCCAAAGAGCCACCTTTGTGTCATGTTTAAAGATTCCTGAAAAGGAACCCTTCTCGCCCATGGATTTTACCAATTCTTAGGCCGAGTTTTCTTTAAATAAGGGGTACTACTAAAACATAATGACAAGAAACTAGTTGGTGAAACCAAGAGGGGGAAAATCCCAATTACCCTGGAATTTGCATAGGAACCATTTTGTAGATGAGATATCTGGGTATGTGCAGGATCATGATGAGCCAAAAAGTGGCGATATGATGGGTATGTGTAGGGTATGCGGCTGACGACTTTTTTTTTACCCAAAATTGATGAAATGAAAAGGGTTTTTAAAGGAGATTCTTATATTTCCACCAATATAAATTATGCTTTACTTTGAATTTAATAAATAATTATTATTCATTTTCTATTTGAATTATGACTAAAGTCCGATTGATAGGTTGATTGAAAAACATCTATAGCTTTCAAATGGTATCACATTTTTGAATCCAAAACATGCGTCGCATTCTATGCTTTGTATACTATAGGATTAAAAAAATGAATTTCATGAAGTTTTGACCAAGTTAAGGTGGTCAAACATACGAGTTTTTATATTTTTTAAAAGTTGTAATAAAAAAATCATAATTATTTATTTACTTGGAAAAATATTACAAAATAATATGCATCACATCGGGACATGAGTCCTCTACTTATATCTAAGATCTTATAAAAAAATATTATCATTTTATTGTGGTTAGGGTGGTCAGACAGACAGGTCTACTTCTTATTTTTTCCCTAAAATTTAAGTACTATTGCATTGAAATTTCAAATTTCCACTAAATAGATTTAAAAAAACATAAACCTAGTAGTTTAGAAACTACATTCAATTTTAGAACAAATTCTATTCTACATATTCTTGAAATATTATAGATAACTTATTCACATTTTTACGTCAAGTTTCCTAACTCTGATTTTTCTGAATTTCATTGCCACTTAAGGGCCTATTTTTTCCATGATGATCCTGCACATACCCATCTGATATTATTTTGCTGCTCCACAAAGTACGGGGAAATGAAGACACTTTTGGTTCCTTAGAGTGGATATATTTCTTCATACAAATTATATTGGGGGAACACAATTTTTAGACTGGGAAATACTTATCAGTGATAGTGTACATAGTCAGCTAACTTATTTTCAAGTCAACATGAAATTCTTCTTCATGTCTTCATATTTGATTTATGCTATTGCAAGTACCAGACCTTGGCCAAGCTTGAGACCAAGTAATCTTCCTCATGATCAGGTACCTATTTTTTAGTATCTTGATAAACTACAGTTGCATAAAAGTTTCATTCATCACAAAAGTATATTGGGCATATTCATTGAGGATGACAAGAGACCTACAAGGGAAAATCAAAATGCGGCTTTCCCTTGAAGCTATGGAGTTTGTTGACTATTATGGTACCCATTTTATCCAATTTTAGAGATTCTCCTACATTAGGTTGGGTGGTTTCATTGGTTTTCCAATTAAAATTCCAAGGCATCTCAAAGATAAATTTGTCATGATTGAAGTTAGCAAGCAATTGGCTAATGTCAACAAAAGATGCTAGGAGTGAAGGAGGGTGACCATACAATTCCTAGTTGGATTTGGTCCCTATACATGTGAATCCATGCTAGACTCCTTTAATATTGAAAAAGAGATCTCCATGTATAATCTACAGACCAATGATGAACACTTTCCTTTTGATCTCAAGGGTTTTGTTAGGAATAATTTAAAGTTAGGTCTAGGTTTCCTTCATTTACCTGCTCTAGAGGATTATTGGGTAGATTGATTTGATGAATTTGCATGATAAGGAAAAGAAGTTGGATGAGACTGTCTTTGAGGTAGATTATTACTTTTAATTTGATCTTTGATGTACAAGGGATTGAGGATGATGGGTTAGATTTAGTAAACCCGATTTTCATAGAATTAATATCTATCCACTGTATTCCTACTATGGACTATAGTAGTAAATAAAAGGAGACCATTGAGGCTAGAACTATTGATTTCTTGGAACGAACTCAAGAATGGGTCACCAAGAAAAAGATAGAGCATTCTCGCCCCAATACTAGATCACAAAACACATGACCAGGTGGAAGCAACAACCAGTCTTTTGTAATTGCAAAGACTTTTGGAGTTCTCTGCAACCATTACAATCTGAGGCTCAAGGCAATGGTGAGGAAGAACCCCCTAACAAATATGTGCTTCAATCAACTTGTGGGAAGATCTCCCCAATTTACCTATTCTAGAACATGAAAAAGGGGATGACAAAGAAGCGGATATCCTAAACAATATTGATATTAGCTCTAATTCCCCTTCCCCCCAATCATCACCTGACAAGGGAGTGAATGAAACTTAAAAAAAAAATCTTCACCATGCCCATCTCAAGATGCTCAAACTAATACTCATCCCATCAATAGAGTCCTTTTTGGCTCTTCCAATTCCAAAGCAGCCAATTTTCCCAACACTTCTATGTGGTTGGAAGACACTCTTTCTAGAAAAAGAAAAGCAACACAGTTGGACCTTCCAAAGCAGGACATGGTAGGGAAACTACTCCAAAGAACTCCAAAGCTGAAGAAGTTAAAAACTGATACTTGGTTAATCGATGAAACTGGATCAAGAAACCTATGTTTATAAGTCACACATCCTATCGCATAGAAAGAGGTCAATCAAGCCATGACTAGTGATTTTGATATTAAAAGGAATAATTTGGGATTGCCTACAAGAGATGGTGATGTACAAATTTTTCAAGTCTCTATAGCAAGGATGGTGGAAAGATCAAAGAAAGATAAGGAGATTAAAGATGAATTGAAAAGACAAATTCAAGTCTTGACTGATTGCCTGAGATCGGTCTTCAACATTCCACCTCAACCAATATCTCAAATTGAATCATCCTCGAACCCTTTGACTTTAATGGGTAAAGAGGTAGTGAGTAGAATGCAAAGTTGCAAGGTTTTTGGTAAGGTTGTGGAAAAGTGTAGTGCTAGATTAGTTGAGATAGGTGACTATATCATCTTTGAATCCCTCAGGTGTTTGCAAAGGGTGAATGCTTCAAGATTAGAGATTCAGGAAGAAATCACTGGTTTTGGGAAGGAAGAGAGAACATGGAACTAGTATATGAATGAAATTAGGGCTATGATAAACTTTGGGATGGAGAAACTAGCTGTTGAGTAGATTATACCCATCGTTGTTGAAGGTCATTCCTTGATTTGGAGCAAAAGTGTGGAATGGAAACTACAGGTAGTAAAAAAAGGTTTAGAAAAGCTTCGGGAAGTACGAGTTGAATGTGATGCAATCTTAGAAGAGATTCATATGAACCTTGTTGCTCTCAGATTGCAATATAATAGAGAAGGATATGGAAGTACTGAAAGTGTTTAAGCCTTGAAGGACAGTTTCTAGAAACTAATTGATGAAATTTTAGACTCACAATCTTTCAACATAAAACATTTGAGAAGGTTAAGTGAGCTAGACCTTGTCTTAACATAGGCTACAGGTCTCATGAAGTCCTATTATTAGAGAATCAAAGCTATTAAAGATTTCCAATTATCGTGGAAGTTATGAATGGGAAACATCACCATCCCACAACATAAGGAAGTCCCACACATCATCAAGGCCTTCTAGACCTTGCAAAAATGGCTTACCACGACCCAGAGCTAGGAATTGAAGCGCCATTGGTTTAGTTCAGTTATTCATATTTCTTGAAAGACTTTATTTAAAAATTAGTTTTTGGAAAGAGGCGGTTACTTTACCCACTTTATATATGTAATTATTTTTAACTATTTCTCTCTCTGGACATATTTTGAAAAAGACTTGGTATTATGAAATTGAAGAGAATTCTGCTATGAATTGAAATCTCTATATGTCTGTGTGCATTTGGTTTGAAAAGATAACATATAATCTTAAATTTGTGCATTTGAGGTGATTCTGGATGTTTATGCCTTCCTATGAGTTGGTATATACATTGTATTTTTATTTGATTTTAATTTATTAGTAATATTGGATCTGCATTTCTACTATTACATTTTATAGAACTGGTCTTTGTGCCAGTAATTATATGCATTTGTTCTAGTAGTACTGGTCTTTGTACTAGTATTTTCATGGTTTGTTAAGCATATGGTGGTCTTTGAGCCAACCCAATTAGTGTCCTTTCCTTTTCAATTAATATTAGGAATTTTCCTTTGTTAAGTTTTCCTTTCCTACTTTCGAGTTAAAAGCATACCCATGTTTAGTTAGGACAAACAAATTCATTGCATATTGTATGACGAAGCCATACCTCCAAAATTCAGAGGAAATTCACAAATGAAATTGTGAACTTTCTAGAGTTGTTGGAAACAATCACACCTTTCAAAGTTAAGAAATTTATCATTTCTCAAGGTGCCCAATCTTGAGATTTTTGGGTTGCCTTATCTGGGTATATTATACAAGTAGTTTGAATCAACCCTGGATTCTCAAAGATTCACTAGAGGGGAAAGAATTAGGGGTATTTCTGATTTTTTTTTGAAGCCCTGAAAGGAAGTAAATTTTCCTATATTACTCCCTCTAGGCAAAGGGTTGGTTCTAGAAGTAGACCTACCTCACCAATCAGAACACCCTCAAATCATTCTACTCCCTAGGCCCTAATTTTACATGGGATAGTCCTCCCAGTAGTGGTTAATTTTTCTCCAAATATGGCTCACCAACAACCACAACAACTTGTTCCCTGTGGTGTTGCTATTGGTCCTTTGTAATTGGGAAATAATTTGCACGACTTGCCCAAGGGTTCTTGTAAAAAAATGCCCAAGTTTTGAGGTGATGGAAATATTTTTCCCAAGGAACATATTGATGCTTTCTTCACCACATGCAGCGTGCTTACAGTACAGGATGAGGATGTAGTAGTTAGAATCTTCGTAGAATCTTTAGCTGATGCAGTAGCTCAATGGTTTTATCAATTAACTCATAGGTGTATTACTAATTGGACCATGATGCACAATAAAATTTAAAGCAAGATTCAAGAGCATAGAGGATGACCTGAATTTAATAGCACAAGTTACTCAAATGAAGGAGGCGAGTGAATCTATGCAAGATTTTGTGGCTAAATTCAATAGATTGGTGACCCGAATTGACACCACCAAAATTCCATCCAAAGAAATACAAAAATGTTTCTTCATTAATGCACAACATCTAGATATTGACCTCCTCCTAAAAAGAAAACCAATGAATACCCTTGATGCCATACAAGCACTGGCTATAGAGTTAGAATATGATTTTAGCTCAGTCAAAAATCAAAAATGGAAAAGAGAACTGTATACAAACAAAGCGCTCCCAACCACTTCTTCAGATCCTATGATTCAAAGGTTGGCTAATGATATCATAGCTCTCAAAAGGCAACTGGGTATGTGCAGAATCATGATGGACCAAAAAGTGGCGATATGATGGGTATGTGTAGGGTATGTGGCTGACGACTCTTTTTTACCCAAAATTGATGAAACAAAAGGGGTTTTTAAAGGAGATTCTCAACTTTCCACCAATATAAATTATGCTTTACTTTGAATTTAATAAATAATTATTATTCATTTTCTATTTGAATTATGACTAAAGTCCTGATTGATAGGTCGATTGAAAAACGTCTATAGCTTTCAAATGGTATCACATTTTTTGAATATGAAATATGTGTCACATTCTATGCTATACATACTATACGATTAAAAAAAATGAATTTCATGAAGTTTTGACAGAAGTTAAGGTGGTCAGACATACGAGTTTTTATATTTTTTAAAAGTTATAATAAAAAAATCATAATTAATTATTTATTTAGAAAAAAATTACAAAAAAATATGCATCACATTGGGACATGAGTCCTCTACTTATATCTAAAATATTATAAAAAAATATTATTATTTTATTGTGGTTAGGGTGGTTAGACAGACACCTACTTCTTATTTTTTCCCTGAAATTTAAGTGCTACTGCATTGAAATTTCAAATTTTCATGAAATAGATTCAAAAATAAAATAAAATAAACCTAGTAGTTTAGAAACTACATTCAATTTGCTACAAATTCTATTCTTACATATTTTTGAAATAATATAGATAACTTATTCAAATTTTTACGTCAAGTTGCCTAACTTTGATTTTTTCTAATTTTTTTGCCACTTAAGGGCCTATTTTTTCCATGATGATCCTGCACATACCCAAGTACCAAAGGGAAATCGGCCTTATCCGGATATTTTGAGAAAGGAAAATTTTCAACTAGGAAATAAAATACTTCCCCTTCATACAACTCAACAAAGGCTCCACCTGGAGACAATAAAAAGAGTATGTGTGTCTTTCACCTCACATCTGATCATGATGGTGTTGAATGCCTTGATATGAACAAGTTTATGCAATTGACCACCACTAAAGAAGTTATTGAGAAAGTTACAAAAGAAATCACTTCATCTAATCAATATGGTGACTTTGCAAACAAATACCTAGAATGTGAACCTGATGATGATAGAGGAGGGGATGTCTATATCACTTTGGATGAGCCTACCTGTGCCGTTGTCACCAAAAGTCAACAACACGTCAACCAAAAAGGTGCCCAAAATTCTCATAAGGTGTTACTAGAGCTAGTGCAATTTCAAAATGGGAAAATGTATCACAAAGTGTAACCGAATGTTCTTCTAAAAATCCAAGTGTGTTATCCATTCAAAAATAAATAGGGGCTTTCAACATAGTGGAGTTCTATAAAAAATCCAAAGTGCAGATCTCCCAAGCGGAATATTTAAGGATGAATCTTGAGGAGTAAGATAGGATAATTGAATATGTCAAACCAAAACATTCTAAGTTACACACAGGTTTGGATGAAAGGATGGTGAGCACTCATAATTCGGTGGTCAATGTGGCATCCATTGGTAAGCCACCTCCACAACATATCTTTGATGATAAGCCCAACCCCTTTTATGTATCACTATTTGTAAATGGGTATATAGTGTATAATTGCATTATTGACTCAGGAAATTCCAATAATGTTATGCCTGCAAAAATTGCACGAGCCCTGGGATTTGAGAATACTAAGACATTTGGGAAATGTTATTCTATGGACTTTAAACAACTTCCCTTAATTGGAAGATTTATTTGATCAAAATGATCGATCTATTAAATGGAAGATGGATAAATCTCTCAATAGCTCTGGAGATTTTGAAGTAGTGAACATTGGGACCCATGATTCTCCTAAGATGGTTTACATAGAAAAGTGTTGCTCCCTAGAGGAAAGAGAGAAGTTGATAGTCCTACTCGTAAAGTACAAGGAGGTTTTTGCTTGGTGCTATGAAGATCTTGAGAATTTCATGGATGAGAAATTTTACCATTACATCCCACTGAGAGGTGGGATCTCAGCTTTGAGACAGAAACAAAGAAATTATAACCCTAAAGTGACTAGCACCATTTTCAGGGGAATTAATAAGATGTTAAAAGCAAGAATAATCTACCCAATCCATCATTCAACATGGGTAGCCAACATTGTTCTAGTCCATAAAAATAATGGAGAAATAAGGATTTGTGTGGACTTTAGAAATCTCAACCAAGCATCACTGAAAGATAATTACCCATTTCCTAACATGGACCATATCCCACAGGCAGTCACTAGCTCTGAAATGATGTCTATGTTAGATGGTTTCTTTGGTTATAACCAAATTAGTGTGGTAGGAGAGGACCAACACAAAATGGCATTCACCATGCCTTGGGGAACTTTCTCTTATAACAGAATTCTGTTCAGACTCATCAATGTTGGTGCAACATTTCAGAGAGCTATGGACCTATCCTTCAGAGACCTTTGGAATAAAATCATAGCCATTTACTTGGATGACTTAACATTCTTCTCCAAGAAGAGGGAAAATCACTTGAGGGATTTAGATTAAGTGCTTTAGAGATGTAAATAATACGGCATCTCCCTCAATCCCAGGAAGTTTGTGTTCGGGGTAATTGAAGGTAAGCTTCTCGGTCATATTGTGTCTAAAGAAGAGATTAGAATAGATCTTGAGCAAGTCAAGGCCATCCTCAGTTAAGTCTTCCTTCTAGTAAAATTGGAGTGAATTTTTTCTTTGGGAAAGTTAATTTTCTGAGAAAATTTGTTCCAATTTTTTTGAAATAACAAAACATATAGTGGAAATGATGAAAGAACAGTCGGTTTTTAGATGGAATAAGGCTAGAAAATAAGCTTTTAGTGATATCAAGGAAGCCATTTCCCAAACCCCTATTCTGGTATGTCCTAATTTCAAAAAGGACTTAATTATTTATTGTTATGCTTTAGAGCATACCGCATCTGCCATTTTACTGCAAGTAGATTAGAAGGATGTGCAAGATCCCATAGCATTCATGAGTGTCTTGTTGAAAAAGCATGAGGTTAATTACTCTCAAATGGAAAAACATGCATTTGTAGTTGTAAAGGAAGTTAAATAGTTTTTTTTTATATATTGCATTCGTATTCATTCGTATATGTACCTAACCTTGCAGTTAAAAGTATCCTTACTCAGCAAGACATTGGTTGCAACCAAAGAGGTAGCTGGATTGTTAAGGTGCAAGAGTATGACCTAGAACTTAAGCCTACCAAGTTAGTTCAAGGGAAGGGACTTTTCAAACTCATGGCGAAGGATTGTGATGAGCAAAAAGGTGAGGAAGATCTTCCTCTAACTTTAACTGTTAGTCTCCAAGATGAGTGGTTTTTAGATATTGCCTATTTCCTTATGTATGGAGAGTGTCCAAACAATCTCTTAAAGAAATGAAAAAGGAACCTAAAACTGCAAGTATCCAAATATGTCATTTGGGAGGATACTTTGTATAAAAGGTGACTGGATGGTGCATTCTTAAAATCCTTAGAAAAAGCTCAACAAGAAAGGCTATTACAAATTTTCCACAATGAAGCTTGTGGGGGTCATTTTTCTTCAATTGTGACCACTTTCAAGATCCTGAGGCACAATTACTATTGGCTAGGTATGTTCAACTATGCCTATTACTGGGTAGCAAGATGCAAAAAATGCAAGCTTTTTGCAAGAAAACCTCACTTGGCGGCACTCCCCCTAAGACCCATTGTAATTGATGGACCTTTCCAATAATGGGGCTTAGATTTCATAGGACCCATTAGCCCTCAATCTAGCAAAGGACATACTCACATCATTAAAACAACATACTACTTCACCAAATGGGTGGAGGCGATTCTTGTCAAAAGGACTACTTCAGAAGTGGTATGTGATTTCATTAAATAATACATCTTTGTCAGGTTTGGGGTTCCTCACAAGTTGGTAATTGATAATACAATGAGATATCACTATTTTGTTATGATTATGAAATTTCTTTATCACACTCTATAGACTACTATCCTCAAGGGAACGACCAAGCCAAGTCCAACAATAAAAACCTGGTAAATATTATAAAGAAGCTAGTGAATGATAATCAAAAGGAAGGGCACACGAAGCTATATGAATCCTTGTGGGAAGACATGACCACCCCTAAGAAGGTAATTGGGATCACCCCTTTTGAATTGGTTTATGGAGTATGGAGTGCATTTCCTCTTCCATTGGAATTATCTACCTACAAATTACAGACTGTTATTGAAGATTAAGAGTTTCGTGATGCTTTGAAGAAGAGAATATTATACCTGACAAAAATTGAAGAGCAATGAGATGAAATGGTAGACAATATAACCATGCATCAAGCGAAGGTCAAAAAGCATTTTTCTAAGAAGGCTAGACCTAGGAGGTTTATGATTGGAGACTTGGTGTTATTATGGGACAAACATAGAGAATCTAAGGGCACCCACAATAAATTTGAAACGCTTTCTACTGGTCCATTCAAAATTATTCAAGAAAGTGGGCCTAATACTTTTTGTCTAGCATATCCTAAAGATAATACTCCCCTACCTATTCCTTATAATGGGTAGGACCTCAAGCTTTACCAAATTTGAGTTCCTTTAGGAACTTCCTTCTTGAAAATAGTTATTTTAGGTTTTGTTTTCTGTTCTGGTTGTTCCTTCTTTGTTGTTGGCCTCCTATAATGATTTGATAACTCAGCCCTTACAACCATGATTAAGAGATTTGACATCTAACCTACATGTCTATTTCAATCATCATGAAGGTGCATTTAAATTGTCAACCTAGTGATGTGAACTTGAAATGGGCCAACACAGTATGTGCACTAGGAACTCTAAGAAGCCATTTCTATTCTATAGCTAAGGAACACACAATATTGAATGTAAATTGCTTGAAAAGGAATGAGAAAAATGTTGAACATCAATCAATGACTATGCTAAGCTAAAATGCATAATAGGAATAAAAATATGAGCAACAAACAAAAACTACTCTATTTACTTTGGTTGTAGGAACAGTCACATAATGGAATTCTAGTGGTTGCAAGAATAGTCGATGCTAGATTTCTAACTAAGTACTAGACAAAAAGTAATACTAAACTAATACTAAACTAAGAAGACAAATTACTCACCAAGTGGGCCCCCTTGGATAAGTATCCTCTAAAACTAATGAGAACTTAGATGCTCGATCTCATAACTTTATTTTATTCACTGTAAATCATGCATACAAAAGAGTAATGTATTATTGAAACTGGAGAATGCAAGTACAATATCAAATCATGCAACCTCTTCCTTGAGGAAGGAGCATCAAATTATTATTTATACTAATAGCTAAATAAGGCAGTCAACTCCATGATTGGGAGGATGCCATTTAGGGAAAATAGAGAAAATGGAGTGATGGCGGTTATACATGCATGAAATATGGTCAGACATGTAGGTCCAAATGTAGATTCAACACAACAGTAACGCCTATGCATGCTCGATCATTAAAGTCCACTACAGGGAGGTTACGTTTAGTTGCATGAAGAATCTTTTGCCGATGGCCTCCTTTGACTTGGAGCAATTCCTTTGTTGGGCGTTATGGTGCATGCCAAACTAGCAGTGTCTTCCTCAACTTACTATATTAAATCTGTATGGCAATGCCAGTATGCATAATAACTGCACATCTATAACCACCTTAAGGAACATTCATTAACCACATGCAAAATCAATATAGATAATTCACATAATATGCCAAATGTCATTAAAGCTTGTAGAGATAGGATTAAGTCCAATGTCAATGGTTTGAGAGAAACATTATGAAAATACCAACATTTATCATTAAATTCCATGACATCTACTAGCAAATAAACTATAGATTCTACCCAAAATTTGACCAAAAACTAGATCATTTGTGTTTGAGAGTTTCAGTTTAGATAATTACTAGAATTTTTTGCCCAATGGATAAGAAACCGATCATATAAATTGCTTATGGGTTCATTACTTCATCCTTGTTAGTCTTCATCCCCAATCAAAGCCATTTGTTATATACTTTTTGGAACCCCTACAAAAAATGGGCTTATCCCCTTCAAATTTTGGCTAAGTTAAGCATTGGATGTGTTTTGGCTATTTGTTATAACTCAGGCGGTGATTTACTAAGTTAATCTAACTCACCCTTCACCCACTTCTTAAGATTTTTTCATGTTTGGAGCTATTGGAATTTTTTTACTCAGCTACTTGAATTGTTCGCCCGATTCACTTTCAAGTTTATTAGTGTTGGCAATGCTTTATAAAGTTTGTTTAACTCCCCACTTAGTACCTAGAAGAAAATGTAATCTCATTAAGATACTGGCAGTGTTTCGTGGCCCAAATAAAACCCATGTAGTGATTTATAAAGTTATGTGAACCTTCCATTTCCCCACTCACACGACCATTCCTTTTCAAAATTTTGAAAAAAGCAGTTATATTAAAACAGTCACATGCGATTTGACATGTGATAATGTGACATAAGGGATGCATTTAATGTCTATCTACTAGCACACTTCTCATAGGAATTAAAGGAGGAAAATCGTTCCAAAGACAATCATTCTCCAGTCGCGACATTCACTCTTGGAAACACAAAGAAATAGGAGAATACCAATGTAGACCTCCATCCTCAAAACCTAGGTTCATTCTAAGGTATTTCTATTCTTATCTTCTCCTTATGAAAACATAGTTTCCAAGTTTATCCTCCCCTGTATTGTGAATTATCTGGTGAAAATCTGTTCAAACCCTAGTGGCTCAAAAATGGCTAGGATTAAGTGTTAAGGGTATGAATATGTTGTAGGATTAACATGTGAAATGCCAAAAATTGGAGGCACTAAGATGGGGTCAATTAATTTAGCTAAGCTCAAAGAGAAGCTCAATTCTCCCAACCCATCACCTATCACTTAAAGGGTAATTTAGAGCGGGTTAGTAGAAATAGCCATCTTTTCCGTAGCTGTCCAATGTCCAAAATTGGTTCTAGAATGCATAAGGAATTACAATGTCTAGGCTTAGGAAATAAGAACGGAGGATAACTGGTTGGTGGTTAAAATCCGAAGAGCCACATTTGTGTAATGTTTAAAGATTCCTAAAAAGGAACCCTTCTCGCCCATGAATTTTACCAATTCTCAGGTTGCATTTTCTTTAAAGAAGGGGCACTACTAGAACATAATGGCAAGAAACTAGTTGGTGAAACCAAGAGGGGGAAAATCCCAATTACCTTGGAATTTGCATAGGAACCATTTTACAGATGAGATATCAGATATTATTTTTATACTCCATAGAGTACGAGGAAATGAAGGCGCTTTTGGTTTCCAAGAGTGGATGTATTCTTCATACAAATTATACTGGTGGGAACACAATTTTTAGACTAGCAAAACTTATTAGTGATAGAGTACATAGTCAACTAGCTCATTTTCAATTCAATAGGGCATTCTTCATGTCTTCCTATTTGATTTATGTTATTGCAAGTACCAGACCTTGGCCAAGCTTGAGACCAAGTAATCTTCCTCACGACCAGTTACCTATTTTTGAGTATCTTGATAAACTACAGTTGCATAAAAAGTTCAATCATCACAAAATAATATTAGACACATTCACTACAAGGATGACAAGAGACCTACAAGGGAAAAATGGAAATGCGGATTTTACTCGAAGCTATGCAGTTTTTTGACTATTATGGTAGCCATTTTATCCAGTTTCAGAGATTATCTTACATTAGGGTGGGTGGTTTCACTGGTTTACCAATTAAGCTTCCAAGGCATCTCGAAGATAAATTCATCATGATTGAAGTTTGCAAGAAATTGGATGATGTCAAAAAAATATTCCAGGAGTGAAGGAGGGTCACTGTGTAATTCTAGTTGGACTTGGTCCCTATACATGTGAATCCATATTAGATGCCCTTAATATTGAAAAAGAGAACTCTAGGTATAATCTGTAGACCTATGAAGAAGTATTTCATTTTGATATAAAGGGTTTTGTTAGGAATAATTTAAAGTTAGGACCAGGTTTCCTTCATTTAACTACTCTAGAGGATTATTGGGTGGATTGCTTTGATGATTTGAGGTAAGGAAAAAAAATTGGATGAGACTTTCTTTGAGGAAGATTATTAATTTTAATTTGAGCTTTAATGTACAAGGGATTAAGGATGACAGGTTGGATTTAGTAGTCTTGGTTTTCACAGAATTAATATCCAACCACCCTATTCTTGCTATGGACTAGAGTAGTAAAGAAAAGGAGACCATTGAGGCTAGAATTGCTGATGTCTTGGAAAAAACTCAAGAGTGGGTCACCAAGAAAAAGACAGAGCAATATCACCCCAATACTAGATCACAAAACACACAACTAGGTGGAAGCAACATGTTGGTGTTTTTTCCAATAGAACTTTGAAATCCTCTAAAGAGTAGCCAACCCTTATACTCAAGAATGCTCAAAGCTAGTGGCCAACAAATGAGCAAGGATTTTGAGGCCCTTACTCCTACTCTTCAGGCTCTATGAGACATAGGAGGGTGTTCCTTATAGTGTTCATTTTATTTATTTGATTGAGAAAACTTATGATACACAGATCAATTCCTCTTAAGTGAAAATAAACATCATTCACTAAAGGCTTGGCTAGCCTTTAAGAAAATTACTATTTATTGCTAGGAATTAGGCGATACTTCAAATTCACACATCATAATTGAAAAGAATTTTAATAGTTTTCATTATCACACTAAATCCCTAGCCAAATGTGTTACTAGCTCACTTATCTTTGATATTATCTGATGAGTTGACCAGTACTTTGTGTATTGAGCCAATAGAGTCAAATTTGTAACAACTAGTAATATATCAACCATTTAACTTAGAAATTGGTAGACTATTATCATAATAATTTGTAGTATGACAACTCATAGCATCTAAAACATAACTTCTTACCAAAACCTATGCATTCTCTTACAAACCTGTGACCCTCTTCAAGTATTTAATCAACTCTTTGAGTTGAAGCAAAAACAAGCCACACATTCAATTAAATAGCTGAAGATAAAAAAATACCATTGATAATTTCATTTATAATTTGTAGGAGAATCACATCAAAGAGTATGCATTCTAGAACTAAGATTTTCTTTCATATCTATAGCTTCTGTAAAAATATTTTGAGATAATTACCTATATGAATCATACCCTAGACTGTTTACTATTCTATTCATTGGTATTTTTACAAAATGCTTCTTCTTGAGCTAAGCTTCTCACCCAGACTATTGTTTTGAACCCTCTGTAATGAGCATTGAAATCCCTTTTCTAGAGAAAGGGAGCAACAAGCATCGGGCTGAATTATAGTTACAATTTCATTTCAAAATTAATTTTACTTGCATTTCAGATATTTCTCAAATGGTTAAGTGTAATTATTTCCAGAAAAGTGGAAACAAATTTCACACCATCAGTTGAAGAAGCCAACCAATATCATAAAATAACTGATAGTCATTGTGGATCCTTTACATTCCACATCCAAAAACAAATTCTTCATGACATCGACCAAAAGGAAATTAAATTAGCACAAAAGACAAAAATCCACATACGCAAAGAGAGCAAGAACAATCACCATAGCAATATTATCATCAAAAAACAAAAAACAAAACCCATGAACAATGCAACCCCACTCAATACACACACCCACTTTGTGTTGTCATAGAGGCTGGAGAAGCCACTACTTCTTCTTCATCAGTGCCCTTGTCATCAATAAAGTAATTATACCCACCTGGTGTCTTCACTCAAATTGGGGAAACTGCCACCACCTCTTCATCCAAGTCTGCCAATTCAGTCATAGCCATTAGATACTGATGGTAACCTGAATCAGTGTCAGTCTCACTATCTAAAGGATCACTTGAGACTTCAATGGGAGAATGATGCTTTCCTAGACAAGCTCGGTGGTATTTTTTTCCTCATTCCTTCCCTTACAGACCTTCCAGGATCCTTTTCCTTAGACTCTGCCACTTCTCCCATAACAACTCAGCTCCTCAAATGATAATTACTCCTCACAACAAACCGCACTGATTTCTTCCCCTAGACAACTTTCTTACCCTTCTAATTTGGAGTTGGAACAACTCCAAGTGTGCTCTTCTCATTCTTTGGAACATCACCTTGTGAATCCTACAAGCTAAGTCTTCTCAATCTTCATACTGGAGAAGTAGCAACAATAGACTTACTCATTTTTGCTGAAGAAAAACTAAGAAAAATAAGACTTCACAATTGCAGACCGACCCTTCACTAGTTTCTGGAAAAAATCATAGAATAGAAGCTATCACCACTCTCTTCACATACTTAGAAATTTTAGCTTCTAATTGTAATGGTGAAAAGAAAAAGCTATCAACCCTCATTTATAGAGCAATTTGATCATGCCAATCATCAATGCACAGTGAAAACCACATGAGTGAGCAAACTATCCATCATTGGAGGTTGCATCATGACCATTAATCTCCTAGGTACATGAAAATTTGTGTATTGTGATAAATGATTATAGGAGAGTAATCATTCACATGCATCAAGATCAAACTTGCTTAATTCTGTAAGCGCCCCTGCCATTAATGCTCACTTGTGCAAAGCAAAATGACTATCATGCTCACATCTCTGATTTTAAATAATGGCCCTTGATCTCCTAATAAAGTGGTGTGTTGAATGACTCAGATTGAGTTAATCATGCTTGAAATTTCATCTCAATCATGCACCAACTCCCAGCCAATGACACTCAGATAGCTAGGCATCCACACATCCATCCACGGGATCCACCATCATCTTCTGGGCAAAGAAAGAGATACACATGTCATATGTTCACAAACTCTGTGAGATTAAAGAGAACATTTTTTATATCTTGCGAGATCCATGGGGGACGACTAAGATTAACTCTCATCACTCCATCATGATCATTGATGCAAAAACATTTGGCATCAAGCTCAAAAATAGAGACCAGGCCCCACATCTACTAAGGGACATGCGTCCATCACCTGCTTGCCCCACAAATTTTGAGAAACCATTATTTTATTAGCATTCGGTGGGTAGGGGATAGTTAGGATCTAACATGTTGATCTAAAGGTGAATAATCTACAAATGCAATATAGTTAGTCTTAAAGATGGGGTCATGACTAGGTCAATGAGATATGACCCTTAGGATTTGCATACTTTAATCACTTTAGCATAAAATATTAGGCCTGACTGTAGGAAAATTGAAACGGTAAACTTGTGCTAAATGACCGATAGACCTAAACCAAATGGTCAATAAGAATGATGATTTAATGGCTTGAGATACAACTTAGGTGACCAAAAACTAGGAGTAACAATTCAATGCAAAAATATAATGCCTAGGGGTTTATGATGGTGCAAATTTGAAATGAGGGTTTTTAGACCCAAAACCCTAACTCTACCCCTAGACACAGAGGCTCAGAGACATGACAAAGCAAGAACCTTCTCAATATTTTCAAAAAAATTGGGAGCTCTACCTGTGGCTCATGCCCGGGGATGCAAACCCCTAGTGGGTATGGTGAGAATCCAAATATTAGGTTTAAGTAGACCAACAAAGAAGCACAAAAACTTGGGAAACTACCTAGACAAGGCAAGCAGACACAACCAAAAGAAAACAAACCACACCAAACCTATGTACAATATTTACATAACTATACATCGTAATTTCTTTCTAGAGGCCTCTGTTGATGTATAGATCATTAAGCCTGCCTCATGCAATTCCATTAGCTTCAATCTTCAAATTGGTGGCCCAAGGCCCCCAAAATATTGGAACCGATTCTTACCTTTGTCAAAGACTTTATCTTCAATTGTCTATAATGGATCAACACTTTTACCAAGAATTTCCAAATAATCAACTCCATTGTAATTAACACTATCAATCCCATATTCCATAGTTCCAAGGCTTCCCTGTTCATTAGCCTACTCAAATTCTATCCTCTCTAACTGGATCAAAAAAGTGAAATATTCATAGTCCACATGATTACTAACATCATGATCTTTGACATCATATTCGGTTTGCACATCAAACCAAAAATTTTCATAGGAATTTTGTTGTGTGTTGTGCAAATGATTCTCAGGTATATCAAAAAGAAAAGATGCATATTCAAGATCCTCCTTGAATTGGACATCATGAAAGGGGAACATATTCAGGTGTTCTGATTCATCTGCATCCAAATATTGTCCATTAGCAATTGAATCGGTATCTTTGTTTTCATCCATACAAATGCTTTCCCCATTAGGTGAAAACATGTCCAAAATCATATGGAAAAGATAAGGAACATCAAAAAATAAACATCTAAATCCAATTTCATATTTACTAACATTATACCCATTGTTATTTGCATCATTTGGCCACTCCACACATAGATCAAAAGGTCTTGCAGTATCAACACAATATGAAGATTCATTCAAATTTTTCTCATTATCAATAGGAAATAGTGCTAATCAAGGATCCATGCATTTGTCATGATGCATAACCTAATCATTTATTAAGGAACCCCTTCTTTCATCAATGTGTATGTCATCATCATCTTCATGTATAGCTAACACTTCCATCTGTGCTTCATACAAAATATCATGAGCAACAAGGATATATGTATGATCATTAGCATTTTCATCATTTCTAATACTGTGTTCAAGATTAGCACACTGAACACTCTCATGTTGATCTACAAATTCTTTATCTGTCACAGTTATCATGCCTATTTGATGGCAAACCCAAATTACATTCTAGGTATTCATCATGTGTAATTTATTCATTCATTTGTGGACCAGTGATTTCATGAGCATTGGTATCATTGCATTCTTCATGTGAATCAAATACCTTTGGATCATCCCCATAAGAACAATTATAATCCTCAGAGCAACAATTAGAAACTTCAATTTCATCACGATCCTTAACCTTACCCATAATATCTGTATCAAATGTAAAATTTTATAAGTAATTCCCTCAAGGATCTCATCAAAATGTTTCCTTGTTTTCCCAAGGTCACATTATAACCCTATGTTAGATGCATCATCAAAGTTTTCAACAAAGAGTGGTTTTGGCCTACAATAATAAGGGTCACCATTCCTCACCTCAAATATTAAGGGAGGTTCATCATATAAGGGATTCTGCCTTACTTTCATTGCTATCATACAATTTTTTCCCTCTTTAGTATGAAGGTCCAAGTCCTTTAAGTCATCATTACACTCAAAATCACTATAATCACTAGAAGAGAAGATAAACACATTTTTAGCTTCATCCTCATCATTGGTAATTAACCCCATTGACTCACATTCTAAAAATTCTTCACATGAAATTTGTTCACCAGGCTCAAGCAAACATACATTCCTGTCATTATTAGGATATCCCCTATTTGAAACAAAGGTTTCATCTCTTCTTCATAAGAATAATTATAATTAATAGAATCATGACAAGACTCAATTTCATCATAATTACTATAGCTAGAAAACTCACCAGTGATGATACTACATTCAAATCCCTTAGACAGAAAGCCTAAACTTTCATCTTCATTACCTTGATCATTAATTTATGACAAAATATCAACAAAATTTGCACCACTATCATCAATCAAATCATGACATGGGATGGCCTCTTATGTTTCCTCAACATCCAAGACATCCCATGGATGAGAGTCATGCATATCTACTATGTTATCATATTATGTATCTTCACCTCCATCACTGTTGCATTGATCTACATATATGCTACTTGTGAATTGATTACAATCATTATATTCTCCCACAAAACAAAATGGATGCTCATATTCTGATACACTCTCCTTATTTGTTTGCAATGTTTTCTGATCTTTCTCCACTAAACAATGACCACTAACACTCTGAGGCACCACATGTTGTGCATCATCACACTTAGCTCCCTCTACAATCTTTATCCAATCAATTACTTGGCTTAAGCTGTGAGTCTTCAATTCCTTTGGCAAGATACTCAGCCCTAACTTATATATTTCATGAAATAGGTCAATACACTTTGAATTCTCTGGTTTGACACTCTTGGGTACTTCCAACAAGGCATCCAAAAATCTTGAGAATGAAAAATAGGGTGATTCCCTTTTATGTCTTTTCATCTCATACAATTTTTTTAACAAAAGACATCTAATCAACCTTGCTCAAATTTGGTTGATGCTCATCTTGAAGCTCACCATAGTTTGCATATTGTGGTGGTGGGGAAGTTAGAGTAGTAGAAGCATTATCATCTTGGTAGAGGTCTCTATTGATCGATCCATTGGTTCCATTTGCATGAAATGTGCTAGGAAAACCAACACTAGTACCCAAATTTCCTTTCATCATTGAGTATTTCAAATTGTTCCCAACATCCATTGCAATTTGATATGCTTGATGCAATGTTGTAGGCTCTTTATCCCTTAATAGATAGCTCATCTTACTATCAAATGCACCAAGATATACAACCAAACATTCTGCATCATTTGGTCTTATGCTTTCTGGAATTTCTCTTATTATCTTTGAAAATCCAAGGATAAAAGTTGGGACTAGCTCATCCTCTTCTTTATCAATGCTCATAAACCTTTGTCATATTGAGATTGGATCAATTCTTTCACTGAATTGATCCATGAAAATTATTTTAAACTCATCCCAGGAATGTATAGAGGATGATGGTAAATAGGAGAACCAATCTTTTGCATCTCATTTTAGGTACTGAACAAACAACCTCATGACAACATCCTCGAAATCCAATTCATAATCTCCCATCATATCAACTAAATCTTGCAGATACTTGCTTGCTGATTTAGACTTCTCAGCATTGAACTTTGGTATCTTATCTCTAATTTTATATGGCACAACATTTGGGTAACCACAAATGCTACTAAAAATTTATAGCTCTATTCCTTTCAATACCGAAACTTCTTTGACTTTCCAGGGGGTCTCCCTTATGCATTGTCACATTCGGTTCTCCACAAGGATGCATAATTTGATAATGCATTTTCTCACACCTTTTACAAGGCTTATCACATTCACCTTATAATTACACAAGGTAGTTTAAACCTCCTTTACAATTATGATAAGTCTTTACAATGCACATCTCCCATCTCTACTTTGCTTAAGATCCTTTAATAGGTCAAATGCAAAGATACAACATACTTCTCCATGGATTTTAATTCACACTTTAGGAGCATGAAAAATTGCTACTACCATTCCCTCCCTTAGTGATATTTCACCTAATTGGGAACCATTTACATCTTAAGTCTTGAAAATTTCTCATAAATTTAACATATAATATTTTCTTTAGATTTATGAGAATACCTGGAAATTTGTAGCAGTTGTTAACCTTTCTTCTCAAAATTTGCAGATCTAGAACTTTTATGTACTCTTTATTAGGTTCTTTAGTTAGAGTCACCACCTTTGTTCAAATAGGATTAAAATTAAAACAATATGAAGTTATTTCAAAGGTAAATATCATTCTAGGTCTTCTCCAACAACAGAGTCACAGTTAGATCCTTTGAACATTGTAGCAACTAAAACTTTTCTAGGACCAAGAACTTCTCAACATCTAAACTCGATATTCAGATTAACCAATAATTGACTCTATGATACAACGATATGTGACTAGAGAATTAAAATTATCCCCAACAGAGTCACCAATTCTATTGGTGTTTCTTCCAACAAAACTTTAAAATCCTCTAAAGAGTAGACAACCCTTATACTCAAGAATATTCAAAGCTAGTGTCCAACAAATGAGCAAGGATTTTGAGGCCTTTACTCCTACTCTTAAGCTCTGTGAGACCCAAGAGGGTGTTCCTTTTAGTGTTAATTTGATTTATTTGATTGAGAACACTTCTTAAACATGGATCAATTTCTATTAAGTTTAAATAAACATCATTCACTAAAGGTTTGGCTAGCCTTTAAGTAAATTGCTATTTATTGCTAGGAATTAGGCGATACTTCAAATTCACACATCGTAATTGAAAAGAATTTTAATATTTTTCATTCTCACTCTGAATCCCTAGCTAGATGCATTACTAGCTCACATATCCTTAAGATTATCTAATGAATTGACTAGTACTTTGTCTATTGGGCTAATGGAATCAAATTTGTAAAAACTAGTAATATATCAACCATTTAGCTTAGAAATTGGTAGACTATTATCATAATAATTCATAGTATGACAACTCATAGTGTCTAAAACATAACTTCTTACCAAATCCTATGCATTCTCTTACAAACCTATGACCTTCTTCAAGCATTTAATCAACTCTTTGAGTTGAAGCAAAAACAAGCCACACATTTAATTAAACAACTGAAGATAAACAAAAATACCCTTGATAATTTCATTTTTAATTTGCAAGAGAGTTACATGGGAGAGTATGTGTGTTGGAACTAATATTTTCTTTCATAGCTGCAGCTTCTCTAAAACTATTTTAAGATCATTACCTATATGACTCATACTATAGACTGTTTATGTTAGAAACCCATGATTAGATTTGCAAACCAGAATAAAATTCCACAGAAAAGAAAATCAAAAAAGCACAGAGGTTGCAAAAAGATGTGCAACATTAATTATTGAAAAATTAAATTAATTACAAGATATGATTTGCTTTATAAAAGCAAAGATGCAAACCTAATCTTATCTTGAGCAACAAGATAGCTTGATAAGATAAAGATAAAGCCTAAAACTTAGGAATTAAATAAATCCCAAGTAAACTTATGCTAAGTGTAATTAATAATTAATTACACCAACACCCCCCCATAAGTGCAACTTAGGGAGAAACAAATTATTATGCAAATATGAGTCCCGACAACAAGGCCTGATCGGGTACTCATGTACAAATGCAAAGAGAGATAAACCCCCCTTAGTGAGATGAACTGCTGCAAAGAAACACTGGAAGAACTCTGATGAAGCAACACTGGAACCCCAAATCCAGAAAGCAAGGAAATATACTTCTGTTTTCAAAATACCAATTGGAATCACAAATGCAACAGCAGACCCGATGCCAAGGAACACTAGAAACTCACATACTGGATCAACTCTGGAATCTGTGAACAACAGTAGATGAAAGGATGAATGGACCCATAATGGTGACAAATCTGGAAGCTGTGTCTCGAAGCCAATGCCAAACTGAAACTAAAACTGCCCATAGGATGAGTACCATCAAGATTCTAGAACATTAACCATAAAACCATGGCCTTCAAATGAGAAAGATCTGAACCAATGCGGATCAATAACTATAAAATTCCAATGTGAAGTGTGAACCGAAACAAACCAACGATGTGTCCAGCTAAGCAAGAAAGAAGCTAAAAGGAGACAATAGGAAACCAGACAAACTCATGCGAGTTGTCACCAATCATGAAAGATGGATGCAATAACCCCCCTTAATGGAACTTTATCTCAGTTCATTTATTACAATAACCCAATGATTGTAAAAGGAGATAATGCAAAACAATCATAAACTATAGAGAAAATGCAAACCTAGTGCATGAAAATAAAAATGAGTGCATGCACAAACTAATGTTCACATCTGCATCCATGATGAAAAATCTTCAAATTTGATTTCTGAAAAATTTGTTTATAATGAGATGACAAAAACAAAAACCCATAAATTTTTTGAAGCAAAAAATAAAACCCAAAAATCATTTTTTGATCCAGCAAGCAGAAGATGAATTTTTTTTTTTTAAACCTTTAGCCAGGAGAAAAAAATGACACGTGACATTTTTGTGTAGCTATTTTCTATAGATCCATGATAGAAATAAAAAAACTGAAAGATACCTAGATCGAATTTCGACCCTGGCTACAAAACCCAGAATTTTTTTTTCCTACAACTGAGTGGAAGCTCGATTTATGAAGAAAAACTAAAAACGGCTCCAATAAAAAATGACTTTCATCAAACCTCAATCTTTTGCAATGCTCTGAATCGAATGGAAAAACTTTATTTGATCAAAATGCTGCATAAATATACTCAAGGAGAAAAAACCTTGAGGGACCTTGAATGAACTCTGCAATGAATCTCTCCAGAAATCTAAGAAGGGGCTGCAAATCAAGGCTCTGATACCATGTTAGAAACCCATGATCAGATTTGCAAACCAGAATAACCTTCCACATAAAAGAAAATAAAAAAGGCACAGAGGTTGCAAAAAGATGTGCAACATTAATTATTCAAAAATTCAATTAATTACAAGATATGATTTGCTTTATAAAAGCAAAGATGCAAACCTAATCTTATCTTGAGCAGCAAGATAGCTCGATAAGATAAAGATAAAGCCTAAAACTTAGGAATTAAATAAATCCCAAGTAAACTTATGCTAAGTGTAATTAATAATTAATTACACCAACAACTTACTATTCTATTCATTAGTAATTTTACAAAATGCTTCTTCCTGAGCTAAGATTCTCACATAGACTATTGTTTTTAACCCTCTATAATGAGCCTTGAAATCCCTTTTATAGAGCAAGGGAGAAAAAATCATCGGGCTCAATTATAGTTACAATTTCATTTCAAAATTAATTTTACTTGCATTTCAGATATTCCCCAAACGGTTAAGTGTAATCATTTGCAGAACAGTGGAAACAAAATTTTACACCATCAGTTGAAGAATCCAACCAATACTACCAAAATAACCATTAGTCATTTTTGAGCCTTTACATTCCACGTCCACAAAAAATTCTTCATGATATCGGCCAAAAGGAAATCGAATTAGTACAAAAGATGAAAACCCACATATGCAGAGAGAGCAAGAACAATCACCATAGCAATATTAACATCAAAACACAAAAACTAGAACTAAAGAAAAATTTAACCCCACTCAATACACATGCCCACTTTGTGTCCTCGTAGAGGCTGAAGAAGCAAATACTTCTTCATCAGTGCCCTTGTTAGAAAAATAGTAAGTATGCCCACTTGGTGTCTTCACTAAAATTGGGGAAACCACTACCACCTCTTCATCCGAGTCTTCCAATTTAGTCATAGCCATAAGATATTGGTGGTAACTTGAATCAGTGTCATTCTCACTATTCGAAGGATCACTTGAGACTTCAAAGGGAGAATGATGCTTTCCCAGACAAGCTCGATGGTATTTTTTTTCCTCATTGTTCCCCTTACATATGTGATAAGCTCCTTTTCCTTAGAATCTACCACTCAGCTCCTCAAATGATAATTACTCCTCACACCAAACCACATTGATTTCTTGCCTTGGGAAACCTTCTTACCCTTCTACTTTGGAGTTGGAACAACTCCAAGTGTGCTCTACTCATTCTTTGGAACATCACCTTGGGAATCCTGCAAGCTAATTCTTCTTGACCTCCATACTAGAGAAGCAACAACAACAAACTTACTCATTTTCACTGAAGACAAGGTAATAACAACAAGACTTCACAATTGCAGACTAACCCTTCACTAGTTTCTAGAAAAATTCACAGAATAGAAGCTATCACCACTCTCCTTGTAGAATTATAAAATTTTAGATTTTGATTGTAATGGTGAAAAGACAAAGCCATCAACCCTCATTTATAGAGAAATTTGATCATGTCGATCATCAATGCTTATTGAAAACCACAGAAGTGAGAAAACTATCCATTGTTGGAGGTTGCATAACGACTGTTAATCTCCCAGGTGCATGAAAATCTATGTATTGTCATCAATGATTATAGGAGAGTAATCATTCACATGCATTAGGATCAAACTTGATTTATTCTATAAGTGCCCTTGGCATTGCTCCATCGTGCAAAGTAAAATAGCTATCATGCTCACATATCTAGTTTTAAATAATGGCCCTTGATCTCCTGGTGAGGTGGTGCATCAAATGACTTAGATTGATTCAATCATGTTTGAAATTCCACCTCAATCGTGCATCAACTCCTGACCAATGATGCTCGGCCAGCTAGGCATCCACACATCAATCTGTGGGCTCTACCATCATCTCCCGAGAAAATAAAGAGATACATGTGTCATATGTTCACAAACCTTGTGAGATTACATAAAACATTTTTTATATCCTGTGAGACTCGTAGGGGATCGTTGAGATTAACTCTCAACACTCCATCATGACTGTTGATGTGAAACCTTTTGGAATCAAGCTCCACAATAGATACTAAGCCCAACATCTTCCAAGGGACATGTGTCGATCACCCACTTTCCCCTCGGACTTTGAGAAACCATTATTTTATTAGCGTGTGGTGGGCGGGGGACAATTAGGATCTAACATGCTAATCTGACAGTGAATAATTTGCACATGCAATATAGTTAGTCTTAAAGATGGGGCCATGGCTAGGTCAATGAGATATGACCCTTAGGATTTGTAGCTTTTAATCACTTTAGCATAAAATATTAAGCCCAACCATAGGGAAATTGAAATGGTAAACTTGTGCTAAATGACCAATGGACCTAAACCAAAGGGTCAGTAAGAATAGTGATTTTAATGTCTTGAAATGCAACTTAGGTGACTGACAACTGGGAGTAACAAGTCAATACAAAAATAAAATTCCTAGGGGTTTATGATGGTGCAAATTTGAAATGAGGGTTTTTAGACCCAAAACCCTAACTCTACCCTTGGACACAAAGGCTCATAGACATGACAAAGCAAGAACCTACTCAAGATTTTCAAAAAAATTGGGAGCTCTACAACAACAGTTAGTCTTTTGTAATTGCTTGGACTTTTGAAGTTGCTCTAAAAGCATTAAAATCTAGGGCTCAAGGTGATAGTGATGAAGAACCCCCTAACAGAGATGTGCTTTAGTCAACTTGTAGGGAAGATCTCCCCAATTTACCTATTTTAGAACATAAAAAAGGGGATGAAAAAGAAGCAGGTATCTTAAAAAATATTGACATTATCTCTACTTCCCCTTCCCCCTAGTCATCACTTGATAGGGGATTTCATGAAACTTAAAAAAATAGACCTTCACGACACCCATCTCAAGATGCTCAAACTGATACTTCTCCCATCAATAGAGTCCTTTTTGGCTCTTCAAGTATCAAAGCAACCAACGTTCCCAACACTTCTATGTGGTTGGAAGACACTCTTTCTAGAAAAATAAAAGCAACACAATTGGACATTCCAAAGTAGGACATGGTAGGGAAACTACTCCAAAGAACTCCAAAGCTATTCAAAGAAGTTAAATACTACTACCAAGTTAATCAACACCACTGGATCAGGAAACCTATGTCTAGAAGTAGCACATCCTATCACATATAAAGAGGTCAATCAAACCAAAGCTAGTGATTTTGATAAATATAGGATTGTTCTGGGATATCCTACAAGAGATGATGATGTACAAATTTTTAAAGTATCTAGAGCAAGGATGGTGGAAAGATCAAAGAAAGACAAGGAGAGTAAAGATGAATTGAAAAGAAAAAACTCAAGTCCTGACTAATTTCCTAAGATCAGACTTTGACATCCCTCCTCAACCAATATCTCAAATTGAATCATCCTTGGACCCTTTAACTTTAATTGGGTAAAGAGGTAGTGAGTAGAATGCAAAGTTGCAAGAATTTTGTTAATGACGTGGAGGAGTGGAGCGCTAGATTAGTTGAGAGAGGTGACTATATCATCTCTAAATCCCTTAGGTGTTTGCAAAGGGTGAATGCTTCAAGGTTAGAGATTCAGAGAGAAATAAATTTTGTTAGGAAGGAAGAAAGAACATGGAACTAATACATGAATGAAATTAAGGCTATGATAAACTTTGGGATGGAGAAGCTGGTCACTGAATAGATTATACTCAGCTTTGCTAATGACTGTTGCTTGATTTTGAGCAAAAGCATGGAATGGAAACTACAAGTAGTAAAAAAAAGTTCACAAAAGATAAATAGGAAGTATGAGTTGAATGTGATGCAATATTAGAAGAGATTCATACGAACCTTGTCACTCTTAGATTGTAGTCTAATAGAGAAGGAGATGAAAGTACTGAAAGTTTTGAAGCCTTGAAGGACAGTTTCTAGAAACTGAATGATGGAATTTTCAAGTCATAATATTTCAATGCAAAAAATTTGAGAAGGTTTAGTGAGCTAGACCTTGTCTTGACACATGTTGTAGGTCTCATTAAGTCCTATGATCAGAGAATCGAAGCCTAATTTTCCTTTTATGGATTTTCTCTCAACATATTGAATGTCATACTCACTAAGTATCATAACCGATTTAGCTAGTCATTCTGTCAAGGATGCTTCACTGAGAAGATAGTCCAATGGATCTATTTTGGAAATAAGATTTATATGATGATTCAACATGTAGTGTTTGAGTCTTTGAGTAGAAAAAACTATTGCAATATAGTCACATTCAATAAGACTGTAATTGAGTTTATAATCGACCAACATACAATTGATATAGTATATTTCTCTTTCTTAGCCTTCATCATCATTTTATGCAAGTAATGCCCCCAATGCTAACATCGTTGCTGATGTGTAGAGTATAAGATGTCCTCCATCAATAGGTGGCATGAGGACTGGTGGTGTTAATAGGTAATCCTTATTTTATTGAAAAGCTTCTTGACACTTGTCTATCCACATGAACAACACCCTTTTTTTGAGCAAGTGTTGAAATGGATGAATCTTGATTGCTAATTGGGTGATGAACCTTTAGATTGACTGGAGCCTTCCTTTTAATGTTCGTACCTAACTTAAGTTGGTAGGTGGTGGCATGTCTATTATGGCTTTGACTTTGGTGAGGTCCACTTCAATTCCTCATCTAGAAATAATGTAGCCTAGGATTTTTCCTGATGTCAACCCAAATACACACTTCTTAGGATTTAGCCTTACTTTGTAATCTTCTAGTCTCTTGAAAATTTTGTCTAAGACTCGTAAATGATAACCTCATGTTAATGACTTGGCTAGCAATTCATCTACATAATCCTCCATGAAAGTATGCATGAGGTCATGAAATATTGTTGTCATGACACGTTGGTATGTAGCCCAAGCATTTTTTTAGTTCAAAAGGCATGACATTCCTATAGTATGTTACCCATGGACATGTAAATTCTATCTTGTGTTGATCTTCAGGAGTGATATTGATTTGATTATATCCTGAGAAACCATCCATGAGGGATAGTATCTCATAGCCTACTATCAAGTCCACAATGATGTTAATGTTTGGTAGGGGAAAATTTCTTTCGAACATGCTTTGTGCATATGTGGATACCTCATGTTGGTTTTTTCACTGGAACTAGGTTAGATATCCACTCTGCATAGTCAATGGGATGAATGAATTCGACATCCAATAATTTATTTAGCTCAACCTTGACCAAAGGGCAATTTGGGGATGCATCTTTCAGAGTTTTTGCTTAACTAGCTTTGCATCGGGAAACAATGGTAAATGGTGTAAAACCAATTAAGGATCTATCCCAAGCATGTTGGAATAAGACCAAGAAAAATTTATTTTTCATTTTGTGAAGAAGTCTTGAAAGTCCGACTATTCTGATTCTGTCAATGACGTTGCAAAGTGAATGATCCTATGATTTTCCTTTGGACCAATGTTGAATTTCATGGATTGTTCAATAATCATAGGTTATTTCTCTTGGTTAATGGGAATAATTTCTAACCCTCCATCCTTGGGAACCTCAGAGAGGTTTTCACCCTTGGATGCGTCCTTTCTTTTTACCTTTTCATAGTCTAGAGGCACCTTACAATTTTCACCTAGAGACCTTTCATTTTTCATTTTATCATTTTTAGTTTTGTGACTAGAGGGGTGGAAAGACCCCCCAAAGTAGGTCGTATGATCCAAGTCAATGCTAAATCCAACTTTGTGATCACTACGAGGGATGCCTTCTCGTAATCCCATAAACTTAGTGATAGCTTCATCATTTTTGAATGTGTTTAAGATATGTGGTCCTTATTGGTCCCAATCGATCAGCTGTGGGTAGACTAAGGGAATTCCATCATTGGTATTATCAAGGTTTAGATAATGGGTGGATAAGGTAAATATGGAGGTATTGTTAGGATCTTTGGTTATGGTGTCAGATGGGTCAAGGTTTATGAATATCTCAACTATATTGTAGTCATTGAAGGTATAAGAGTCTCACTCATATTCAGTAGAGTCAGTCTTGATGTAGTCATTTTCAAGTGTCTCAGATGTCCTGGATGTCTCGATATTCTTTGAAGCACTCACTTCCTCATTTGAAAGCACCTTAGTATTAGGAGCGCCTATCTTTATTGGTTTGAACCCTAGTCCTAATCTCTTTAGTTTTTTATTCACTAGCAAAGTTTCAGTCATCCCATTTTTTTTGGGCCAAGCCCATTGTGTCCATCATAACCTTTGTTCTTCATGAGTTCAAAGCTTTTTCCATATTGTTTGGTAGGTATTTTCTTAGGTTTGGCTGCTTCTTCTAATTCTCCGTATAGTCATGTGTTCACGTCTTCTTTTTTAATGTCTTCCTTACTTAGCTATCCCCATTTTGTGAAATTTGTTGTTGGAGATACCTAGATAGTGACCTTAGGTTGTCTCTTTTCTATTGCTAGTTTTTCATATGACTTAGGATACGTAAGCTTGCTGACACAATAGGATGTCTTCATATGATATTCACCACACTCCTTGTCTTGGACCTAGATTTTAGGATTAGGTGGTGGATTTTGAGAAGTAGATGCTTTAGATAATGTAGAAGAATCAATATAATGGGAGGATGAAGATGATGAAGTTCTTGATATATTGGCACTTGTTGTTCAGGGGTTTCACATAGATTGCTACAATATTGGAATGGATCAGGATCACTAATGATAGTAATTTTGGTGTTGTTGTAGGGAAATTTTAGGCACTGATGATAGGTGGATGGAATGAATTTCATGGCATGAATCAATGGTCAACTAAGGAGGAGATTGTATGGGAGATCAAGGTCCAAGACTTGGAATGTGGTATCCAATGTTGCAAGTCCAAATCAGATGGGTATTGTTATGACACCCTTGGAGGAATATTATTCATCATCATAGGATTTTATAATAATTCTCTTTTTCGTGTCCACACAAGCTTCAGAGAAACCCAATGCCTTAACTAGTTTTAGAGTACAAATATTTAATCTTGGTCCACCGTCTACCAAAATTCATTTGATTTTATGTTTATGGAAAAAGACTTCTAGGTGCAAGGGGTCATTATGAATGGACTTTTGGTATGAGTATTCTTGGTTTGAAAAGGTGATGTGATGGGTATTCACCAAGTATCCCACCATTTCTTGGAAGCAATTGACATCAAGGTCTATTGGGATAGAAGTGTCTTGTAAAGATTTTTCAAGGATAGCTTTATGCTCCAGAGAGATATGAAGCAACTCAAGGATGGATATTTGGGAAAGAATCTTCTCCAAGTGGTCTAACATGTTGTATTGAGATTTTTGTGGTTGTTTAGGGTGATCACCTTGTATGGTCACCTTGGTTTGACATGTGTTCACTACACATTCAGATGGCTTTTTAATGTGATGGTATTAACATAGTCATATGCAACTTAGATATGGTTTATGGTAATGTATTTGAAAGTAACAATGGTATAATTGGTGTGATTATTAGCCTTGTTACTCAAACTATAGGGATTTCCTTTGTCATGGTCCTACAATGAATTCTTAAAGATGGTATGATAATTAATAGAGGTCTATTGTTGACCATCTACTTCTATGACACTATTTTCAATTAAGTCTTGGACTATGTTTTTTCAGTTGTCTACATGTCAAAGTTGAGTGTCCTTTGAAATGGTGGTAATCGTAAAATGAATTGTCATCCCACACGATGGTTCAAATTGTCCTAGATCATAAGGTTTTACCTCAGGAAGTTGTATGACTTTTGATTGCAAGAGTTGTTTGAGGATGGATTCAATTGGATCCCCTAAGGAAGTGTACTTGTGTCTTGTGGGAAATATCCTTTGAGGTCTTTGTTCTTGAGTGTTTTAGAGGGAATTGGTTGTTTGTGGTAGGTTTTTTGATGTATTAGGCCCTTTAATTGTGATTGTAGGACCAATATGTATTGCCTTCACATCAAGGACTCCATTGTTTGTGACATTTTTATTATGGGACCAATATTTAATTTTTTCATTTAATGTACCTTGGGAATTTTGTTTCTTATTGTATGTCTTTATTTCCCCTTTTCCAATGAGGGCCTTCTCAAGGATGGTACCTTTTTCCACTAGATTGGAAAATGTTGTGCAACAATGGGCTTGTAGTTGAAATTTTAATTTTTTGGTCAAGATTTCTACAAACATGACAATCTTTTGCTTCTTAGGAATTTCAATAGGACATCACTTAGCCAAGCTCCTCCATCATTGGAAGAAAGTTACAAATAACTCACCCTCTTCTTGTTTTGTGTGAAATAAGGTGGCTATGGTGATGTCATTTTCAATGTTATAGGAAAAGTGAGTAATGAATTTTTTGGCTAGGTCATCCCAAGTTGGTATGCCTATGGTAGATGGGTGAACCATTATAATGCTTGTCCTACGAGACTCCTAGGAAATAGTCTCCTAAGATATGTCTATTCAAATGTAGTGTCTATCAAGGCCATGTGAAATTATCTTACATGTTCATTGGGATTTCCTTTTCCTCTATATTTGGGTAAACTTGGCATAACATAATTATGAGGAAATGGAGGCATGTATAAGCTGCTATCAAATGGATACAAGAATAATTATTGTGTTGATTAAGTCTTCTTGTTCGATAATGTCATGGTTTCCACTTGTTTTTGAAAGAAAAGCATTTGATTGGCTAAGACATCATATTGGGTGAGTGACATGTCTACGAAATTTATAACTGCATTGTGATAGGGACCCATATTTGTGTTATACAATCCAATATGTTGGTGGGATGAGTTGGTGTTTACATGTGGTATGTTTTGATTTGGAATGTTATGGGTATAGGATGGGATTTTATTTTAGAAATGTGGAGTTTGAGTTTGAATTTGGGGAATATGAGTTAGTATGTGTGAGGTGTTCATATTGAATTGCATCTAAAATGGATTGAGAGTATATTGAACTTGCATGTATTGATTTTTGTTGATGGAAGGGCCCTTGTGGGTTGGTTTTTTGGGGAATATTTATGTTGGGACCTTGTGACATGTTGGTGTTGAAAGTGTGTCTTGGCGCCATAGATATGAATCCTTATCCTCTTGTTTTTACCAAAAGGATTTGATGATGTATTCATGGCACTAGATGTTCCAAATGGACTAGATGTATGGCCAAAAGGTTGTGACATGGGTTGTTTCATTGATTGTGTCATATCTTGTGTCATGCCTTGTGTTCCAAATAGTGTCATGCGGGTTATGGTGGAATCTTGAGTTGAACCTCCTAGTGGAAAAGAGACATTTATTTGTGGGATCTTAGAACCAACAGGAGTGGATGTGTCATATCCTTGACTTTATTTCATCCCTTTGTTTGGTGTTGGTTCTCATTTAAGTGTATTGATATCAAATCCATGGGGAAGCTTAGCTCCACTATGCAAAATTTTTCTAAGAATCTTTGAGTTTATAATGCCACTATTGCATCCATAAATCTTGCAACATTGGGGTCTTGGGAGGGTGCATCTATTTCTTCCTTAGTTATGTCTTTGGTGTTGTAATTTCCAAAAGGAGTATGTGGTTTAGGTTCCTCATTGGATGAAGACCCAAGGTTCAATTTTATAGTATAGTTGTAAAGGTCATCATCGTTTGGGAAGAAATCCATTTCCTTTCTCTTCCTTTGTAATCTTTTTTCGACCATAAAAGGACTTACAAATGTGAGAGGTAGGATATAAATCCTATAAAATGAAAATGAAAAGGTATGGCCTAAATCTAAGATGTGCAACCTATGCTATTTTTTTCTTTTGGATTTTTCAAGATATAAAAGATGCCAAGTGATGGGGAACCAAGATTAAACATGTAAAGTGACAATAGTCAAAATTGAAGTGTAGTAATGTCACTATAATAAAAAATATATGGATTGCCTAAGACTAAGATATGCCAAATGTGAAATGGTGTTGGAAGTAAATGGTAATATGAACTAAAATTATGACTATTGTTATGAAAATTAAGCACCTTTTGGTAAACCTAGGTTAAAGTCACTAACTAAACTATGATAGCCAAGGTGACAAATTAGATTTTCAAGACCTCAAGGATGAAAAGGACTAAAATGATGACAATTTGATGAGGTGGCCTAAAAATAGACTTGTGAGTTTAAAGAACCAACCTAAGGACAAAGGAATAAATTGAACAAAAGATAAGGTCAAGGTAAATTGGAATTTGCAACTATGGTCTGCTCTAAAGTATGATGAATTTCCAAAGCTAGGGTCTACCACAAGGTGTATGCAAGATAATAAATGACCTAAAATTTGACCTATGACAAATGAAACTAATAAAAATGTGAGTCTATGGATGGAATGAAATGTAAGAGTTGAATATTAAAAATTTATGGTTTGACAACAAGAGTGCAGTCAAGAATTGATGAAAAATTAAATTGTTCTAGAATTCCCTAAAAATTTAACAACTAGCAATTATGGTGTTTTGAGTGTCAAATGTGGTGTGATGGTTTTAGAAGTTATGGTGTTTTGGGTAGAAGTTGTGGATAATAGTGAAAAATGTGGTGAATAACTAGTTTTGGTCCTAATTTGATTGATTTTGACTAAATTTATTTTTTTGTGAAATTTGTTGGCAAATACTGCAAACAGTCTGAAAAAAATTGTCTTGTTTGGTCTAAATGTCAAAGTGTGTAATAATAATGTGTATGTTTAGAGGTTAGTCACCTCAAATTTCCATAGGTCTAGCAAAAATTGAAGACAATCCACACACATAAAACACTTGTTTATCCTATGGTCAATGTCTAATGGAAGCACTCTTAGGCCCATGCTAGGAATCTTCTTCGATGCAAGGGAGGTACACCCTTTCAGGTTATGTATCACCTTTTTTCTATGATAGTGGATGGATAAGGGTCTCCTGGAATGGAAGGACAACCAAAATTACCCTATCCTTGGAAAGTTACAAGTGTGAACAAGTAACTTATGCTAAGCCAAGGATTCTTGTCTCACTCAAGGGAGTCAAATTTCGGGTGTAAGAATCTTCGAGGTAAGATGTGCATCCCCTACGCTAAAATTCCACCAAAACTCAATCAAAAGGGTGGCCTCTAACTAGTTTTTCTTTTAATCACAACTCAGGGACATAACTCCTAGCAAGTGGAACGATTGGGTGACAAGGATATTTGGACTTTGGTTTCCCCTTATCCTTTTATATACCTATGGATTTAAAAAATCCCTCGAGCTCCCTTCAGGTTGATATACTATTTTTCTTGGCTTCTACCCATGGCACATACATTTGAACATCCTTGGGCCCCTTTTTTAAGAAAATTTCCTATTGCCGCCACATGTTTGTTGTGTGCTCCTCACAAGGATTTCTTCCTTCACTCCTCTTCTAAGCCCCACCATGCTTCCATGTGTCAGCATCATGGGCATTTGAAGCCTGCTTCCCTTCACTTCTCAACTGAGCTCTACTTGCCTACCATGTAGCATCATTCCACGCACACTTTTGGTAGACCCCACAGTCAGCGCTAGCAACAAAGACATCTCCATGTGTCTTATCTGCGGGGATTTCATCGAAAGGAAGGAAATCATGAACAACGAGCCCCACCATATTTCCACGTGTCCTAACTGGCTCCATGGGTGAGCGAAACATGTCTGCATGAGGCTCTGCTACTTCTACACTTGGAACATTGCCATCATTTGTAGAGGATGCATCTAGCTCGAGGGTGACTGTGTGCTATGGCTCAAAATATTTTTTTGTTGCAACGACCTTAGGAAATCATTGCTCTAGGCATCATTGCTCATGATGAAAGAATATTTTGTCACTGGTTTTCTAGCAATGGGATTATTTTCTTTATATACTACTTCTTCCTTCCAAAAATGAGTTCAGAACATACAAACAAATTGGGAAAGACACCAGGCCTTTTGTATTATTTTTAGATTATTGTATAAGACTCACAGACTATGCCATTGTTTTGCCTTTCTATTAGATTAATATAATAAATAGTTTATCTGTAGAAATTATATGATTTTGTTGAAATATTGTGCCTCAATCTCATAGGCTAAAACCTCTGAAAGAGCCAAGTCGGTGTGACATCCTTATTGTCTGGCCGACTAGCAGTTGTGCAACCTTGTGGAATGTTCAGGTTGCCAAGACCTTGTTGCTGTCTTATCGACTGGAGCTATCACTATGACTTGTGGTGTTTGGTGTAACCCTCTGCCAAGTGGGTTTGTCTCACTAACAGTTTTGCTTGATGAATATCGGTATGACATAGAGATCTATGTGACTCTTGGTGACAGATGGTATGTCTCGCCAACAGTGTTACACTTGGAGTCATCGGAGTAACATGAAGGCTTCGGTAAGATCTCTTAGCGACGGGTGTAAGTCTCGCTAATGGGTATGGACATTGGTATGACCTCTTGCCGAATAACGATAGTGTCGCTGATGGGAATACTGATGTCTATGTGACTTTTGAACATCAGTATTATTTCTCACCAAATAGTGATAGTCTTGCCGAACAACGCTACATGTGATGAACATCAGTATGATGTCTCAGCAATATGGTTATGTTTTTCCAATAGCTTGTGAACTCAGTGTAACCTCTTGCCGAAGGTGATGACTCTTAGTGATATCAATGGTTGGGATTTGTGGCATTAGGGAGACACAGTTAGTGTCTCACCAAAATGCAAACATAGTTTGAATGCTTTGATCGATTGAAAGACTATCCTACCTGGTTTGTCTTTGACCAATCAGGGAGCAAAATGGGAACCGTTGGAAGTTAGACTATTGTGGGCATTCCTGTGAGGAAGTTCAACAGACCAGGGATGAAATGGATATACTCAGAGATCAATGATGATGTTTGGTTGGATGATCAGTAGGATGAATAGTTCGATGAACAGTTGAGTAATCAATGTGAATTCAATTATGAGAGAATTGTAACTTGAATGTTTTGTACAAGGTTGATCATTGTGAATGCTGTTGTAAATTGACATCAAAGAGTGAAGCCCGTACTCTGTATGTAATTTCATTACTGTAATAGAAAGGGTTTTTTCTTGGTGTGGTGGGTTTTTCTCCCGTAAGGGTTTTCCCACGTAAATCTGGTGTTCATTTGTGTATGTTATATTCTCTGCTTCTGTTATTTCTTTCAAGTGTATCTTAATTGGACTGTAATTGAAAATTTAAAGTCACCTCTACATTCTTCCCTGAGGTTTTGACGTTAGGAGAGTTGTTTCCGCACCTTAGCTTTCCTTACAGATTTCAATATAATTTTACTAATTTAGATTGTGTCTTGGAATCTTCTTTTCAGTAAATTTGTATGGGAGTTATTTTATGTTATTGGATAAATTATTTAGGTTTTCATCTTTGATTTTTGTTATTCTGGGACATGTAGATTGCTGAACGAACTCTTAAATCACATCCAAAAGATAGATTTACCATGCCTATACCTACATCTTGGTGTATCGCCTTAGTTAGATCTTTATTTTTTATATCTGCTTCCTTTTCCAATTCTAAAACCCTAATTATAGAAGAAGGCAACTTCTTTAAAAATCTAGAGGTCACTCAGTTTAGCGCAATTGGTGCCCCCATTAACTGAGTTTCCCATAAGGCTGTTGCTTATCAATTTTTGGCATCAAAAATTTATTTTTCTAGCATTCCCAATGGGACTACTTAAATGTACCTAAACCTAAAGTGGGTGTATGAGCCATCAGTTTGTTACTAGATCCCAAACATTGAATAACCCTAGTTTGTTAGTGCCACCACTAGGAACAGTACAAACTGGAACCCATCTAGTGAACGTTCTGATCCCTCCACCATCCATGTTTCCAATTGATAACAAAAATTATGTGGCATGGGATGCCAAAATCCCCCTTATAGCACCAGTAGCACTCACCATTTGGGCCCCTATCTCGACCTCTGCTTTAAAAGCTATACCAAAATTCATTGGGGATGGCTCGAAAACACCATTAGAACACCTGTAAGATGTGGACTATGTGTGTTTGGTGCATGGAGTCACCAACCAAAATATAGCACTAAGGTTGCTCATAGCCTCTTTCATGGGTAAGGCATTGGATTGGTACCACACTCTGGAAGCTAACACTATCAGTACTTGGGATCAACTAGGAGATCCTTTCTACGAAATATTTTTGAATGATGGAGATCGGTCTTCCCTATATCATCAATTGACAACGATAAAGTGGGCCCCATATGAAGTCATGACTGAATTCAATGCCTAGTTCCATACAACTTGGAAAATGCTTTAGGATGTTATCTTCCCACCGGACAAGTTGGCATTCATGTTCTACTTGAAATCCATAAATGTCAACATCTCGATGATGATCTAGTCTCTTGGTGGAACCACTCTATTAGATGCATACAACATTGTTGTCAAAGAAGAGAACAACCTAATCGACATTGGGAAGCTGTTGCCTCAGCCTCCTATGCCTATATTTCTAGAGATAGTAGTTTCTGCCCAAGAAGTAGCATCTACTAGTGTGCCTACTCCTCCCTAATCCATGTACACATATTTGGGTGCACCACAAAATGTCACTTCCACATATGGCTCTTCAAAAGATGAGATGAGAGACATCAAGGAGTTGTTGTGGAATATCTCAAATGAAATAACTACCATCAAGTGGAACTAGTCTACACCTCCAAAGCCAACCTACCAAAAGAATCAAGGTGGAAGATCTTCCTACCAGAAAAACCAGTTCCAAGGAGGCTCACACACAAATCTGTAGGCTCAAACAACCAATAAAATAGTGCTAGTTTCTACTCCACTACAAAGTGCTAACCTAAGCTCGAGCAGAGAGTTGGTAGCAAGGAAAAACATCTCGCCGATGACATCAACCCCTGGTGCTTCCCCTGTGGTGATGCACATATGCCCCAAAACTTACCACGCAAAAAACGATGATAAAAGGTGGTGGAAAAAAATAGTTAAGGAACAACGTCAGACCTGGAGGTTATGTATATACCTCTCCACAAATGGAAAATGTGGTACTCACTACGCAAATGCAAGGGATGTTCCTGGTGCAAGAAACCAATATAGCTCCCGATCACACACTCTTCTCATGGATGGAAGAAGAAGAGGTGGTGTTTGCAAATGATGCATCCACATTGAAAGCCTTGCAAGTGAAGTTCTATTACAACACTCACTCAAAGCTCAGAGAGGATATTCATGGGCGAACTAGTCATATCATAGCCCAAAAGTGCCTCCGACCAAACTCCTACTACCCCTGCATTTACACAACAATTTCAAACACAAAGGGAAATTGTTATAACTAAGGAATAGAAGCCTTCAAATCCACCACCATTTAATGTGGTGGAACAATTGAAAAAATCCTCTGCTAATGTGTGCCTTTGGGATATCTTAGCTATTCTAGAGGAGAAATCATTGCTATAGAAGGCCCTACTTGAAGATGCAATCATTGAACTAATAGAACAATCACTCAAGGGAAAGGCCATTGATCAATCACTTCCTACCAAAGTTCTCACAAATAGTACGAAGGAGGCCTCTACCGAAGTTAGAGATAAGCCGAAACCCAAGCCCTTTTTCCTAACTCTTATTGTGGGTAAAAAAATATTGCATAATTTCATGATTGACTCTTGTGCTAGCACCACAGTCATGCCCAAGTAGATAGTTGAAGCCTTAGGAATTAGCTATAAACCTTTAAAAAGGGGGGTTGTTCAGCTTGATGGGAATAAGGTTGAAACCATAGATGTCATTAAGAACCTCCCTTTGACTCTATTCTCCTGCCCTAGTATCATAGTCCCACAAGATGTCGTGATCATAAATGTTCCCCCCATGTTTGATCTTTTCTTGTCCCAGGAATTCACCTCAAATATAGGTGGATATATTTCTTTGGATTGGTCACACTTGATCCTTAGAACCAAGCATGGAGCTAAAATGAAAATAAAATCTGAACCTCTACATTTAGAACATGTTTATGATGAAGCCATGATCAACTTTGAGGCTGCTAATACCTCTTTTACCAAAGAGGAAGTGTATTGTACTAAGCTACTAGAGGATGAAAAAGTGACTAGAGACCAGACCAATCAAAAAGAAGTCCTCTTGAGCAAATATATAGACATTGATCCTTTCGTCAACTATCATGCCACTTAGCTAGGGACCTATGTCATCTATGATGAAGATCAAGTGCTTCTGAAGGTCATGAAGGAACTCGAGAGAGATCAATCCTTAGAGCTATGGATCCTGCACTTTGATGAAGTAAGATGTAAAGTTGGTGCAGGAGCCTGGATATGTTTGACATCCCCATTCAATGAAAAGACACTTCAGTCCTTCCACTTCTAGTTTGAACAATGAAGCTTAATTTGAAGGCCTAGTGCAAGGTATAAGCCTTGTAGAGTGGATGGGAATTAAGAAATGACAACCTATTTGATTGGTCACTCTTGAAAACCTATTCGATTGTGATGATGCAAGAAATTACAACTGGAAGTTTGTAGCAGACAAAAGCAACTATGTAGATCTTTAAGTCAGAGATGGAAGGAAGCTCAAGGTTGGAAAAGATGTCCCGCATCAAGATAAAGAGAGAATCATCTATTTCTATGAGAAATATGGAGTAGTGGCCTAGTCATAAGATGACCTCAAAGGATATGATCCCAAAATCATCTAGCATACTATGTGTTATCCTTGTGGGTACATTATTTTTTTTTGTGTCAATTCTGTTTAGTGGAAGTCTTGTAGAAGTTTGGTAATTCAAATTATATGTTAAGATGGAAAGCACATCAGGAAAGATTGAAATTGAGAAATTCAATGGCAGCAATTTTGAGTTGTGGAAACTTAAAATGGAATATCTGTTGGTTGATCATGATCTTTGGATTGCTGTGTGTGGAACGAAGCCTACAAGCATGAAGCAAGAGGATTGGAACCTTGCAGATAGAAAATCAAAGGGGTTGATAAGGCTCTATTTAGCAGAATTTGTTCTTCTAAATGTTCATGAAGTAAAGACTGCATCTTCCTTGTGGAAAAGATTGGCAACTATTTATTAGGGAAAGTCCTTGGTGAATAAATTGTTCTTGAGGAAGAAGCTGTACACTTTGAGAATGCAGGAAGGAGGGTCTATTGTTGAACATTTGAACACATTCAACATGCTGATTGCACAGTTAACATCTATGGGTGTGAATATTGATGAAGAAGATCATTGTATGCTTTTATTATGTTCTTTTCCAGATTCTTGGGATCACTTGGTGATGGCTATTGGGAGTACGACATCCACTTTTAAGATGGAAGATGTTGTTGCTTCTTTGTTATTAGAAGAGATGAGAAGGAAATATTCTAAGATGGAAAAGGAGGCTCTTGCTATTAGAGGTAGATCAAAAGAAAAAGGCAAGAAGAAGGACAAGAAGTCCAAATCCAAATAATAAGGGAGATCAAAGTCTCCTAGCAAGAAGTCCAAGGTGAAGTGCTGGAATTGTGGGCAACCTGGTCATGTCCGAAAGGATTGAAAAGAGGAGAAAAAGAAGAAGAATAATTCTTCTGAAAATGATTCTTCTCAGAGTGATGTAGACACCTTCATTGTAGCCTTGGCTACATAGGCATCAGATGATGTTTGGCTGATTGATTCTGGAGCATCTTTCCACATGACATCTCATAGAGACTAGTTCACGAAGTGTGAAAAATACGATGGTGGAAAGGTGTATTTGGCAAGTGATTCATCTTTGGAAATTGTTGGCCATGGGAGAGTCAGAATTCAATTCCTTGATGGAAGAGTCAAGGGAATCAATGATGTAATGCATATACCAGGTTTGGCTCAAAATCTACTTTCTGTTAGTAAGCTGAATGATATTGGAGTGGAAGTCACGTTCTCTAGAAATGGATGCAAGATGACTAGAGGCTCAATGGTGCTAGCAAGGGGTGCTCGTATTGGTACCTTGTATAAGTTGGATGCACATGCTATTCAAAGTAATAGTGTCTCTGTAAAGTCATAGAAAGCTACTCATGGAGGAAAAGAGGAAAAAGTTCCTGATGGTGTAAAATCTATGGAAGTTAAACTTCCAATAGAAAATACTATGCTCTGGCATCATAGGCTAGGCCACATTGGTGAAAAAGGTTTAAAAACCTTGAAGGATAAAAACCTGGTTGAGGGGCTTGATGATTGTAACCTCGAATTCGAGTTTTGTGAACATTGTATATATGGTAAACAACATTGTGTTTCATTTTACTCTAGTCCTCACAAATCTTCTAGTTTGCTTGATTATATACATTATGATGTTTTTGGTCCAATGAATGTTACTTCTTTGTCTAAATCAAGGTACTATGTATCGTTTATTGATGATTATTCAAGAAGGGCATTTGTCTATTTTTTGAAAAGTAAATCAGAAGTGTTCAATCGGTTTAAGGAATTTAAAAACGTTGTAGAAAATTAGACTGGAAGAAAAATAAAATGTTTAAGGACTGATACTGGTGGTGAATTTTGTTTTGATGAATTTAAGAGGTATTGTAAAAATCATGGGATTAAAAGACATAAAACTACACCTTACACTCCACAACAAAATGGAGTTGTAGAAAGGTTCAACAGGACAGTGATGGAAAGAGCACGAAGTATGCTGAGCAGTGTTGGCTTGGAGGAGAAGTTCTGGGCTAAGGCAGTTGCTACAACATGTTACTTGATAAACTGTTCTCCTAATTTTGATCTTGTTGAGGAAAAACCTTTGGAAGCATGGTCTGGTAAGAAGCCCTCTCTAAGATACATTCATGTTTTTGGCTGTGAGGCATATGCACATGTGCCATATGAGAAGAGATCTAAATTAGAGAACAAGGTTGTCAAATGCATTTTTATTGGCTATAGTGCTGGCATAAAAGGATACAAGCTTTGGAATCTTGATACAGAGAAGGTTCTATACAACAAAAGTGTTATCTTTCATGAGCTGAAGCCTTATACCTTGGATCTGCAGTTAGAGAAAAAATCAGAAAACAAAAAGGATGTAGTTGAAATTACTCTGACACCAGATAAAGAGGAATTGAAAATTCAAAATGTACCTGAAACTGAGGAGAGCTCAAGTAGTTATGAGAGTTTTGATGAAGAAGAACAACCTCAACCTCAACAAGTGAGGAGGTCAGTTTATGAAAGAAAGCAACTTGATAGGTATGGGTTTTCTTTGATAGATTCTACTTGTGCCTATGCTTTAATCTCTAGCACTGATGAGCCTAGGACTGCAAAAGAGGCATGTAGAATGTCTGATTCAAACTCTTGGTTGGAAGCCATGAATGAAGAAATGGCATCATTAGAAAAGAATGATACTTGAAGTTTGGTGCCCTTGCTTGAAGGTAGAAAAGCTATAGGTTGCAAATGGGTATTTAAAAATAAAATAGGTCTGGATGGCAGTGTGGAAAAATACAAGGCAAGGTTGGTTACGAAGGGTTATTCCTAGGTAGAGGGAATTGATTATGGGGAGATTTTTTCTCCTATAGCTAAGATAACATCTATCAGATTCCTTTTGTCACTTGCAGTAGCATGAATTAGAGGTTGAATAGATGGATGTGAAGACAACATTTCTTCATGGTGATCTTGAAGAAGAAATTTATATGTCCCAGCCTGAGCACTTTGTGGAGAAAGGTAAAGAAAAACTGGTTTGCAAGTTGAAAAAATCTTTGTATGGGTTAAAACAGTCTTAGAATGTGGTACCAGAAGTTTGACACTTTTTGTTTTGTCATTGGGATTTGTAAGATTAAAATATGATCATTGTGTGTATTACAAAGTTGAAGGTGATCGAGTTCTTATTATTGCTCTCTATGTTGATGATATGCTATTCATAGGCAATAGTAAGTTAATGATTTCTGATCTTAAGTCTCAGTTGTTTGTAAAGTTTGAAATGAAAGATCTTGGTGCAGCAAGGTATATTCTGGGAATGGAAATAACTAGGGACATGAATAGTAGAAAACTTTGGCTCAATCAAAGTAAGTATATCAAGACTGTTCTAGAGATATTTTGCATGAATGATTGTAAGCAGCTAGTTGTTCCAATTTTGTAGGGAACGAAGCTATCTATTGAAGACTGTCCAAAATCTCCTACTGAGATGGAGGACATGACCAGTGTGCCTTATGCTAGTGTGGTTGGAAGTATGATGTATGCAGTGGTTTGTACAAGGCTAGACATTTCCCAAGCAGTGGGAGTACTTAGTCAATTTATCTACTTGTATGATCTTACAGTATTCTCCAAGCATAAGGATGATCATTTTGATCACCTTGAAATGGTTTTTAAAAAATTCTAGGAGTTTGGGATATCCCTGAACCCGAAAAAATATGTTTTCGGAGTGCCATAAGGAAAAATATTGGGACATGTAGTGTCCAAAGATGGAATTGCAATTGATTTAAAGTGCAAAAAGAAAATAAAAGAGCTTCCCCTACCAGTTAATAAGAAGGGAGTTCGGTCCTTTTTGGGAAAGGTAAATTTTGTGAGAAAATTCACTTCTGATTTTGCAGGAATAATTAGACCTATCACCCTAATGCTAAAAAAGGATCAGTTGTTTAAATGGACAAAGAAAGCTAGAGAAGCCTTTGAGAAGGTTAAGGATGCTATTTCTTTAGCTCATGTGCTGGTAAATCCAGAACTATCAAAGGAATTTATAATGTATGTATTCAGTAGAAAATACATCGCTACTATGCTAACTCAAAAAGATGATGAAGGAAAGGGAGAACATCTGATAGCATTTCACTCCCAGACCTTAAAAGATTATGAGAAGAACTACAACTTCATCAAAAGGAAAGAATTCACCATTGTTAAGGGACTCAAGAGGTTTCGACACCTCATATCTTGCAACAAGGTGATTGTATATGTCACACATTCCAATGTGTGTGAGTATATGATGGAAGGAGAAATTACCAGAAAGAGAGCTAATTGGATCACTAAGATCCTCGAATATGATATTGAGGTCAAGCCCATAAAGATTGTCTGAGGAAGAGTACTGTGTGAGTATTTGGCACATGATGAAGAGATGGTAGTTGAAGAAGAGCAACCCAAACTTGTTCTAACGAATGAACCTGAGTCTAAAGGCTGTTGGCTAGCGAACAAAGTAAGATTCATGCATACTGGGAAATATCTATCGGGCCTTCCTTCTCAGAAGAGAAGATTCTATAGATTGTAGAATAGAGGATATGCTCTTATTGAAGGGGTCCTCTTCAAAAGGAACTTCAATGGTGTTCTACTACGGTGTGTCACCCTAGAACAGGTGAGGGAATTTCTTGACACTTTCCACAGTAGTCCCGTGGGTGGAAATTTCTCTACAAAAACCACCACTATCAAAATTATGTGTGCCAAATATTTTTGGCCTACACTATTCAATGAAACACTCTTTGGTTAACTCTTGGAAGGAATTCCAATTCTTCACGCCAAAGAGGAAAAAATTTGTAATGCCTCTCAACCCGATAGTGACCGAGGAACCTTTTGCTCAATGGGGCCTTGATTTTGTCAAGATGATTAATCCTACCTCCTACACCAAACACAAATGGATTCTTATGACTATGGACTATTTTACCAGATGGACCAAGGCCATGCCCCTGAAGAATGCAATAGAGGCAGAGATTGTGAACTTCTTCGATGAACTGGTAACAAGATTCAACCTGCCAAAGACCATCATCTTCAACAATGCTAAGGATTTCCTAGGCTCTAAGGTATGTCAATTCACACTTTTTCATGGAATATTCTTAAAAATATCATCAAATTACTACCCGTAGAGGAATGGCCTGGCCGAGTTGACTAACAAAAAATTAGACTGACTCATTAAAAGAATTAGGTCAGAACATCAAAAGGAGTGGCACAAGAACCTTCAGGCAGTGCTCTGGGTAGACCTTATAACCCCTAAAAAAATTCTCAATAATTTTTTGTACAAATTGGGGTACGAGAAATAAGTGTTATTGCCCATCTCCATGGAGATTCCTACACTACAATTTCTTAAATCTCTAGAGTTTGAAGAAAATGAAGCCATGGAGGTTCGGTTGGACAAGTTGGAAGTACAGGAAAAAAGACAAAAGGCCCTGATGGCCATGAATAACCACCAATAGGTGGTTAAAAGATGGTTTGATAAGAAAACCTTGGACCAAGGTCTTAAATGCGGAGACCTAGTGCTAAAGTTCAATGAGAGGGCTGGAAAACCTAGCCAACATGGAAAATTTGATACTCTGTGGGAAGGCCCTTTTATAATAATTCAGTGCAAGCAACACAACACATTCAAATTAGAAAATATGGAGAAAGAGGCATTGGGGATTTTGGTTAACGAAATCCATCTCAAATTGTTCAATTAAGCTTTATTAATTATTTTTCTTGTGTAAATATGTAATTATTGTAAATTTTTCTTTGTGTTCTTTTTATTCATTCGATCTTTCCAAACAACCCATGAAGTAGAGAAATGGACCCATATGCGGAAAATGGAAAATGAACCCATATGCTAAAAATTGAAAATGAACCCATATGCTAAAAATTGAAAATGAACCCATATGCTAAAAATTGAAAATGAACCCATGCGCGAAAAAGATACTCAAAGAAGCAGAGAAAAGGGCACCCATATTGCAGAATTGTAAGAAACAAAAGAGACAAAATTTTTGATAAAAGTTGTATATTCATTATATATGGAATTATATACTTTGATAATACACTTCCAAAATGGCTCTGAGGCCATAATTTTAAAGTATATCTATATATTATGCAGAATTTCATATATATATATATATGTTGAAAGCATTTTTAAGGAGTATATACAAAAAATAGATTGATTCTTAAAACATATAAAAGTGTTGGGTCTTAAACAACAACAGTAGGAGCATCATCGACAACAACATCTGGAATAGCTTTGTCGGTAGGATCAACAAGAGCAGCAGGATCACAAACAACAACAGGGGTGTCAACAACAATAATGGCGAGTGGTGGGGGATATACCAAGTCCTTGAAGTTAGTATATCACTCCACATCATAGAACAACACCATATTATAGCAGTGCAACAAGAAGTGACAGGCACGAGTGACCCTTTGACAGTGCTCTTTATGTGTTATAATCGGAACCCACTCAAAAATGGAACCCATGACACCACTACATCCTCTTCGATATGTTTGCGGAGGTTTCTCCTTGTCAAAATTCCCATACCATACACTACATTCGCCACAATATCTCCAAGGCTGCCAAGGTATCGCTTTAGGAAGATTTCTAGTGTTAGGCAAAGAATCATCTGCGTAGGGACCTGTACATCAAGCAACAACACAACAAAGTGAGAAAATTTTGGTATTGATCCTATATTTATCTTCATACTCTACACAGTCCCAACCTAACACCCACTTCATTGCTATAATAGCCAATGAATGCTTGTTTTTTGTCATTTTATTTAAGCGCCTATTAGAAATTCCACCTAAGAAAGGCGTCTGTGACTTATTGCTAACCAACCTAATTGGAGTATTCATGATGTTAGTTCTACCCAACTACCTAATGCTAATTCTACCTGGCTACCAAATACCAATTCTTCCCAATTGCTAAGTGTCATTTTGTTGTTGTTGTCTTGGGGCCTATTTATAGAAATATTTGAGGTACCTGCATGCCATAAGCATGATGCTAATTGAGCGATTAACTTGAAAATCCCACCAAGAGCCTACTCAAATTTCCCACCCAGTTGCGTTTTCCATATACAACTCATTGCATGCGAAGTTAACAAGAGGTAATTAAGTAGCTAAATAGGTGGTAGTCCTTGGTGGTAGTCTATACGGCTAGGTGTTGAGGTGTCAAGATGCAAGCATGTTTTAATCTTCAAGGTAGAACTCAAATATTTTCAAGTACTCATTGCATATTTAGCTTAATCATTCTTTTTAGGATATTAATTGCCAATCATGTGAAAATTTTATACACCTTCAAATGTTGACTCAATTTCCCAATAAAATCATGATGTAGGACATGATTACTAAATTCCATTATGAATTCTTGTCTTTTCAAAAGGGCAAGAAATTCATTTCGTACAAGAAAAGGAGATGGTAGTACATGCCAACTTTAATGCAGAAAGGCAACTTTCATCTACCACTCTAGGCTAGGAAAAAGATAAGTGTTGCATTGAAAGAAATAAACATTGTGAAAAATTACTGAGTATGCTATCCAATGCAAGGAGTTTCGAGTATAGAATTGTTGAAGAACACCAGTAAATTTCAACAAGTTTGAGTATCATAGAAATCTACAAAAGAAGAAAAATTTCCCAAAATTCTCATATTGAAGCACAGGGAGAGGCAACACAAAGCTTGCTTGACACCATGTGTGCGACACCCATGGCCAATATTTTTGGTGATACCCCTTACAATTCACCTAGGATATTAGAGAAGTTGAAGTGGATTCACATGCGGGTCGTAGAACAGTAAAAAACTCATAGGGACTAGAGCCAGATAAAGGAAAAATGGGATAACATTTGTGATCCCATCCTCAAAACCAACCCTAAGAGTCTTAGGGAAGCAACTTACAAAAGAATGAAAGTGGCCACTAGCGAATTCCAGTTGGCATACAAGCAATGGTTTTGTGGGCTTCTATAGTATATGGTCCCTTTCGTGCATTATTGCCTCAAGCTAGTTCATGAGGGCATTCAATGTTTCAACCCAAATACCAATTCCATTAAAGGTTGGGAGTTGAGAGTTGTAATATGTGAGGATGCTATCAAAGACATGTTATGCATCCCAAAAAGGGACTCTAGAGCTGAGAAGATGGAGTCATTCACTCCAGAAAAAGGGGACAAAATATGGACAAGCATAGATCATGCTATGGACTTTTATAACCAAGAAACCCAAAGGCCTCAACAAGATTTCACAAAGTTGCCAAAAATTCTAGTCGCGCACATCACTTTTAAGCAGGATATGCAGGATGCCTTCTCTATGATGGCTTTCATTTGTGGCATGGACAAGGAAAAACTGGTGCAAGAGTTCCAACTGGGTCTAGGTTTTTAGTTGAGGAGGCAACATACCTTATTTTGGTATGACTTCATGGAAGTCATTATTCAAGAAATGAAGAGCCAGATCAAGGAATACAAAATACAACATAAGTTCAGGTTTCCTTCTCTCCTTGCTCATATGTTTTTACATCAAAACCCTGACTTCTTCAAAAAACATGTGAGGTTAGCTATTTTTGATGAAAAGGGAATAAGAAGGTCAGTTTTTGTATGCACTCCTCTCCTCTCTGCAACTTATGACTATTATGCATTCTCAGATTATTTCTTGACTTTGTTTCTACAAGACTTGAGCGTGGATGGAAATATTTATCGGATTTCTATCGACCAGACAGGGTGGATGCAGAGTTTCACTTTGAAATGCAACTGGTTTCTCAAAGAGGATCTCACATTCATTCAAATGTGTGGCTTTACTAAGGAATCATTCTGGCTTCGGACATGCGTCACAGATCGGGTGTTGGCCCTTGAGATGTTCCTACAATTGTCAATTATTGACTATATCTTTTGCAGAGGGAAGTCCAAGAAGAAAGGATTTTTCCTTTGCCTACTAAGCTTCAAACTGGTGGTTATGGAAAATAAGTAGATGCATAAGCTGCTTGAGGTTAAGCTGGCTCATCTAGGGCTAGTATGGATTTACAAAAAATGGCAATATAACCCTGATAATGACTTGGGAGGCACAAACATTCAGGTGACTCACAACCCTCGGCCTTACTAGGAAAAGCAACAAAATCCACTAGAAGATTGGAATGATCTATTGGTTGACCTAGTTCACATTCCTACAAAGGATAGGAGGCCACCATAGCTAAAATTCTACTTCCCTTCAAAATTTTTTAATGAGAATTTTCAAATGGGTGCCACCCTTTGCAATGAATCGGTCAAGAAGTGGTTGTGGAGTGAGGAAAAGATTAGAGATTTCTAGATTTACCGTCAAGAAATCAAGTGCACTAATGCCCTATTCCAAGATGTAGACACAAATGAAAGATTTGATACTCTATGGAATAGAGCACATGATGATACTAACACAAGTGATGATGAGGATGTTGACTTGGAGGAAGCTAGAAAGTATACAGGGAAGGGGAAGGAGAAGGAAAAGGAAGTGAAGATAGCCCCAGTGCAACAAGCTAAACAAGCCGCAAAGTAGCCTAACACAACTACTATGAAGCTGCAGGAGAATATATCACATTCGGGATCTTCGCAAACATGCACATGGACCACAAAAAGCCCAGAGTTTCCCAAAAACAACCATAAGAGGTCACAGAGGTGAAAAATTCCCCACCAAACAAAAGGTAGCGCATGGATGCAACTTCTAGAGAAGGCTCACAAGAGCCTATAACAAGCCAAGGATCAAAGGCCTCCACAACCTAGGTATTTTTTTCTCTCCCTCTTCTTGATTCACAATCCTTGGTTTCTTCTGATGTCTCTACATTGCCTATCACTTCAAGTGTTAGCCTTTCCTTCTCTACTACTACTGCAATGGCCATGGGAGGTTTCTCCTAGTTCTCCCAAGTGAGACCATTCAATTTTACTCCACCATGGGTTAACCCACCTTTCATCAGACCCTAGTTCACATCCGCTATTGCTTCACCTTTTACATCCTCTACGTTAGCTCTAACCCAACTTGCTTAACAAATGGAGTTTGCTGCACCTTCGCTACCGCCACCACATCCCATGAGTCCTCTTTCCACTTCGTAGACTGGGCCTTGGTATATTCCTCCATTCTCCCCACAAACTCTCTCCCTTCTGAAAAGGAAATCATCCAGGACCACTACTCTCTCATTCCCTTTTGTTGTTCCTCTCGGTGCACCCTTCGTGGGCGAACTCATTAAATCACAAGCAAAATATTTTTTGAAGGGAAATAAAACAAGACAAGCACAAGCTCTCAGGCTCCAGAAGCAAAGGGAAAAAGATGCTAAAAGCTCGAAAGAGCCAAAGGTGTAGACATTTTTCAATGAGGCTCAATAGCCGTTGCATTTTACAACCATGCATCCAAACATCATCAAGCCTCAGGGAGAGATGCAGCCTGATGATTACAACATCTATGCTATGGAACTCGATTTGCACGTAGATCGACTGTAGGATAAATTTGAACTCATGGAGGAGACCCAGCATGCAGTGACCACTAACTTTCTCAAGTTCGGTCACCAATTAAAGAAGAAAGAGGATGAGCCAAAAAATGTTGAGAGGATAGAAGTCTTGTTGGCGAAGGACAAGTCAAGGATGCTGAATTTATGTGCTTGTCATAGCAAGTAGAGGGAGAGTAGGCTAGAATCCAAGGGGAACTCACAAAGTTATGATCCCAAGATCCCAACCTAGTCGTTGATCTGCAGCAAAAAAAACCAAGAATTTGAGGACTGACTGGCTCGAGCAGAGGAGGAGATGCAAAAAAATAATGAAGAGTTTCAGCGTCAATGCGCTCAATTGGAGAAAATGATGCAACACAAGGAAACAAATTTCTAGGGCCGACAAGCTCAATTTGAGAAGGAAATCTAGGAGGTAAGGCTTTCCCTAGATAGGGAATCTATGGCCAAAATCCAGGCCAAAGAAAAATGGCTTGTTGAGTCAAGAGCCTTGTAGGAACAACTCTCCACTACAAATAGGAAAATTGCAGAACTTACGCAAGACATTGGGTTGAGGGATGTGGAAATTGGCCTTTTGAAGAATCCTCCCCAACCCCCTACTACCTAGTTACACCTCCTTCAAGTATCCCAATGACTATATATTTCATACTAGGAAAAGGTCAAGGCCTTTTGCTTGACTCTTCAGTAGACACTTCAATTCATGGCAGAAGCAACAAGTTTAAGCAGGGAAGTTTGCGGAACAATTGACCATTTCCCATAGTTCATTGCGGAAAAGGTTCCCGAGGTAGAAAAATTGTTGGATAAGTTATACATAGTGCCAAATGAGGACTTAGTGCACGCAAGGATTGAGGACCAGAAGTTAGCTACCAAGACAACAAAAGAGTTCATCCAAGACAAAAAAAGAGTTCATCCATTGCCACATAGCCATTCTCCATGCTATTGAGTGCTCTACCACATTGGGCCAAACTATGAACAACATGCGGGAAAAATTCTCCCAGCTAACTCAGATGGGCTTTCCCTCCCTGTTTCTTTTCAATTATTTAGTGGCCACAATAGAAAAGATTACAACAAAGATTGAGGAGAAGAAGCAAGAAATATCCGCTTTTCAGAACTTCAGTCAACCCCCTACTACTGAGGATATTGAGGGTGTCACTCATTAGATAGTGCGGTTGCTCTTTCAACTTGAGTCCAAGACTAGGATATCGATGAAGCTACCATTCAAAGAAGTGATCAATCTACATGAAGCACAAGAGAATCTGTGCAACATATCGACACCATCCAAGGATGACTAGCTGCCTCTACAGATTGCTCTCTCAAAGCTCTAACTCCATTGCCGATGAATGAGGCTCTGGTATTACAACCAAAAATTTTGGGTTCCTCATTCCATAGGTGAAACACCCCTGGTAGTCACCAAAAGCTATGGATTTAAAAAATCCCTCAAGCTCCCTTCGAGTTCATATACTATTTTTCTTGGCTTCTGCCCGTGCCCCATACATTTGAACATCCTTGGGTCCCTTTTGAAGAACTTTTACCACTATTTCCATGTGTCCGCCGTGGACTCCTCGCAAGGATTTCTGCCTTCGCTCCTCTTTTGAGCTATTCCATGCTTCTATGTGTCAGCATCACGGGAATTTGAAGCCTGCTTCCCTTCAATTCTCAACCAAGCTCCACCCACGTGCCACGTAGCATCATGCCATGTACACTTTTGGCAGACCCCACAATTAGTGCTAGCAATGAAGACTTATCCATGTGTATTCTTTGTGGGGATTTCATCAAAAGGAAGGAAGGAATGAGCAATGAGCCCCGCCATATTGCAACATGTCCTAGTTGACTCTGTGGGTAAGTGACACATGTTTGCATGAGGTTATGCTACTTCTACATTGGGACCATCGCCATCATTTACAGAGGATGCATCTGGATCGAGGGTGATTGTGTGCTATGGCTCAAAATATTTTTCTATTGCAACGACCTTAAGAAATAATTGCTTTGGGCATCATTTCTCATGATGAAAGAATCTTTTATGTTACTAGTTTTTTGGTGGTGCAATTATTTTCTTTATATACTAATTCTTCCTTTCAAAAATGAGTTTAGAACATATAGAAAATTTGGGAAAGACACCATGTCTTTTGTACTATTTTTAGATTATTGTATAAGAATCACAGATTGTGCCATTGTTCTGCCTTTCTATTTCTTAGCTATTTGACAAAACATTATACTGTGCCATTACTGTACTGAATATTTTATTTACAAAACTTCTATCGTTTCAATATAATTTTGTTGATTTAGACCATGTCTTGGACTCTTCTTTTTAGTAAATGTGTATGGGAGTTATTTTATGTTATTGGATAAATTATTCAAGTTTTCATCTTTGATTTCTGTTATTTTGGGACATGCAGATTGTTGAATGGGCCCTTAAATCGCATCCAAAAGATAGATATACCGTGCCTATACCTACATCTTGGCGTATCACCTTAGTTAGATCTTTATTTTTTATATTTGCATCCTTTTGCCATTCCAAAACCCCAATTACAGAAGAAGTCAACTTCTTTGAAAATCTAGAGGTCACTCAGTTTAACGCAATTGGTCCCCCCATTAACTAATTTTCCCATAAGGTTATTGCTTGTCAATTTTTGGCATCAACAATATTGACCCGAGGGAAAAACCAATTGGGGTCACCAAGGAGTTCTCTGTATAGATGTATCCCACATTGATAGGCCCACTATAATGGGGTAAAAAAAAAATGCAAGACAAGCATAATGGTTTTGATCTCCAAGATCATTCAAGGCATAAGGAGAGAGAATACACAATGTACTTGACTCACACTAGAAAGAGTTCATTAACCTTAATAAAAAAAATGTGGTGTGATAGTGCAAATTTCAAGAGATGTTTTTGATTCCCAAGATCACTCAAGGTGCAATGAAAGAGCATACACACCTCAAAACAAGTACACAATCACAAGACAATAAAGATACTGGTTTTTTTTAATTCCCTAGATCCAAATGTGAGAGTTGCAAAAGACACTTGATGCAATTTTTTTTTCTTTTTAAGACCAATGAGTGTAAAATGCAAGTCCTTTTAACCCAAATGAGTGAGAGATGCAAGTTGTTGTCAATTTTAAGCCCAATGAGTATGAATACAAGGTTCATTTTAAGCCAATGAATGTGAGAAGATATATTGAAAAATCAAAAGAAAAGGACAAGTTAGTGATGCAAAATGTCTCCTTCCACCTAAGCCACATGCTGAAAACTAGATGTTAGTAATTGAAAAAACCCCTACTCTACCAGATGCAAAAGACATAAATTGAAAATTCCTGATAAAGCCCTTGTTTCAAAATGCAAAGGAATATGTGGTGCAAAAAATAACAATTGCGGCTTGTTGTCCAAAAGCAAATACATCACTCTACATAGAAAATATGTCACCTAAGATGTTAATTGTGTCGAAGCAATTGCGGTTCTAGAGGGAATATAAGCGATGCATAGGTAAAACCTAGTAAATCACATAGATCCAGTAAATTTTTGAGAAATGACGAGGTAAAAATGATGCAACAACTCCGTTAGGACTTGAAACTAAGTCCAAACAACTAGAAATTAGCCAAAATCTAGTGAAATAAAGCACTATAAAGATTTGCCCCAAATCTGAAGAAAATGTGTTGCATAAAGTCACAGATGTGACTTTCTGCTAAAAATAGTTGCATCATTCTAGGCTTCAAATGTATCATTTTGTACTTGTAACTTGCAAAAAATTAAAATTTCTTGCAAAATATTTCAAATCTTTCAAGTTCACATTGGGTTCATCAATGTAATCTAGGATAAAATTCAAGATTAAAGTAATAGAACATCACAAATATAACCATAAATCCCTAAACCAAAAAATAAGCTTAAAGACACAATATAAAAAAGCATTATTACCAAAATCTTCATGCCATGATTGATTTACCTTCATTGCACTTCTCCATCTTGTTGAAATATGCTTGATTGCCCTCATATTTGAGTATGCAACAATAGCCTTGTGATAATGATAGAAAAATATTGAAGATTCTATATGTCTCTTTAAGTATGCTCAATCTCAAAGTAGTCTAGGTAGGTTGAAATGACAATGATGGATGTATTTTATAGAAATCCAAATTGGGAGAAAGGGATAAGATTAAAAACCAATAAGATATGTCAATCAATGGCCAAGAATGAAATTTGTAGTATGAAAATGGGGCTAGGGCTAAATTAGGGCCAAGATAAGGATGAATGGCTAAGATTAAATTATAAAATAATTTAATCAAGGGTGGAGGTTAAATGAGACATGAAGATATAAGATTGACATAGATAAAGAGGCGACTTAAAATTAAACAATTATAAAATTATTTAATTTAAGTGTGAGGACCAATAATTAAATAATAAATATATAATTTAATTATAGAAGACATGTGACAAGTTGACCTTTTGTATTAAATAATAATTTAATTCAAAAGTGGGAGGAAAATACATTAAATAAATTGATATTTATTTAATTTAGGAAAGAAGAGGATAATGAATAATTAAATATTTGAAATAATAATTTAATTATAGTGGAAAGGTGACAATAATTAAATAAATAAAATTTAATTAATTATAGAGGAAAGAGAGATTACTGATGCAATTAAATAAATTAATAAAATTTGTTTAATTAATCAAAGTAGGAAAATAAATGAATTAATTAAATAATTAAAATTATTTAATTATTTAGGGGAGAAAGGGGAATTGATGAAGAAAATAGAATTCGTAGGCCTAGGACAATTTTTAGTCTCTACATTTTGCCCCTCTTTGATACAATGCAATTTATTGTGTTGTGTCAAATAATTATAGTCAAAATATGCCTTGATGTGCTGGTAGGAAGACTAGGTATACATATGCCCCTTTTGAAAATTTTGAAAATTTGTTCTTTAAGAAAATCTAATAGTGGATGAATGCAAGGATTGATGAAGAGAAATGTTAGCGAGAGGGAATGTATGTTATCAAAAAGGATTGGAATTTTTCTATGCTAGGCTTTGCATTTAATCATCATTGGGTGTTAAAAATATGACAAATGGACAATAAACACCAAGGTATGACATAGACCAAGGTGTGCAAAGTCATCCACTTGCGAAAAAATAAACATTCAACAAAAAAGGAATATCCAGAATCATACTAAGGGAAAAGTTGCCCTAGTATTTTTTCCAAGACAAATTCACAAACAACAATCAAGGAAAAGATGAGTCATGATACATCATCACTCCTCTAAACCCTTCATGGGACATCCTCGAGGTAGCTAGTAACATAACCCAAAAGATAAATAAAAAAAATATAAGACAAATTGGACCAATAAAGTCAACAACTAATAAGAGTGTTTTCCAATAATTAGTTTCCAATTTTTGATTGACTGGGTGAGTGATGGGTTGATTATTTTGACAAGGCTTGGTTTTAGGAGAAGAAACATGTCGTATAAGATGTCAAGTCTAGTTTCGATCATGCAACTACCTGTATAAGGAAAATGATAGAGTTTGATTTATGAAAATTTCTATTTTTAGGAAGGACGCATCCTATATAAGATAAGAGACATGACTGATTGACTATTTTGTGTCAATTTGATGTTTGACTAATTTAACAATTGACTGATTTGATTTACGGACTAGTTAGATAATTTGTCTTGTTGTTTCACTTTTGGTTGAGCTTTTGATGACTAGTTGTGTTTGATGAAAAAGTCTGACTTATTATGACTAACTTGACTAACCCTAAAGGACCAACCTAGTGCCTCGGGGGATCACTGACTGATGGCCTCAAATGCTAATGTAATGATGTGTAGAGGCCTCGTATTTTGATAGGACATTTAATTCATTTTATTAACAAGGATCGAATCATGATCGACTTTATTTGATAAAACCTAAAGGACTAACCTAATGCCTCAGAGGCTCATTGACAAATGGCCTTTCCTATGTTATATACATAAAGGCAACATAGTTCAACCAGACATGGACTGACATGGCTGAATTTGACTTTGTTTTTGGGATTTTTGCAAATTATTTGGATGTTTTTGGGTTTTTGACATGTTTTGATTTTTTTTGATTTTTGAAGTTTTTTGATTTTTTTGAGTTTTTGAAGTTTTATTATTTTTTTTGAATTTTTGATATAGAGACCTCCAATGATAATTATAGAATCCAACAAAGATGTAGGTTAAGTAAGTTCCCTCAATCTGGTATAAGACCAATTTATTAGGGGTGGGATAAGATGGGTTTTATTGCAAATATATATGGAAGGTAGAAAGACACATAATGTCAATCATTCTAGGTTATGGGAAGGACAACAAAGCATTATTATGGGTGATGGGAAATATATGGAGGCAAATGTCTCATGAAGGGTGGAATAAAAATCAAATGGTAGAAGATGGAGCAAAGATCAACTACACATGGTGCCTATTTGCCAGGTTTTCACCATGGTACTTATCCAAAGTGTCATTGAAGTGGCTTTCACTTTTGGACAAATTATTTATCTTTACTATGTTTATGATTTTTTCATTTTTTTGATGTCACTAAGATGCCTACTTGCTAGGTTTTCATTAAAGTGATATTTTTAATTTTTTAATTTTTCAAGGTCTTGACATGGATCTCTAAAGCTAAGTGTAGAATTTATGCAAGTGAAAATTGTTGATAGGCTTTGACAAGGTTTCCCCTTCAAGAGTGGAAAGATGATATTCTTCTGATCCATGCAAGGACCCAATCAATTAGGTTCAATTTTTCTTGGCTTTTCTTGTTCTATTTGATTCTTGAGATTCTCCATTAAAACCAAGTCACCAATGTCAAAGTATCGATTCAAAACTCTCTTGTTATAGATGTGACAAAGATGATCCTAATAGGCTTGCAAATGAAACAATGTGTTTTTTATTCATTCATCTAATAGTTCTAACTCATGTAGCTTGGATATACAATATTCTTCATCGTCAATCTTCCCTTGCAATGACACCTGTAGGGAAGGAAATTCGACCTCAATAGGTAAGATGGATTCAAAACCAAAGAATAATGAGTATGGAGTGGCTCCTATAGGAGTTTAGATACTGGTTTGATAGACCCATAAGGCAAGATTAAGCTTAAGGTTCCAGTCATGACTAGCATCATTGACAGTCTTTTTAAGGATTCTGATAATGGTTTTGTTAGATGCCTCAGCTTGGCTGTTACCTTGTGTGTAGTATGGGGTAGAGAAGTTGTGTTGGATATGGAAATTTTTGCAAAGTTGGAAGACTTCTTGGTTCTTGAATGGATGACTATTTTCAGCGATAATGGATTGAGGGACACCATACCAACAAATGATGTAATTGAGGATAAATTTTGAGATTTGTTTTCTAGTGGTATATGTCATTGAAATGGATTGAATCCATTTAGTAAAGTATTTAAATGCTATGATGATGAATTTGTGGCCATTGGATGAATTGGGATGGATCTTACCTATGAGTTCAAGTCCCCATTGGGAAAAAGGCCACTGGAGTGTGTATCAAGTCTCCATAAATCTGACATTGCTAACATTTCCTAGCAAAGTGGTATGAATCTCGTTCCTTTATGGGCCAGTAGTATCCTACACACATGATCTTCTTGGTTAGGTTTGGACCACTAGAATGGGCTCCACATATACCTTCTTGTGCTTCATGCAAGGTTATTCTTGTTTCATCATTATTGAGACATTGCAAGAGGGTATTATCTAAGCTTCGTTGATAAAAGGGTATCACCAATGATGACATATTTAGAGGATTTACAGATGAAGGTCTTGTGTTGGTTGGTGGATAGGTCATGGGAAATGATGTGGTCATGTAGGTAGTCATAAATCTCTTGGTACCAAGGGGAGTTAGGACCAACAAGTTCACAAACCATCTCAGATTCTAAGATGTCGAAGGTAGGGATCAACAACTATTCTACCAAAAACTCATATTGAGGCACATTGTTTGGGATATATAAGAGAGTCTATGGTAGCCATTGCATTTTATATCTTGTTCTGAATGTGAGGAACATGATAGAAGATGATGTTAAAATACTATCTAAAACTATCAACCATTCATTTATATGGAGTGAACTTTTCATCTTTAGTGTAATAATCACCATTAACCTATTGGATTACCAATTGGGAATTGTCGTGCACTTGAAGATTCTTGATTTTCAATTTTATTGCCATGTGAATTCTTGTGATAAGAGCCTCATACTCTACTATGTTTTTGGTGCATGAAAATGAAATTCAGAATGATTTGGGTATTGTATCACCTTGAGGGGAGATAAAAATGCTTACTCCTGAAACATGGTTTGTGTGAGACTTGTCAAAGTATAATTTCCATGTAGTTGGAGTGTCCAATGTGAATATGGCCTCATCTAGAAAATTAGAGGCCAATGGATGATATACTTTGGTAGGTGCATCTGTGAGTTGGTCGGTGATGAAGTGTCCTTTTATGGCTTTTCTCTCAACATACTGAATGTAATACTCACTAAGTATCATAGCCCATTTAGCTAGTCATCCTATCAAGGCTGATTTACTAAGAAGATATTTCAATGGATCTATTTTGGTGACAAGCTTTGTTTGATGACTTAGCATGTAGTGCTTGAGTCCTTGAGTAGAAAAAACTACCACAAGATAGGAACGTTCAATAGGACTATAATTGAGTTCATAACTGACCAATGTATGGTTGATATAGTATATTTCTCTTTCTCAAACTTCATCATAATTTTGTGCAAGTAATTCCCCCAGTGCTAACGTCATTGCTGTTATGTAGAGTATAATATGTATTCCATCAACAAGTGGCATGAGGACTGGTGGTGTTAATAGGTAATCCTTAATATGTTGAAAAGCATCTTGACACTTGTCTCTCCACATGAACGACACCCCTTTTCTAAGCAGGTGTTGAAATGGATGAATCTTGTTTGCTGATTGGGCGATGAAACTTCACCAACTATCTCCTAAACATTCTCACCAAGATCCAACAATTTACTAGTCCACTTGTAGGATTTTTCATTAAGCAGAGTGAGCCCCTAGGCTTGATAGTATGGAGTAACTAATTACTAATATGCACAATAGTACTCAAATATTTATAGATTTTATTGAATTTTTCCTCCAGGGATACTAACCTATCCTCGTGATCCCTACCCATTTTATTAGCATCTACAAGCACCTTGTCAAGGACAAAATTCATGGTTTTAACCTTTTATGCACATTCTATTCCTTTTTGTTACAATTAACCAAGACAACACTAATATTTTGCAACTCATTCATCTTGACATTGATTTGTTTGACCTTTGAGAGAATCCATTTGAATAGAGATAGGAGGTTACTTGTTCCATACTCAACCAACCTTATCATAACATCCAGACCAATATTCTCCCAATTTAGAGGCTCGTCATTTAGATTAGAAAATTATTAGTTTGAATCTTCGACCCCTTGCCTTTTCCCTTAAAATATCCATTAACAAGAGAGTCCTCCAAATCAACCACTACAACATCCATCTGCCCCTTCTTAGAATTCACCATAGAGATTGCTAGTAACTCCAACTGACCCTTCCTATCACCATCCTGATAAAAAACCCAGCAATCAGGATCCTCCAAAATCGTATGATTAGGGGAAAAGCCCCCAATACCTTTAATTCCTTCACCCACTAAACCTTTACCCTTCCCACACACCAACTTAACATCCTTTTGAGTCACCTTCTTCCCCTTAACCACACTATCAAGGGGAATCCCTAGAACCTTTATCACCATCCTTTGTCATGCCTTTACCTTTCCCACACTCCTATTTCACTTCCTTTTGGCTCCCTTTCTTCTCCTTAGCCACCTTCTTCATTCTAGTAGAGACAACCTCCTTCATCTCAACATAAATATTATACCTATATGACTAGGATTGAGAAGCCTCAAGCTCAAGATCCTTCTTTTACTTTTTACCACTAGCTTTTTTCAAAGACTTAATCTCCTCAGACTATTCCACTTCATAATCCCCATCCCATTTCTTAGTAGAATCTCCCATTTCATAACCAAGGGTAGTACCCTTTCCTTTCCGACCACTAGATATATTTAAAATTTTAGAAATATATTTTTCTTTTACAAATTACATAATAATGAGCATAAGCCCCTCATATAAAATGAATTTTTTGAGGATTTCTTCTATTCTCCTCAATACCATTTTCCATAAAAATGAGAAAATAGTAAGGAAAAGACACCAAACTATTGTGCCTAAAATGATTCAACAACATGAAATGGTACCCATAGATGGTAGATAACATGCCATCTAGGGTAAAATACCTCATGATGGCCAGAGCAACATCCCTCCAAAGGGGCTTGATGGAGAACAAATCATACCTACCAAAAACCATACCATTGAGCTTGTCTCATTCCTTGCCCTTGAAGAAATTCGCTAGAGCACACTTTGAAGCCCCACTTTCCTTGAAAAATTTATTTCCCTTAGTGGGTAAACCCATAATTTCAACTAAGAAACCCTCTGTAATGTTTACCTCCACACCATGAATGTGCAACACATAGTTATTCTAGCCCTTGACAAAATCCTCAATGACCTTTGCATCAAACCCATAAAGTTTAAGAAGATAAGGGAACACTCCCCCCTTCTTCAAGATCTCCCACACATCAACGTTGTATCTAAACTCATCAAAGGTATTAGGTTCTTTTCTACAATTTTCTCCCCCCATGGTAGCCTAAGAATCCCACACCGCAGTCTTCTCCTTCCTCTAATAATCAAAAGAAACAAGAAGAAAATTCCAAAAACAAAAGAATAAGGCCCTCATAATTCGTGTGATTTTGACATGAGAACTCCCTATAATTATGACCATATCCTCTATCTTATTACGATAATATTTGCAATTATTAAAAGGAAAAGTGTTGAACCCCATATGTCTAATCCTTATAGAGAGGAGATAACACCAAATTAAATAACCTTTATCTCCCAAAGGGACCAACACCTTGACATAACCTTTGATCATGATTAATAACGCTTTGAATGTTAACAGGGATGACTTCATGAGAATGCCAACATTTATGAGAAGAGACCCCCACATTTTTAAATCCATCAAGTAAGGTGTTTTCCTCACAAAAACATGTGAGATTATGAAATCATCAAAGGAGCTTAGAAGAGCAAGAGAATCCTTAATGATATGTGAGATATACCAAGAAGGAGGATGGAATTTCTTCAAATAATTGATAATATTAAAAGTGAATCACCTACCAACCAAATTTTTCTAACCCCAACCTCTTTAGCAAGTGGGAGGCCATGATGGACTATTGATACCTCTATAAAAGGATTTATTTGGGTTCCCAATGAGAGCACCACTGCAGAGACAAACCTACCAATATCATCACGTAACACTCCCCCACAACTAGTAGGACCTAGATTCCCCTTAGCTGCACCATCAATGTTAACTTTGAATGATCACTAAGAGGGATCTTTCCAACACCGGCCCTCCCTAGAAGATTTAGGCTTTTTCATAGGCTATGAAATGTCACATGAAAGATTCCACATGCTAGCAACCATCAAATCATAATAAAAAACAAAGAACTTGGGATGATGAAAATTCACCAAAGACATTTTGAAAAGAAAATTTTCTCTAATACAGCCTCATAGATTTTGAAAGCAATCCTTAAGGGAGCAAGCTCCACATCACAAAAAGTTCTATTATTCTACTCTTTCTAGTTGCCCCATGCCACATGCAGCACAATGAGATACCATAACATGGAAAGAGAAAGATTAAGGGTAGGGACCAACCATTGAGACCAAAGGTCAGTAATAGAAGGAGGAAATACCCAAGATAAATTCCATAGCTAAAGAACATGGGCCTAGAAATCTGTTGATAAGTTGCAACCAACAATAAGATGATTAACATCCTCAATAGCTTCCTTGCACAAGAAGTATCTATTTGGCAGAGCATAACCCCTTTTCAAAAGATTATTAAGAGTCAAGATTTTATCTTGAGACAAAAAAAAGAAAAAAATAAAATTGACTTTTAGGTAGGAGCTTTAGATTACACAAAAGACCCCATAAAGGGGGGGGACCAAAAATGTGAGTTTGATTACAAAATGAAGAATACACAAAAAATAGACCATTAGACGAGAAAATTAAACCACTCTATCAGTAGGAGAGGAAGCTAGGATATGAATTTGAGATAAGAACTGGTAAAGAGGTTCAAGATCCCTGTTAGCCAAGTTAATACATTTCCATTTACCTTCAACAATATAATCAGACACAAATAAACCCAAGGACCCAATATAGAAGTCATTAAAAGGAGTATCCCAAAGTTCATCTTTCAAGTGACCATTTCTAGGCCACTAGTCATCCCAAAAATGGATACTTTTACCATTACCAAGAACCCACCGCATACCAGAAGCCACAATAGAGTGAGCTTTGATCATGAAGTTCCAAAAGGCTGACCTTGAAGGAGGACAAAAGCCTTCCCCCAAAAGTTCTCTAAATTTATTAATCCCCCACAAATACTTAGAATAAAATATAGAGGTCCATTCCTTACCATCCATAAGGAAATTCTATAATTGTTTAGCAAAGAGAGAAAGGTTAAACTCCTTCAATTTCTTTAGGCCCAAAGCACCCTAATTTTTGACTCTATAAACTTCCTCCCAAGAGAGAAAATTCAAACAACTTTTCTCCTCCACTCCAAACCAAAGAATTTTTTTTAAATACTCTCAATATTATCCAAATTTTCCTTGGAATCTAAAAAAAACTCAAGGCATACATCAGAAGGTTCTACAACATAAACTTAATCAGTTGAATCTTCTTTGCTTGGCTCAGATGAGCTCCTTTCCAACTAGCAAGTTTTGAGTTGAATTTAATCAATTATCCCTTTCTGAAAGGATTTTAGAACAACATTCAAACAAAGGGGAAGCCCCAAATAAGTAGAGGGAAGCTCCCCAATACCACACTATAGAATCCTAGCAATCCTTTATCTACGACGCTCTAGAGAATTAAGGAAGAACAACATAATTTTAGCAAGACTCACCTTCTGAACAAAACCAGATTCATACTATTGTAAAATAAGACAAATGGACTTGGTTGTTGCAACTGACGCCTCAACAAGGATAATGGTATCATCCATAAAAATTTGATGAGAGAAAGAGTGTTACAGTGAAGAAGGAAAATGCCCTTTGAAAGCACCATTAGAGGCAGCTTTAAGATTAAATCTACCCAATGAATCCACCATAATAATGGAGAGGAAATGAGAGATAGGATCATCCTACCTTAACCCACACAATTTTTGGAAAAAATTAGGAGATCCATTAACCAACACATAGAAACAAGGAGTAGAGATTAACTTCCCAATCAACTGCAAAACCTATTTAGAGAAACCAAACACCTTCAAGATGTTTAATAATAATTTACAATTAACATTATCATAAACCTTCACAAGATCCAGTTTTAGGATAAAACCATCTTTATTGTTAACCAAAAGGGAGTGAATATTTTCATGCACTGTAATAATAGAATTGAAGATATGCCTTCCCAGGACAAACCCATTCTATTGGGAGGAAATAATGAGAGGAAGAACCATCTACAACCTAGAGGCCAAAACTTTAGAATTTTTTTTTGTAAAAATAATTACATAATATGATAGGTTGGAAGTCATCGAAGGAAGAAACCCTAGTCTTCTTAGGAATAAGAACATTAAAAGTTGAATTCAATTCCTTCAAGACCTGCCTACTACCAAAGAATTCTTTGGTAGCATTGATAACATCCTTGGCAACAATATTCGAGTAGGTTTGAAAGAAAAAACTCTTGCATTGTTATGTACGTAGGTATGCGATAATTTGGTGAAGTACAAATAATTTCTACTTCAACTTACATTTCTTTCAATATGTATGTGTGAAATATTATCTTAGGGCTTTTCTCTCTCACACCTTAATCTTTATTTATTTATTAAAGGTATTTGGATTAATTCATATGGAAAATGATTGTGGTAGGAAGTGAAATGCACGATATAATATCTTTCAAATTCAGTGAATCATAATAATCAAGTGTAAGGTTCTTGTGTGAAAACGGTATAAAAAATAAACCCTGAGTGAACCCAGTGACTCAAGACCTGGAATTCTCAAGCCTTGGGATAACTAATTCATAACATAGTAATATTTCAAGATAGATAGGTTCAGTTGTTCAAAATATATCTACATGTTGTGTGACTAACATCATCATCAATAGAAGTGGTACTAGAAGGAGGGCCTCTTGATATTTTTTACCACATGTTTGAATTTAATAAGCTTTTCAAAATCCTATTAAGAGATGGTAGATCTCATTAAATCCAAAAAATCATAAAAAGTAAAAAATATTGAAAACATCAAAAGCTTAAAATTTGATCTTTCATAAAAAATAAAAGGTATAAGTAACTGTTCTATGAAAACAATTTAAAAATTGAAATTCCTCTTGTTCAAATAATTTTGAATAGAAGACTTTTTTCCTAAAAATTTTTGAATTTTGGGTTGTCTAGAAGTTGCAAGATTCATTACACTTGAGATCATGATCAAGTTAGTTGTGTAACTTTCCTTGTTGGAATAGAATTTTCTTTGATCAAGATAATTTATTTGTTTGAAGTATGTAAAGTTCATGATAGAAGCTACTCCAATGCAATGACCTTGCAAAACATAGCACATAAAACAAAAGAAATACTACCAAATATTACAAATATTAATGAGAAACTATTGAATTGTTGTTCAAATTCAAAGGGCTAAATAGTTTATCTCTTGGATGGAGTGAATTCTCTAAAGGGTGGTTCACATAGATGAAGATCAAAGAGAAACGAGGTGTCACTATGACCAAATATGATCTAACATGATAGAAGCTACTCCAATGCAATGACCTTGCAAAACATAGCACATAAAAAAAAATAAATACTATCAAATATTACAAATTTTAATGAGAAACTATTGAATTGTTGTTCAAATTCAAAGGGATAAATAGTTTATCTCTTGGATGGAGTGAATTCTCTAAAGGATGGTTCACACAAATGAAGATCAAAGAGAAACAATGTGTCACTATGATCAAATATGATCTAACACCAATTCAAAGATCCCCATAAGCTAAATAATGGGATCAAAATGTTCCAAAATAGAACAAAACTATTCTTCCCTTATCTTCTGAATTAAATGAAAAAGGGGAAATATGTTTTACTTGCCTTATTTTGTAAGATAAATATGATATCAGTATGGTAGATACTGATATACAAGTCTTTAAAGAATATTTCATCAAGTATCCTAAATTTTAAAATCTTCACATGCATAAAGGGCATCTAAAAGAAGATCTAGATAAAGATAACTTTAATTTGGTGAAGTCTTTTCAACAAATTGATTATGAATATTTCTTATTTGTGATTAAGGATGTTGAATATGATCAATTACATACATTAAGTGATAAAATTGGTATTATTAAATGATCAAAATGAATCAATAATGCTTGGTTTGAAATGTCATGTTGAAGGTGGAGACCTCCAACATGGTGTCAAAGCTCAAAATACAAATTGAATTTAGAAGAAGCTCCAACAACAAGATATAAATTGATATATGAAGAGGAACTCCCATCTCAAAATCACATAAATGCTTTGGAAGGAAAATAAATGAGTCTTCCAGAAGAAAATTCAATGAATGATATATCATTTTTACCTCAAGGATCCAAAAGCAAGTTAGGTTGTATCTTTCTACCTCAGTGAATTTTCTGAAATTTATTATTTTGAGTACCAAGGGTTAAATCATACAACTTGTATTTGGAAAAATCATGAAAATGATAGATTACCCCATCACCAATGGTTAATAATTATGTTATTGAATATCAAAAATTATAAAACTATTGCGTACCTTTCTGAGTATAAAGATAAATTTTCTATGTGAGAACTATCAACATAACTCAAATACTTTTAAACATCATAAGTAGTCTTGAACATGAAACATTGGTGCTAGTTGTCATGATCTTGTTCCTTGTAAATATTTTTGTATGTTAGTGGGTTATTTTAAATTAAGTTAGACATAGATTTAATTATTTAGTAATTATTTCCTTTGCTATGAGCTTTGAAATCAAGAATTTGAAAAGTAAAATAGTAGCATCATATTACTAAAAAAGAGATCAAAAAGTATAGTCTGGTATTTATATTACCAAATCTTTCATGCATTAAGAGTCATTCTCCAAAAGCATATGAATAGAGATATTTTAAGACCATGTATTATGCAAGGAGGTATGTTTACATACATTTATCAAAAAGGGATGAATTTCCTTATTTCTTGTCGATGTCTTAACCATGCTCTAAGGAATCATTCCTTAAGAACATGCATACCACAATAGCTAGTTGGCAGTGCTCTACCAAGGATGTGTGAAATTAGCCACAACAGGATGTCAATCCACTACTGCACCCACAAAATCTAGGGATACCCTTGGCATATGGATCCCTACTCCAATTCTAGTAGCATCTAAAACTTCTCCTAGACCACCTATAAATCTTCCTTTACCAGTTGATTAACCAAAAAACAACACATCTTCCTTTAGTTCTCTAGTATCAAGTAGAGACACAACAAATAGAGAATAAATTTTAATGTTCACTCTATACATTTCTATAGGCACCATAAAATAATATCCTAACACCATTTTGATTGCTACCCGCATCCATTTTTCACAAACCCTAAATACGTTCCTAAGCCTTTGATCAATAATTTGTCCTAGAAATGCTAATTATTACTTGGGAATAGTAAAGAAAATGGAATTATCTATACCGAATAGTAAAGAAAATGGAATTATCTATACCAATTTAGGGAATATATTTAAAGCCTTAATCAAAATTTTAATGAAATTCATTGGTAATATGGCTGGATTTATAAGAATTATAACTCTTTTTCCCACAATGGTGGATTATTAGCCAAAAATACAAACATTCAATGCAAAAGAGATTTCAAAACTTGATCCCAAATCCTCACATTGTCGTTGTACCTCAATTCATATTTTCAAATTTAAAATTGTGTAGAATACCCACATGAATGATAAGAACTTGTTTTCATGTTGGACTATGCTGTCATAAGTGTTGTCATTGATGTCAACCTCTAGTAGAAGGTGTGTTGAGTAGGTGTTGTAGATGCTGCTAGTTTAATTAATTAATTAATTATTACACTAGTATAAGTTAACTTAGGTCATGCATCATCTAGTCCTAGGTTGCATTTTTAATAAATCATTTAATAAATAGGGTAATATTCCCTTCCTTATTTGTAGGGATAAGATTCCTTCTAGAAGATGAGTTGTCCTTCTAGAAATTATCTCAACATTTAATAATCATCTAGATAGGGTTCACATGTTGTCACATGTTAGTTAGATTATGACACATGGAAACATCTCTTGCATCTTAGGTTTTCATTCTTGCCTATATAATCAAGCATTTTGTTCATTTGTAACATATCAAATATCAAATCAATCATATCAATAGAATCTCTATTGTGCATGCCTAGTTGCAACACTTTTCTTTGCGGTTGATTATCTTTCCTGGCAAAGGTCCTCCATTGAAGACTGTAGCTTCAAGGACCCTATGCATCCATAATATCAACATGGTATTAGAGCTTGTCCAGTGAAATGTCAACCCTCGATCAAGAAAGTTGGTGTGCGAGATTCTTGCAGGTATGAAGGTTTCCATTGAAGGCTACTTGATTCCATCGGGGGACCAAGCTGATTTTTGAAGCAAATAGAGTCAGATCCAAGCTCACCATTGTCTTCAGAAGGCCTCGAAACCCTAGGAATGCCTACCCAATCATCAAAATTAGATACATCAACCTAAGAGCATCAGAGGTATTTGGGTTTGCAAAATCAATTGGTATGATCCGTACAAATTTGTAGTAAAAAAAATCAATCTTGTCAGTTGTCCTTTGAGGCAAAAATTTTTTTAGTCGCAGGCACTTTTCGTTTTAGAAAAATTGGGCTTATTTCATATGTTTTGGCAAAAAAATATATTATTTGGGGATTTTCTATAGTTTTTAGAAAATATTGCGGAGCGACCTTCATTTTATTATATAGTTGGCATAGTTTATATTTTATCCATTGGTGTATAAACTTTCTCCGTCAGCATTTTTGGGATTTAAATTCAATGGGCTATATTTCATTGACATTTTTTTTCTGCATATATATTTTAATTTCTATTGGCATTATAACAAAAAAATATATTTTCAATTGCCATATTGGCAATAGTTAAAATAAAGGTCTAAATTTTTTGTCGGCACTTTCTTTAAAAAATTGCAAAAAAAGTTTTGGTTAGCTGTATTGATTTACAAGGGGAGGACGGTACTTCTACAGTGCCCATCCCATCACATTGGCACTGGTTTCCATTCGGCCCATTCCCATTTGGCCCTTGCTCCCGCCGACCATCCACTTTCACCATTGACCTTGTCGGTTGTTTTTCATTAGCCAAGTCCTTCCATCGGCCGTTCCTCTTCTCACCACCGGCTTTTGAGGAAATAGCAGCCCCTGTCCACCACTTAGGTCCCGATTCTATTGACAACTGGGGGAATTCCCACACAAGGTGGCTCCTCCCATCCGTTGCCAAACAAGCCAACTCTACTGGTTGCTCCACCCCCACATTGCTCCCAGGAGGGGAGCACTTTTTTTTGCCACTATAAGCACTATGGTCATATTAGCGACCGTGTTTAAGCGCTCGAGAGCTTAATTTTTTTCTCCTTATTAGCCTGCAGATTGCCTCTTATAGGCCTTTTTTTTGTTTTATCACAACTTTCACCCATAGTGTCAAAATCTGGAAAACAATATACCGTCGAAAAAAGAATTTCATCTACTTTCCAGTGGTGCAATCAGATCTATGAAATTTTTCTTGTAGAAAACTCTACAATCAACTGAATTAAAAACCCTAGTTTGGACTCAAAGGCTTGTATCTTTGCAACAGTTCATCAGATTTCGGTGATTCCAGCCACATCATGAAGGTGATTCAGAGCTTTTTTTATCAATCTAGAACCCTTGATCGTTTTCAGCTCTAGGTACTCTTGCATGTTAATTTTTCAATTTGGTACATTTGATCAATAACCTAGTTATTCTGAAGCTTGGGATATGATTTTTTGATCCGGGTAGCATCACTTCAGTTGTAAATCATCTTTGGAATTCTTTCTTTGCTATTGAAGGTCAGTGTTAGTGTTTTTTGGAGAAATTTTGTTATGGGGCTTGCATATACTCCTTCTTTGGTTATGCTGCATAAGGGTAACTATAAGCAATGGTGGGATGGGATCTACCACCATCTCCAATCACTTGATCTATTGCCACATCTGTATGGTATATTTCCTCATTCGAGTGAAGGTATTCTTGAATTTTCTTGGAGTTGTAGCAGATACATAGTCTTGGAGATAATTTCTATGCAAGTTGATTATGATGTTTTGAATGCTATTGATCATTGTGATTGTCCTCACATCCTTTGGGCTAAGCTTTGGGAGATATATGGAGATTCAGACACTCCACCATTCGCCGATGGTCATGATTCAAAATGTCATTCTTTAGATCAAGTACCCCATGATGATATTGTTGTGCAGGAAGTCGATTTCCTTGAATCTTTCGAAGAGGTTGACAAGGTTCCTTTAGGTTCTTTTTCTCCATCAGAGATAGTTGGTATCCCTTCACATTCAATGATTCTTTGTCTAGATTCATTAATTAAGGCTTCCACCATCATCATTCATCAAGACACACTCAATTTTCTAGACTTGACATAACAAGATGGCTTTGTTTCAGGTATCACTGACTTGGCTACTTCTACAGGTTTAGAGGACATTTCATGTATGAGACTTCTTCCCTATCATTCCATTCAAGACTTGAGGTTTCTTTAGCATCTACCATTGGATTTGCTTCAAAATTCTTTCAGTGGTTTTGAGGACACTACATTCAGGGGGGCTATCAAGTCTCCATCACTTTCATCATATCCATCGCACTGTCTTTGGATATTGTTCAACATTAGCTTCCGCATCATCTTGATTTTTCATCTTCTTCATTGATCATGGCATTTTCATCTTTAGGCAAGGAGACACATGAGTAGAGTTAAGAGACATCACCATCCACATTCATCCTTCCTTCCTTCAATTCCTATTCGGAATGGGAAGCATCTCTACACTTTCACTTGGTTTTGTTTCTTCCAAAAGGGACACAAGTTGTTTGTCAACATTGGATCTTTTTTTGTCTTCAAACACTTACCATTCTTGCAGGTGATCAAATCTTCTGGGGGGGATATATAGTCTCTCTCTTTCCCTCCTATGGGGGGGATAATGTATTGTATCCATGTGACAGATGGTGTACTTGGGGGGTATTTGGGAGTCCTCCATCCTTCCCATCCTATCTCACATTTTTTTCCTTTTTCATCTCCTTTTTGGAGAGGGGATTTTTTCCCATTGGGTTTTCCCCTTTTCTTCAGTTGTGGGAGATTTTCTGCATCTTCATGTACATGGGTACCTAACATGACCTTGTAGTCGAGACCCATTCATCTCATCATCTTGCATAATCATTGCATTTCCTCCCTAAGTTGAACTTATGGGGGGGTGTTAGTGTAATTAATTAATTAATTATTACAATAGCATAAGTTAACTTAGGTCATGCATCATCTAGTCCTAGGTTGCATTTTTAATAAATCATTTAATAAATAGGGTAATATTCCCTTCCTTGTTTGTAGGGATAAGATTCCTTCTAGAAGATGAGTTGTCCTTCTAGAACTTATCTCAACATTTAATAATCATCTAGATAGGGTTCACATGTTGTCACATGTTATTAGATTATGACACATGGCAACATCTCTTGCATCTTAGGTTTTCATTCTTGCCTATATAGTCAAGCATTTTGTTCATTTGTAACATATCAAATATCAAATCAATCATATCAATAGAATCTCTATTGTGCATGCCTAGTTGTAACACTTTTCTTTGTGGTTGATTATCTTTCCTAGCAAAGGTCCTGCATTGAAGACCACAGTTTCAAAGACCCTGTGCATCCATAATCTCAACAGATGCAACAACGTCACTTGGTTTCCAAGTGCTTTTGAAAAAAAATTCATAAAGGTTGTACAAGGTGTTTGGGAAGTGTTTTGTATTTTGCTCTATATATCTTCATGCTTGAAGATGTGCCAGTGCAGTTTGAAAATGATGATTAGAGGTCTTTGAAGGTATTATATTTAGAATTTGAAGTTTTGAATCACGAAGTAGTAGAAGATATTTTTCACAGTTTGTTGGACTATCTTTGGCTTGTGAAGAGGGTCATTTGGGAGAAATGAAATTACTTTACATTTCTCTATGCTAAAATAAATCTTGTCTTGCAGATTTGGGAATGTGCTAAGATTGGCTTACCTACCTTCCCCTAGTTTTTTTAGTGTTCATTTGTTTCAAAATTTTAGTTCTTGAGTGTTTTTTTTGGAAGGATGTCATTGATGTTGTTGTTGGAAACATGGGGATGAGGGACAAGAAAAGGTATATAACAATCTGTTGTAGTGTTTCCATTCATGTCAACATTGTATCCAGTTATGAATATCATGTTGTGAATCATTATGGTTTGCTCTAATAGGTTTTGGAGTGTTTTTAGAAGACATTTTTTGCAAAGTGGTTTGGTCTGAAAAAGTTTTTTGTAATAATAAATTGACTAAGTGTCAACTCTGTTAACTCTGGGTAAGAGTTCTTCTATTTTTGGGTCCACACTAGCCCACAAATGAAGTTATCACTCTATGCTTCTAACATTATTTTTCTAGATGTTAGATATATTTTCTTCCAATTTTTCATCATGTTTTGGCTATTGGATCGAAAGATATAACAAAAGTTTAGTTTGGAAGTTTACAATTATTCAGTTCATTTATTTGGTAGAGTTCACACTTCTTCGCAAATAAGTTTTTGGCTTTATGCTTTTGAGGGAAACTTGACAGATGGAAATAGTGTATGAATTCCAAATGACACTGAGTGTTGAGGTCCACATGTTGGAATGTGGATAACACAGTTGGAGAATTTTAGTATTAGGTCATGTGCAGTATCGATCTAATAAGTTTGAAGGCATGAAAAGGTTAAATAAGTGTTGTGGTCTTATCAAGGATCTATTATAGGTCCATGTCAACCTTTTTTAAGTTGTTTTGAGGATTGAATCTTGGCACAAGATATGTATGAAAAGGATTGAATATGAATAGTTATATTTTGAATATTACATCTAATTAGGCTGATCTAATTAATGTTATGCTAGAATCAGATATATATGTTAGATATTTTTTGATGTTTTGGAGTGTGATGTGCATTGCAAATGTCCTACATGCAAATATTATCAAAGTAGTGAAAATTAAAGTTGTGAATTTTGAGTAGAATATTAAAGTGATGTGAATGCAGAGGAAAGAAAAGTGTTAGATCAAGATCAGATAAAGTGTGTAAAGTTAGTTTATTGAGCTTCATTGGAACTATATTTCATGCATATGATAGATGCAATTATAACAGTTCAAAATAGGCTATAATACAACATCTCTCTTCTATAGTTTTATTTGTGGGAAATGAGTCCACCTATAATGAGCACTTATCTAAATATATTGTAACCTGTTATAATATATTGTGAGCTAATCCTCACCGAGGTTTTTCCCATTTTTGTTTTCCATGTAAAAATCTTGGTGTTAATGTGTTATGTGATGTTGTTGAATGTTTCATGCTTTATTTCCTTAATATAGTTGAATACGATTTGGTGATAGGATGTTTAATGCTTGAATGGTTTAAGGGAATATTGATTCACCCCCCTCTCAGTATTCTACGTGTTCAATAATTGTTATTAGAGCTTAGTTCCTTGGAAGGAACTTAATGGATTTGGGAAGGTCTTGGAGATTGAACACATGGTTGATAGAACACTTCCTACTCCTCCGAAAGAGATTCTTATAATAGGAATCATAGAAGAAGATTGTATGCTTGACAAAGATGGAGAACTCAAAGTTTCTCTTGAATATCTTGAAAGAACTGAAAGTGAAAACAAAGAACTAGAATGAATTGTGTAGACACTAAAATTTGTCCTAGGCTTGCAACTCTTATTTTCTCTACCATTTCCCATTTCATTCTTTCATTCTTCATTATTAAATAATTTTAATTATTTAGTTATTTTCTGATATCATGTCTTTTATTAATTAAATAATTCTATTTATTTAATTAGTTCATCTCTATCTTTATTCTTCTTGATTAATTAAATAAATTTTATTTATTTAATTATGTCACAATTAAGTCATTTTCTTTCTAAAATTAAATAAATTCCTATTTATTTAATTTCTATGCCACTTTCCACTATAATTAAATAATTATTTTAACTATTTAATTATTCATTAGCTTCTTCTTTCCTAAATTGAATAAATTTTATTTGTTTAATTGGTCCACTCTCTTGAATTTTGAATTAAATCATTATTTAATTCAAAAGATTCTCTTTGTCACATTCCTCTATAATTAAATAATTATTTAATTATTCATTGGCCACCTAAATTAAATAATTTTTAATATTTAATTTCTCCTATCACCTCTTTATCCATTCCAATCTTATCTTCCACATCAAATCTTATCTCTTGACACCTCACTTAATCCTATCCCTTGATTGAATTATCTCATAATTCAATCTCAACCCTCCATCCTTATCATTTTCCCTAATTTTTCCCTAACCATAGTCCTTACCTTGAGAATCTCTTAATCTTGGCCATTGATTATTGTCCTTTCATTCTATCACTTCATTCAAACTTGAATTCTCTATAAAAGACCTCTTTCATTGTCATTTCACCATATTTGAACCTTGAGATATCTAGAGTCCTCTTGCTATCTTGCTATCTTGTTATCATTTTGCATCCATAGTCTTTTAGAATCTTCAATATTTTGCTTTGTCATTGTCATAGGACATATTGCATACTAAAAATATGAAGGCAACCATATTATTCAAGCAAAATGGAGAAGTGCAATGGAGGTGAATCAATGAAGGCATGAAGATTTGGTAAGATTATTTCATATTTTATGTCTTTATGATTATTTGTGCTTCACTTTTTATGAGGGTCTTATTTGCTTTATTATTTTCCTAACCTTAACATTTTAGCCCTAATTACATTGGTTAACCCTACACAAGCATTCAAAATTGCATAGATCATATGGAAAATTCAGAATTGCAGGTTTTAGGTATGGATCGCTATAATTGCAAGCTACAAAATGATACAACTACCAGGCCAAATGACCCAATTTCTCTACATAGGGGCACACTTAAATTCTTCTTGATTTCGGGTTGTTTTCTCTTAGATCTAGGTCTTTTAGTTTCTAGTTTGTCAGTCTAATCTTAGTTTTAGAACATAGGCATCATTAGGTCATTTTCTTTTCAGAAGACTTTTGTTATTTTGTAGATTCTAGGTTTTCATGTCACATTTGACTATTGTTCATTGCAATCATCATTCTGGTTTGCCACAATCACCATAAATCTAAGCTGCATCTATTTAAGAGAATCACAATCAACATCTCATGAACTATAGTTGTAGTTTTTGAGCTGCATCTGCTCACTGCCGTGAGCCACATTTGTAAATTCTACGACACAATTTCCTATCTTTTCAGATTTTTAGATTTCATTTAAAATTTCTAGTTTACATAATTTTCATTTTATAGAATAGGGGTTTTCTATTACTAATATCTAATTTCTAGCATGTGGCAAAGGTTCCAAGGAGAAATTCCCATCTACATTGATCAAACAAAACTATCTTGTCTTCTTTCCACTCATTGGCATTAAAACTAAACTTGCATTCTCACGTCATTGGGATTAATTTACCTAATATAAATTTCACTCATTTGTTAAAAATAACTTGCATTGTCACTCATTGGTTTAAAATTGATGTTGCATCTAGTTTCTTTCTCACATATTGCTTTGGGGATTAAAAAGAACAAGTGTTTGCATTGTCTTTCACACATTTCGATTTTGGGAATTAAAATGAACCCAATGCAAGTGTGAGACAAAGGTGTTTGTGTTGGAACTCCCCTTACACTTTGTGCGATCTTGGGTGATCAAAAACATCATCTTTGTCTTTCTTTTGTTACCTTTAGAGGGGCCTGCATCGAAAGAGGGAATGAATCCAACCATTTTTTTGCTCAAGCTGGTATATAAAAGGATAAGACTAAACTATCAAGTCCTCATGGTATGTAGTCTATAGCCATGTAATGTCATTCAGAATAGGGTACCTAACTTTTCTTTTAAAGGTATAAGATCCCCTAGTAGAGTGATTAAATCATTAAGTGGCTTCTTGGATGATCGTGAGGTGCCATGTCCTTGAATATTCACTAAGAACCTTATTGTAGTGGCCAATATCCCTTTCACTTGCTAGCATAGTAATGGTCATTGTGAATCCACCTCACATCTTCACTAAGCATTGTGTAGAGACAATAATTCCTCCTTGTGGGGAATTGAGACTTGGTAAGCCCAAGAAGTGAGTGCACTATAAGGGGGAGCCTATGCCATCAAGTCTCTAGTTGTTCCCCTTGTTTTAGCGGTTCTAGAAATTTGAATGGGGATCTAGCAGGGGGTATCCTTGAGAATCCATATGTTGTAAAGTGTGTTTGCAAGTTTCTTTTAAACTTTTCACATTTAGACAAGACCAAAAACAAGTGTTTTCAAAGTGTTTGTAGTGTTTTCCAAAAAAAAATTTCACATTATCACCTCAAACTTTGGAAAAAATTCAACCAAAATTCAAACTAGAACACAGTGAACCACAACCACCAATTTTGTGAACTACAATTGATAAATCTGAACTACAACTACCAATTCTGTAAACTGCAATTGACTATCCCGAGCCACAACTGCAACCATAAATGACACAATTGTCTGAGACAAAAATCTAAGACCAAAACTTAAACAAAGCCTCTCTTTGATTAGTCCTGAGCATAATCAAAGTTTTCACCTACATACTTATAGGAATGCCATTTAGCATTCATTCATCTAGTTACCATTGCATACCTTGCATCCATCATAGACAAAGCATTGCTTTACCTTTTAGCTTGCATAGACCTTAGTAGAAACCTTAGCAAACTTAAGATCAGTCCATAGAAACCAAATTAAAGTTTCCTTGATTTCATCATCCTCCATCATTTTAGTCCTTTTGTCACCTAGGTTGTCCCTCAACTCCCAAGGTGAGTTTGAAGGTCACCTTTGTCAAAATTTTTCACTTAGTAACCATTACCATCAAAATCTTGACAACCCAAATTGGCATCTTTGGCCCTCTTGGTTTAGTTGATCAATCTTACCTTTGGTTTGCTCAAAGGGTAGTTTATAGCCATACTTTTAGTCTCATTTCTAGGTCATTTCCATCACACTTGCATTTCACTTGCATTGGCATTACCACACTTTGGACCTCATTGTGACACTTACATTAGAGACCTTGACATTTTGCCACTTTGAATCCATAGTTGGTTATCATCCTTAGGCATTCTATACCTCCAAAAATTCAAAAATCCAAAAAAATAGTTCCATAACCTTGGTTTTAGCTATACCTTGGTCATCCTTAGACTTAGTCTTTTCATAGTCATACCATATCATAAATACCACCTTTTTCAAGTCTTACATGGTCAAAATGAGGTTGCAAAGGAAATGAGAAGATGAGATGGCTTTCCCAATAGACAAGGACTTTATCAACCCATTTGCAAGTTCCTCACAAGGGTCTCCCAAATCATACAAGTCACTATTTGAAATTTTTTTCACTAGAGACCAAAAGGGACATGTTATGATAGAAGAAATAGAGGATGCCTCACAAGATCTTGAATTTTCCTCCTTTATAGATGAATACTTGGCACATGACCCCAAACGTTACCTAGCAAAACTCTTGTCAGAAAGTGCCACACTCCCTCCTGGGTTTGACATAAGTACCATACAATCAACATCCACACTTAATAACCAAACTCAAGGGAGAAAAACGTCCATTCCACAAGTAAACACTTCCATCCTGCAAGTGAACACTTCAATCCCGCAAGTAAATACATCCATGCCAATAGGAGGAACCACACAAGATGAAAATAAAATTCATACTTCCTTATTTGGTACCCAAGGCATGACACAAGGAACACCACTTGCCATAGGAACTTCATTTTCAATGGCTATAACAAGTATACAAGGCAACCCCCATGGTCATATTACAAGCTCATCCAATGTATCCCATAACATACCCATTCCAACTCAAAAGATTTCAACCCAAAAAATTCCAACTCAAAACATTCCAACTCAAAACATCCCAACTCAAAACATTCCAACTCAAAATATACCAACTCAAAACATGACATATACATCCCACTTTCAAAACAAAAATACATCCTACACCCACACATTAAACCAAAACCCATCACATAGTGTTGGATTGCAACATGGCTATATAGACCCAAAAAATACACAAGTGGGAGTCTTGGAAACATGAATTAAATCCCTTCAACAATGAATGAACAACATGAAAATGACAACCAAAAAATCCATATATAGCCCAAGACCTATGTTCATTTCCTTTTGATAGAAATTTATACATGTCACCCTTTCCACAAGGATTTCATACTAAATTTTCCAAAGTACAATAGGAGGTGTAACCCTTTTGAGCACATAAGGGAATTTACCACACATTTCATGGACATCACATTTGAGCCTACCTATCTCATGAGACTTTTCCCATGAAGCCTTACTGGTATAACACTTGAATGGTTTTCTAAACTTCCAACTGGCATAAAAACATGGACCGAACTAGCCAAAAAATTCATTGAACACTTTGCCTTTAACATCGAAAATGAAATCTCAATAGCCACTTTATGTGACACTACCCAAGAGAAAGGAGAAAAATTTATCACCTTCTTTCAATGGTGGAGAAGCTTAGCTAGTTGATGTCTAGTTGAGATACCCAAAAAACAAAAGGTCACTATTTTTCCTAGAAAACCTCAACTCAAAATTGAGAAGCAAACTAATAGTACAATGTTGCACATCATTTGTGGACCTAGTGGAAAAATGAATTATCATTGCAAATAATATCATTGAAAAATGTGAACTCAAAATGGAAAACAAGACCAAAAGCAACCAAAACATCCCAAGCGACAAGAAAAAATACTGGTCCCAAAAGAAGAATGTCACCAATGATGGAGTTGTTGTTGCCAAGATCATACATACAGGTCCTATCATTTCACTTAGAGGCCCTAATGCATCAGATAAAATCTCAAGAGTTGTTGAACAAATTGCAAATGCAGTCCAAAACCCACAACAACCAAGAACACAAAGGAAGTTTCCAAAATGACAATACACTGCACTTGGTGAACCAATTGAGTCACTCTTCAAACAAATCTTACAACACAATGTCATACAACTTCCTAAGCCTAAAAAATATGATCCTAAATAGTTCAAACCCTCTTAGTGGGAAAATAATTCTTTTTTCAAATATCACTGAACTAAAGGACATAACCTCTTGCAGTGTCAATAGTTGAAGAACATTACATAGGACCTCATGGAAAATGGTACTATTGAGGTTAATGGATAAACACAACAACCGAATTCAAATGGTGACCATAAAGTCTTTTCTGATCCATTGCATGACCATGGGAAAGGAAAAGCCCCCAATATAGGAAATAAGACCAATAATAACTCATCCATTTACACCAATGTCAAATATTACTATGGACATTCCACTATCATAAATCATATCTGAGCTGTTGACGAACATGTTAATACCATCACCATTAAGAAAGCTCTTGAATGTGCTATCAATACCTACCATATCAAAATAATTGTCCAAGGCCCTCCTCCAAAGTAGCAACAAGCACCAAAATCCCAATACGACCTCCTTAACCAATTAGGGAAGATGCCAACATATATTTCTATCCTAGAATTGTTGCACATATCTCTTGACCATAGGGCCATCTTAGATAAATCCTTGCAAAACATGACCATATTGAATGATCTTGATTTCAATTGCTTTGAAGAGATGGTTGGATAATTGAAAAATTACCACCATGCTACCTTCTCCAAACAAGATTATTCCATAGAAAAGCTAAATCATAATGACCCTTTACATCTTGAGGTCCTTGTCCATAAAAGTAAAGTTAGACAAGTCTTGGTAGATGGAGGAGTTGGGTTAAATATTTGCACTTTAAAACTGGTTAAGGCATTAGGATTCTTAGAGGCATGTGTAGACACTACCAAAGGCATTGTTATCAAGGCATACAATTATGAAGAAAGAAAGTCTAAAGTAATGATAACACTTCCTATTCAAGTCAGACCCGTAATCATGGAGACCAATTTCCAAGTCTCAGACCTTGAATTACCATATAACCTTCTCTTAGGCCAACCATGGATTCATGCCATGAAAGCTATTCCATCCACATACCATAAATGCCTTAAATTTCCATATAATGATATAGAAATAACCATAGCTGGCGATCCCTATCCATTCCAATACTACATTAATCTGAGAGGGATCACACAATTCCAAGTGTTTGTCAATAATGAAGCTTCATCCTCCACTTTGTCACATTAAATTGATCCATATTCATTGACTAAAGCATCCATTTCACCTACCATACCATCAAACCCTAAGGTCCAAGTCTATGACATGGGATGTGGAGATTATTGTATGAACAAGTTGTAGAGAAGGGTATATGCAGAATCATGATGGGCCAAAAAGTGGAAATATGATGGGTATGTGGCTAATGACTTTTATTTACCCAAAATTGATGAAACGAAAAGGGTTTCTAAAGGAGATTCTCAACTTTCTACAAATAAAAATTATGCTTTATTTTGAATTTAATAAATAATTATTATTCATTTTCTATTCGAATTACGACTAAAGTCCTGATTGATAGGATAATTGAAAAACATCTATAGCTTTCAAACAATATCACATTTTTTGAATTTGAAACATGCGTCACATTCTATGCTTTGCATACTATGGGATTAAAAAAAATGAATTTCATGAAGTTTTGACCAAGTTAAGGTGGTTAGACATACAAGTTTTTATGTTTTCTAAAAATTGTAATACAAAATTCATAATTAATTATTTACTTGGAAAAAAATTACAAAAATATATGCATCACATTGGGACATGAGTCCTCTACTTATCTCTAAAATATTATTAAAAAATATTATCATTTTATTGTGATTAGGGTGGTTAGATAGACACCTACTTATTTTTTCCCTAAAATTTAAGTGCTATTACATTGAAATTTGAAATTTTCACCAAATAGATTTTTTTAAAAATAAACCTAGTAGTTTAGAAACTACATTCAATTTTCTACAAATCAATTCTTACATAATTTTGAAATAATATAGATAACTTATTCAAATTTTTATGTCAAGTTTCCTAACTCTGATCTTTCTGAATTTTATCGCCACTTAAGGGCCTATTTTTTCCATGATGATCCTACACATACCCATTAATGACAATTCTACCACTGCCAAAGATGGTTATACTTCCAATAATGATGTCAAGATAATTTAAAAAAGAATGCAAGCAGATGATCATGATTGGATCAAAACCTCTTGGGATCTAATGACACAACTACTTTTTCCATATCCACCTCTGCACAAGTTTTTAATGTCCATGACAACCCCATGTTTGGCCAAGACATATATGATAATCCGCTCTTTGATCTTGACCCCGTTGAGGGTATACATACATCATCTTTCCATACCACCTACTTTGGGTTAGGGTATATCCTCCTTACTATCGCCTCTAGTAAGCCATCTTCCCAAGTCGATAAGGATATGCAAGCCTTCGTGTTAGGGTTAGAGATGGCAGATATCTAACAATTAAATGTAGATCTATATAATAAACAGAGAAACTAAAACACACACACAAAATAAATCATAACAAAGATAATTTAACATGGTTCACCCAATCCGGACTACATCCACCAAATCATAGCCATCCAATACTTTTATTATCCAATGTAAAACCTATTAAAATATTGCAAATAATCGCGTTTTTCATCATACTGAAATACCCATCCGAACCCCTTTTTATCAAGCTTAGAAGCTTCCAGATTTTTGGGTTCTACAAAATCGGATTTTTCCTTTTTCATTGATTTTTCCCTTTTTCGGTGATCACGCAAAAAAGTAGGAAGAAATTTTTTCTCGGGGACTGCCATCCCCAAACCCCCGCCTAGGGCCTGACAAGGATAGGGGCTAGGGTGTACAATATACCATGGGCTATACAGTATAGCATGATCATTCGACACATACCAACACTCTGTTGATGTGAAAAGCACTAAAAAGGCTAGTCCCAAAGATAACATTGTGGACATCGTCACTTCCATTCATTTGCCAAGCATTCATTTCACTCACATCCATCCACATCATAGACATGGATCAACAAGTAATATCTAAAGAAAAAGACAAAGGAAAATTCCAAGAATCAAGAACGAAAATGCCTTTAAAAGGAGATCAAGAATCGAAAGACATGTTGAAAAGAGAAAATAAAGAAAAGTCCTCTAGCTAAAATCAAAAGCTATTGGACCAATCAAGAATACAAGTAAAGAATGAGAAATAATGTCAAGACAAGTCCTTTAGCCATCACAAAAAGCTATTGGATAAATTAGACATAAAAATAAAAAAGAATTGGTCTCCAAGAATGCTCCTCCATCAAAAATCACTAGGAGCATCTATTAACACAAAAAGTAAAATAAAGAACTTGTTGATCCAAGGTCTTCATTTTCATTACTTTCACTCATTCTATACATTCCATTCAATCTGTCCATATTCATTTATCATTCCACTTGCATTGGTGATGTCCTTCAATGTACCTTTGACAATGACCCCTCGATGTACCCTAGCTCATCGATTACCCAAACTCCTTTTCGCCTAAAGCTTGGTGGCCCATGTAGTGTGTGCATTAGGGATCATACCATAGCCTCTTTCATCCACCACTTTTATTATTCACCATATTTACCACTTACATTCTACATCCAAATTAGTTCCTTTCATCCAGAATGGTCATCCGAATAGGATCAATGCATCATCATGAAATATCGGTTCTACACATAGCTTTCCAAAGCCTTGTCTTAATCATGAAAAATACAAAAAAAATAAAAAATCAAAAAAATTGTTACCTTGATGAAAACCTGGCAAATAGGTGTCTTGGTAACAAAAAAAAATAGTAAGGAGAAATAATTCATCTAGTAGTGAAAACAACCTCGGTGGTACTTTGGATAAGTACCATGGTGAAAACCTAGAAAATAGGAGCCATGTGTAGTTGACCTTGCTCCATCGTCTACCATCATTCCAACCTGACTTTCCATGTCATTTGCTTTGCCCACATGTTCCATATCACACATAATAATGTTTGGTCATCCTTCCCATAATTTTAAATGATTGACATCAAGCATCATTCTACTCTCTTCCTGACTTATCCCATTCCACTCTTAATAAATTGCTCTTATGCCTGACTGGGGGAAAATACTTGACCTATGCCATTGGATTGTACAGGTGGTAGCAAAGCTCACTTTATTCCAAAAAGACAAAAAAAATCATAAAATGACATAAAGAAAAAAATCAAATATTCCCAAAAAACACTAAAAGATCATAAAACTTTCAAAAATCCAAAAAAAAAATGTCAAAAACACAAAAACATCCAATTTTTTTTCAAAAACCCCAAAAACAGAGTCAAAGTCAGTCATGTCAGTCAATCCATGTCATTGTTGAACTACATTGCCTTTGCGACTAAATGTAGGAAAGGTCATCTATCGATGTTCCCTCAAGGAATTAGGTTGGTCCTTTTAGGTTGTCAAAAATAAAATCATGACTCAGTCCTTTGTTAATGAAACAAAGTCAATAGTCATGTCAAACTATGAGGTCTTTGTGCATTGCTACGTAGGCAAGGCCATTTGTCGATGAGCCCCCGAGGCCACCTAGGTTAGTCCTTTAGGGTTCATCATGTTAGTCAAATAAGTTAGACATTGTCATCAAACATACAAACAGTCGTCAAAACATCAAACAAGTCACAAAACAACAAATCGGCAAGGTCACTCGATCAAACCAAACAAATTGTCAAAATAGCCAAATAGTCAAACCATCAAACGGTCAACTTATGTCTTATTCAAGATGTGTCCTTCCTAAACCCAAAAATTTTCATTTAGTCAAACATCATCATTTTCCTTATACAGGTGGTCACATGATCAAAGCAAAACTCGATATCTTATATGACTTGTCTTTCCTAAAATCAAGCTCTATCAAACAATCAACTTATCAATCAGCTAGACAATTAACCATCAAACAAATCAAATTTTGGAAAAAACTCTAACTGGTTGTTGAAATTGTGGCTTGTCTTGTCTTATCTTTCTTTTGGAATTTGTCTATGACTCAAGTTAATAGTTCCTCGAGGATGTCCCATGAAGGATTTAGAGGAGCAATGATGTCTCTTGACTCTTTTCTTTGATTGTTGTTTGTGGATTGTCTAAGCAAAAATATTGTGGAAACTTTTCCCTTAGTATGAGCTAGGATATTCCTTGTTTGTGACTATCTATTAGGCATGTGGATGACCTTGCACACCTTGGTCTATGTCATGCCATGGTGTTTATTGTCCATTTATGTCATTTTATTTCCCAATGATGATTCATGCAAGCCTTATTATGTTTTGGAAAAATATTCAAGTCATTCTAATACTAACATCCATATCCTTCATGCTAACATTTCTTATATCCTTCATCCTCTAGTCTTCTCATCCATTTTGAGAGCACAATCAGGCTCTTTGAACCTACATGTACTCTCAAGGGGGCATACCACTACCTCCTCATCATCCTTCCTCACCCTGTTGTCACTAGAGCATATTTGGCTAATTTCTTTGACACAACATGATAAACTGTATTGTATCAAAGAGGGGAAAAATGTAGACACTAAAAATTATCCTAGGCCTGCGACTTATTTTCTCCGTCATTTCCCCTTTCATTCTTTCATTCTTCATAATTAAATAATTTTAATTATTTAATTATTTTCTAATGTCATATGTCTTCTATTAATTAAATAATTCTATTTATTTAATTAGTTCATCTCTATCTTTATTCTTCCTGATTAATTAAATAATTTTTATTTATTTAATTGTCACTAATTAAGTCATTTTATTTCTAAAATTAAATAAATTCCTATTTATTAAATTTCTATGTCACTTTCCACTATAATTAAATAATTATTTTAACTATTTAATTATTCATTAGCTTCTTCTTTCCTAAATTAAATAAATTTTATTTATTTAATTGGTCCACTCTCTTGAATTTTTAATTAAATCATTATTTAATTCAAAAGATTCCCTTTATCACATTCCTCTATAGTTAAATAATTATTTAATTATTCATTGGCCACCTAAATTAAATAATTTTTATTATTTAATTTCTCCTATCACCTCTTTGTCCGCTCCAATCTTATCTTCCACATCAAATCTTATCTCTTTACATCTTACTTAATCATATCCCTTGATTGAATTATCTCATAATTCAATCTCAACCCTTCATCCTTATCATTTTCCCTAATTTTTCCCTAACCCTAGTCCTTACCTCATCTCTTAATCTTGGCCATTGATTATTGTCCTTTCATCCTAGCCCTTCATTAAAAATTGAATTCTCTATAAAAAGACCTCTGTCATTATCATTTCACCATCTTGGACCCTTGAGCTATCTAGAGTCCTCTTGTTATCTTGATATCTTTCTATCATTTTGCATCCATAGTCTTTTAGAATCTTCAATATTTTGCTTTTTCATTGTCATAGGCCATATTGTATACTCAAAATATGAGGGAAACCATATTATTTAAGCTAAATGGAGAAGTGAAATGGAGGTGAATCAATGAAGGCATGAAGATTTGGTAACATAGCTTCATATTTTATGTCTTTATGCTTATTTGTGCTTCATTGTTGATGAGGGTCTTATTTTCATTATTATTTTCCTAACCTTAACATTTTAG